>OZ023263.1:161656055-162256055 GCA_964006375.1 Tillus elongatus
GGACACAACTATTCTGAGTCTTAGGGGAATAGGTTTACCCTGGATAAATAAGGAAAGCACGTGGTTAGACAGAAGGAATACTAAAAATATGTGCAAAATTTCCAGTAGGTAGCACAAACTTAAAATTATAAACAACATCATAAAGATTTGTTCTTTTTTCTCGATTCCATTAGATTTTAGACCCAAGTTATAAATATGTGTATTTACACTGAGTGGTGAGCGTGTCGCCACCTAGTTGCGGAACCAAGTAGTATGTAGTATGTTGTCACGCCAGCTCCAAATAACACAAAGTGTTAAACACTAGAGACTGTATACAACCAACTAACTATTTAATAAATTGTCAGCCCTGGCCCATTTCTACCCTAATATAGGGACAAAGTATGTAAGGCTTGATGCATTCTCACAACAATTAGAACCGTAGACCGGTTTCCTTCTCACTAGAGTTCGTCAGTATGGCATACTAATTGCAGCGAAAATACACCTATAAAGTAATACGGCTAAAGTAGCCAGCCTTTCAAACACAAAGGAGTGGTGAGCGTGTCGCCATCTAGTTGCGGATCCAAGTAGTATGTTGTCACGCCAGCTAATTTTTGTGAGAATGCATCTAGCCTTACATACTTTGTCCCTATATTAGGGTAGAAATGGGCCAGGGCTGACAATTTATTAAATTGTTAGTTGGTTGTATACAGTCTCTATTTTTTAACACTTTGTGTTATTTGGAGCTGGCGTGACAACATACTACTTGGTTCCACAACTAGGTGGCGACACGCTCACCACTCACTTAGTGTTGAAAGGCTGGCTACTTTAGCTGTATTACTTTATAGATGTATTTTCGCTGCAATTAGTATGCCCTACTGCAGAGCTCTAACGAAAGCGAAACCGGTCTACGGTTCTAATTGTTGTAAGAATGCATCTAGCCTTACATGTGTATTTACAATCAAATATATGTCAATATCTTTCATTGCAAGTAAGTGTGCCAAGTTAAAAGGACACAGCGAGTCCGTCAATATTTTCCACAAAGATTTGAACCTATACCCTCACATTTGTACAACCCATCAACATATGCTCCCATATCCCATAACTCGCCACACCTCACAATTGGGATCGTCTTTAAATTTATTTTAAATAAGTAGGAAGGTACCAATGAATGTCCAAATCTTAATCTACAAATATTTATAATTACTAGTCTATCTATTACGTTGTTTTTAAACCAGGGTATCCTAGGCGGAACAGGTTGTAGCTGCTTGCAATAAAATTTTAATTAATCATTACCTGTTCTATAACCAAATTATTTGATTAAAATTCGCTGATATTGATATTTAGTGCATTTTTCTCGTTGAACTGCGGTAATATTTATGAGAAAACATTCTAATTCTCTGTATAAATGTCATGAAATATCTGAATGATTTAATTCGGCGAAATAACTTCATGGAGACTTTTTAACCTCGAATACTGTTCCAGTAATTTATATATCATTCGATAAAGAGGAAAAACAAAATTATCGCATTTACCACAGGGCACGTGTCCATTGACTACGTTAATGTAATTTCAAGAATTTTCGTAACCCGAGGATAACAATTCTTGTTTAATCCACCCTGCTTACAATCCTTCTATAAATTAACAGAAATGTCTTATCATATGCAATGGCATGAAGTTATATAATCCAATTAAAACACATACCTAATAAATTAATAATAAGAATGTAGCAAACCTCTTTATTTTCATTAAAAAATGTTTAGTTAAAGAGTCAACAAAAGTTTTAGAATTGTGCAGGGTAGCCCATCGAAAACTATACAATCCTGTTTTCGAGTATTTAAAGTTATCTCTTTGAAATACGCTCAGATAGTCTGTTTTTGTTTTTGAGGGTGACATATTTTTGCGCAATTGTCAAAGCTCTTACTTGATGCCCTCAAATGGGGTGGTAACCCTCTTCAGAATTTTAAAATAGCAAGTGGGTTGGAAAGGTTACTCAACTCTGTATTCAGTCGTGGATTGGGTTTTAAAATTACCTTGGGCCGCAAATCACGAGGGGTCTCGACTGCATTTTTAAGAAAGCTAATTTTCAACTAACATTTTCGACAAAAAATACTTTTTTACAATTTGCTAGCTAATCCAAAAGATAAGAATGAGGCCACTGAAATGTCGGAGATATACGAAATTAGTTGCAAAGAATGTAAACGTAAATGTGTTGGACAAAGTAAAAAAATCGATTGAAACTAGATTTAGGTAACATTTAGCACAACTGATATATGGTACTATAGATAGATCATGCGTTGCCAGGCATATTTGGAATAATATTCACTACGTAGTTAAATATAACCTTAACCTAATTAAAAATGTTAAACAATCGCGACAATTAGGCGCATACGAAAGTATATATATATATATATATATATATATATATATATATATATATATATATATATATATATATATATATATATACTATACTTAATTTAGAAATAGTAAGAGTTGTATGAATATAGCATCGCCCTCTGTGTACAGTTTATTGTTTGACGAATGCCTCTTCCAAACAAAAGGTCCCGGCATTGCGGGAGAACAAAGATTTTTAATAGAGGGTAAGCACTAACCGAGAAATTTTGTCATCCTCCCTCGGAGGATTTAGGACAATTTTAGTCGTTGAGTTTAGACTATACAGCCTCTGATTACGATAATCTTGTTGGCGAAACGACGGTCAGGTTTAAAAATGTATTGTGATGAATTAGGTTCTCCTAAGCATACTTACTTTGTTTTTTTAGTTGACAGTGAATATGTATTGTTTTTAATAAAGTGTTAAGTTTACTGTGTCACGATTTTATTTCGACTCTGCAAGAAGCTGCAACAATTAAACTAGCAAGACATAAATCAAGCAATTATCAAACAAACATCGCTTAAGTGGCGGCCCCAACGTGATTGAAGATAAAATAGTGCTAGTCATGGAGTGCAAATCATAGCAAAATAGTGTCAATGTAGTTCAGTGCAGCTATTCAAAATATAGTGCAAAATGCCAGGTGATGACATGGCACATCTATCACAGCGTTGCGAGAAAAAATCAACGGCGCTTGGTAGCCTGTAGCATCTTTTTTCAGGAAATTGAACGCACCCTAAAAAACCTATTAAGCTTATTTATGACCGTGAGCTATTGATAATCTATGAAGCTGTCAAATGCTTCGGAAACATAGTAAATGCACGAACATTCTAGATCCTTGTCGACCATAAACGAAATGTTTCAGAAAAAGCATTGCGCTCCAAGACAGTTTTGCTATCTCGCTTCGAAGTAAAATCAAACCACACTTGACATGTTTTAGCAGAGGCTCAAAACAGACGAAGGAATGAAAACTTTGTGCAAGCTGAAGCTGAAACTCATTACAATACCAGACATGTCATTGCTTTGCGATATTTCCACATCGAGTGGCAGACCATCAATTCCAGCACAGTTTCGTAAAGCAGCATTTAACACAGACAGTACACAGACTGTCGCATCCAAACATACGGTCACACAACGATAGGTCTGGCCTTCAGTTCGTAATTGGCGTAATTGGCGCCCTTAAAAGCTAACCAAAGTAAGTGGCCACTTGCACCTCCCCAAACCATGGGACTGCCTTAGCTTGCTTCATGGCAGGGGCTGCCTTTTTCCATCTTTTATATTTGTCACTCGCGCTTGCTTACATCCCCCGTCCTACCATGAAATTTGGGGTTTGGGAGCGAGTATGGAAAAAAGTTCTTGCATACCCCTCCGTACTTCTTGCCTATCTCTTCTTGCTATAAGGATGGTTGTTGAAAACTCTCTGGGCTCTTTCCTCCCTCTCCTTTGTCGCTATTATGCGCCGGATGACGCCGTCGGCCTGCTTCCAGGTTTTCTCGCTTTGAGTTAACACGACATTATGTTCTGCGCATGTAATTTCTATTTTGTTGGTGGTAATTATCTCTTTCACTATTCTATCGAAGAAAGTGAAAGAGGGTATTCTCAGCATCATGAGCCTTATTGCAGTAAGGGCAGGCGTTCGTATCGGCTCGGTTGCGATCATGCAAATATTTTCTCAAGCATCCGTGACCAGAAAGGGCTTGAGTTAAATAGTAATTCACTTGGTATAAGATTTGCGTCCATATTCCGTGCAGCACTGTTCCCACCTTTGCGGCCATATACGGACCAGGTTGGCTTTGGATGTCGACTTATCTGCTCCATCCTAGGATTCGGTCCTTTGTAGTAACTGGATATCCAAAGGTGGTATTCCTCCAATTACTGCAGTCGCATCTGCTGAAACGGTTCTGTTGGCGCTACATACTCTAAGAGTCAACCTCTGTTTTCTACGATGCCAACTCCCGTTTATTCTCCGTCACCCAGTTGGATACCTGTTGCAGGCCTGAATTGGCAGAATGCATGGATTTCTTCATTTCTCCCAGTTACTTTTATCGTCAAGTCTCTGCATTCTTAGGAGTTCATCATACAAAATCTTCCACAGGGTCGGACCCCTTACCGAACCCTGTGGCACTCCACCACTAATATTTCGAACCTTGGTGGCGCCTTCTGCTTCTAAGATTATTGTTCTCTTCGACAGACAGACAATCAAAACAGACTGCACTCAGTGGTCTCCAGTTACGTAGATTGTCAAAAAGACATTGTTACCAGGCATGTATCGACCAATCCAGGGAATTTTGCGATTTTCTCGAAGAGATTTGCACGCACGAACAATATTGTTATACCAGTTTAACCCGATGAATGAGGAGGATGTCATATGACATTAACGCATAGTGAGCGCTACAGCGGGGAGGATGCCATATGACATATTTGCATCTGACGTCTATATATTGCGTTTTTTTCTACCTAGATCAATTCATTGGTTCACATACCCATGTTGTCACCTAGTGTGTGAAAAAAAAAAACCATCAAGTTGTTTATAGTAAATAGGTTAAACTATGATCGAACATGTCTTTACAGTGGCGCGCATATTGAAATGGTTGGCAGGCGAAGAAGCAGCCTGCAAAGAAGGGAACTTAACAAATATATTTTCAATCTTTTCGGATATTTAATGATATTCAACCAGAAAAAGGTTTTCTAAAACTATACTCAATAGAAAAATAAGTAGTTTATGAAGGCAATTGTTTATTTGTAGAACTATAAGACGTGAACCTGTATCTATTTTTTCAACCAAATACTAAACCAGTTTTCTATAAATTATTTTTATCAGGTTCTTCTAAATGTCCCGCATGGATAGCTTTCCTAAACACTTTTGTATTTCAATGCCTAGATCATACAATGAAGTACAATAAAAATGTATTCCCTTTTATTCTGAAAAATTTAAAGCTATTCCGTCAAAGTAGGTAAATTGTTAATTTCGTGACGTTCTCCAAACTGTCGATTTCTTTCTTTGTGCTGATACAAATTTGGTTCAGTTTGTTATAAAATTTTTGGATAATCTCTTTTTATAATAAGTACATAAGGGTAATTAGTTCCATCGAAAAAGTCTGAACACGGCTAGTGCGTTACGAGAGCGAATTTTAATAAAAATGTTTTTAATGGCAAATAGGTCTTTTTTTGATGAAGGCAGGCATCAAAATTGGTTACCAGTATAGTATATTAGAAACAATGTAGGTACCATATTTAATCAAAATAACATCATTATTTGCAAAAATACAAAAATTTTACGAAATTAAACTTAAAATTTCCCGAAAAAACTGGTCCGATTTTCCAAGTCAACAAACCTCCTCAAGGTATTTACCCACCTGCCACGATATAATTAGTCACAAAGAGCTTTTTGACGAAATTTACAAAAGAATAATTAATTAACGTATACAATTTACCTCGTACCTTGCATGATAACGGATATATTGAGCTTTACCGTAAAAATGCCGCACGCTGTATATATGTAAACAGATAAAACTGAAACTAACTCCGGATGTAAGTTTAAGGGGGTCTAGTTCGCGCTAATGTGAAGAAACCTTTCCCAAATTCAAAAGTCTCAATAGCTAATTTATTCTGCAAAAATTCTCCAAATTGTATAGACTACTGAACCATGAGCTTTATAACTAAAACGATTTCCAAAGCATCAGATAAATGGTCTATCTGAAATGAATTTTCTGCAGATATTTTCGTAAAATGAAGGATACTGACGGTTGAATCTGAAACTTAAAGGTTTGTAAAACACACTTCTTGCGACATTTTCATGATCCGTAGTCGTTTCAGTTTTTTTGCCTAAAAGTTGCCAGTTTTGACGTCTCAAATCGCGGCTTTGACGTTCGAAGAAGAAAAACTATAAAGTTTTCAAAGTACTTACTCTGACACTTCTCGACATTTTCCACCAAAAACTTATTCCTTGTCTGTAATATGGTCACGCTACTACGCATCACTACGGACCAAGGCAGGAAACTTGAATCATACTTATCTAGGCGGCTGAATAACTTAATAGGTATAGTTCAATTATATGATCACAGCTTACCATCCGTAGGCCATTGTCGTGGTTGAAAAATCACATAAACAACTCAAGAGGATCATCAAATGCCACAGAATAACACGTTGGACTGAAACTGTTCCTTTGGCATTGCTAAGTATTCGCTTGGCATGAATAGACGATTTCAATACAACTTCTGCAGAAATGCCTTATGGGGAACCACTAAGGTCGCTAGAAAAATACATCATTCCTTTCTCCCAATTAGCGTAAGACGTCTCCAGTTGTGTACAGAAATTTCGTCGGCACATGCAAAGGCTCAGTCCAGTCAATGGTTCCAGAGCTGAGAAAACACTGCATTTATTTTAAGGACCTTGCAAATGAGCAGCAGCCCCATACGGCTTGTTCGCCGTATGGGGTCCAGAACACCGTAAGAGCTCAAGTACGAAGAAACCTGCAGGTTATTTCCAAATCCTACAAAACATGTGTCGTCTATATCGGTGTGTATTGGTCGACATGCGGGTAAGATTCCCTGACCAAGTCCAAGCAGGATTGTCATTACTTCAAATCTGACAGCGTGTGTGTGGCAGCAAGTAGACACTTGATGGCGCGAATCACCTTAAGTACTTCTCGAAAATATTAGTTGGGCTGAGAAAATTAGATACACTTCTTAACGTTAATGATTGCTAACGTAAACGCAACGCACGTCCAAGCATCTAAATTAGACGTAGAATTGCCTAAATGTAAAGGCCTCTACGTTTTTGCTTAAAAATGGTGGAGTCTGTACCGTCATTCACTTAGAGTCAGTTAGCCGCATGCATTCATTCGGTGTTTCTTAGTTCCAGTGTTAAGTCTTGACTCAGTGTCTAAATGATTATAACAACTATCACTTCGGCCATTAATTTAAAAGTCAACCAAGCCTTGCCATGTGTAAATCAACTGTTTACATTATCAAATCCTTTGTTTTAGTCGTTGTAAGTGGACATGTGTTGTGTTACTAACACAATTTTATTTGTACCCTTCATGAAGCTGGTACAATCAAATTAGGAAGAAATAAATCAAGCTGTTTCGAAATAAACCTCACTAAATAGTTTTTGCTACCTTTCAAGTATACGAACAGAATGAAAATAAATATTAAAGAAACTAATGTTTATTATTTGTTTTGATATACCGGAAGTGTCTGGTGGCGCTTAAAACCAGTCGCGTGTCCAGTCTCGTGCTACTTTAATCGTCACATAATTCTTGACATCAATCCACACTGCAAGAAGTGTTCGGTGTTGCCACATCTAAATATTATATATAATTTAGAGAACTTTTAAAGTTAAATGTAAAAGACATGCTTAAGTTAACCAAAAATAAAAGTTAAAGTTAATAGTCACAATATCTTTTAACAATTGAAATTGACTTTGGGATTTTTTGTTTATTAAATACGTCCGCAACGTTTGATTGCATCACAACAGCTATGTTAAATTTTTGTGTTGTTAATTCTCTGGAGAGAATTTTTCAATAACCTATCACATATTAGTCAATAACTTACTTCCAAATTTTGTTTTTCAAACGAAATTGCCTTATGCCACGGAAAGTAAAATTTTTGTATATCAAACATATAAAATAATATAAACTAACTCACAAAGCTACTGAAAACACGCAAAAATCATAATAAAGAGATATTTTGTATTTTGATAGTGAAATTTGAAAGTATGTAGCTTCAAACAAACAAACAGATATTGAACCGCTTTATTTGTCTATTAAGATTTAAATCATTACTGTATGTTGTTGAAAACTTTAAAAAAAACTTTAAGGTTGTAACTTTGCCCCAAAAAAAAATCAAACTAAGAAACGTTAAATACCTATTTTAAATACATATGTAGAGACTTCTTCTCTATCTTCACCAGTGCATGTTTTCTTCTCTGTAACCTGTTTTGTCTTTAACGATGTCGTAAAAAGCGAAATTGGTTACAAATAAGAAAGCCGGAGAAGAAGTATCTACAGCTGTATTTAGTATGGAACGATAAGTAAGAGCAACAATTAATGTAAACCTCAACATGTTAGAACGCTAGTTCAACGCAAATCCAAATTCGGGAGCAACATGCCACATTTATTTGGGCAAATTTACAGAAAGACAGCACCAGCATCGAAAGTCTTTGTGTGTATGTTGGGAAATTTATTAAACTACAGGGGTTTTAACAACACGAGATAATTATTAAACTGATAATACCGAACGAACAAACAATATACTACAATCTGTGAAAACTGACCTCTATTTATCAGTGCGAGGAGCAGCACTTCAAATGGTATCTTGAAGACGAATACACATAACGTTGAAAATGGAAATATCCATCCAAACCAATCATTGTTTAGGCTTTAAACAATGATTAAATGATTATTATAATGTAAGAATTAAACTCTATCGCTGATTTGCTAAAAAACGCAGAGCGCAATCCGATGCAGATGATCATTGCAAGCCAATGGTGTACCTTATTTGAAAGTAGGATTGGTGAACGATATGAAGCTGTCCACTTTTTAAAATTATTTAGCGGCACTTCACCACCTTCTATGAACAGCCCATCCGGACAATACCACCTATAGGTGGTATTAACTGGAGTCGGTGGGTTTCCGCAGCCCCTTTTTACTAACGACTTTTTGGACAAGCAGTTTACCACATCGCAAGTTGGATGTAATTTGCTGTGAAAGTAGGTATTGTGTTAAAAATACATATTACATTTATGGCGCTGTCGGTTCTGCCGTTGCCCGCATTCCACCACGCAGAGGTGTCTAAGGACGATCTAGTACATAACTTTTTAAACTACTCCAGGAAAGTTCTTCGAACTAATTGCAATTACAGCAACTGCAGTTGTTGTGTTTTCGCGTTCAAAAAAGGACGGGTAAGCATTTTTACATAGCTCTTTATAATTGCATTACGCAGAATTCACCAGAAGATTGATGGAAAGTCTTATGGGCCAATGAAACTTAATTTATAAATTCTTAACACACAATTACCATTATCAGGTTATAAAACTTTATCGAAGCAAAAGAGGTTCCAGACAAGATATGGGTTCTATATATGGTGTAAGATATGTCCTCCATCCCCTTCTGTCTAATTATTTTATATTCTCTCAAATGATTAGTTAATTTTACGTGAAAGCTTGACGGGACAAAGGTAGAGCAATCTTTTAGGAAACCCAATTTTACTTACCACGAGTTAATTTTTCACCAAAGATAAAATAAATAGATTAACATGACAGACACCCTGCTCACAAAAGCAAAAATGTTCTACTGAACTATTTTAGTCATCAAGTAGTGGACCAGCCTTTCGGCCTATCCATTTTTCTAACATCAGACCTTGCGATTGTTAACTATGGGAGATTAGGAAAAATGTTGTGTGCGTAATGCGCAGAAACCATTAAATTTTTGGGCCACAAAATGACAGATGTTTTACAGCCGCTGATTTACCACTTTCATTTTATACACATGCAAGAAATGTAAGCAGAGCAGTTACGCATATTGAACAATTTATAAGTACCTACGTTTTGATGAGGGTTAATTTTTTATATTTCAGTGTGTTTATGAGTTAGTTTATAATATTTAAATTACATGTCTGATGTACAAACGTTTCAATTCTCGTGGCCTACTACTGTTTCATTCGAAAACTACGTTTGTATATATGTGAATTTTTTTAATTCGTTCTTAAAATACGTAATTTTATATGTTATACATAATTGAAAATGGCTTTTGAAGCAGAATTTTCAGCCTACGCATCCAATATAGCTGCCATAAATAAACAAAGTTGCTGTTAAAAATAATAAAATCAAGTGTCGCTGTTTATTGCAAAACATGCGCTATGAAAAGGGGTCCAAATGATGTGCAAGTTTGAACCGTGCCATACCGTGTATTGAAATAATTATGCTAGAGGGATGCGCAGTGTACATTAAACAATTAGATTATGTTGAGCTGTTTAGTCTGCCAAAGTTCACTTAAATTTATACTGCTGAAACTGTTGCCATACAAAAAGCGTTAGTACTAGCCTGTTACCAAAATATGAGTAGCTTTGTTGTTTTGACCGATTCCCTTTCACTGTTAAGAACTCTATCGAATCTTCAAAATGCTATATATTGGTCCAGGATAATATGTGACATTGCTTATCAATTAGAGGTCTTGGAACAACAGCACAAAAGAGTTACTTTCATATGGCTAAAAGGGCACTAAAAGCTTGAGGGTAATGAAAAGGCCGACTATTTTGATAAAAAAGCAACGACAACAGGTTGTAAACATGACTTTTACAGTAACAGAGATCTACTTCCGCAAGTAAAACATGTGTGTAATATAAGATGGCAGGATTATTGGAATAAGTTGAAAAGTAGCTGTAACAAGCACTTCAGTAGTATCATCCCTAATCTGAGAAAACAGTCCATTTACAAAGAACTGTTGCTTCCTAGGTACTTGTCTACGACACTTAACAGAATGATCATAGGCCATGGTGCTTTTAAGTCTCATTTGTATAAAATAAAAGTTGAAGACAATCCATTTTGCTCATGCGACAATACCAGCCCAGCTGATTTAAATCATTTGATTTTTTCCTGTATTATGCATTATGAACAAAGAAAAATATTATTTTGTAATTTGATAAAATACAATGTTTCCTTTCCATTTGATGTGACATCACTTATGTATGAAGCTGTTTGTAACAAAAGTGTCATGGTAGCTTTCATGCGTTTTGTTAGAGACTCTAAGTTAGCTAGGTTTATATAGCTCTTAGTAAATAGATGATATTCTGAAAGTTGGACTGTTCCAATAAATATTGTACTAGTGGCAATGTAGTATATAGTCTTAAGGGATACTAAATAAACTTATCAGATTAATGTATAGTCAGAGAGATAATAGTAAGTTCCTTTGTGTTAACCTATTTTGACGGCAGCTTCCCCAGTATGTTACAAAGTCACCATGACAGGCTCCATTGGTGTGAAAAGTGTCCCAGTGTTTCTCATGCAGCAACTTGTAGCTTAGATGTGTGCATGCATATGTATGTGTGTGTATGTGCACATAAAGAAATGCACCTAGTGTTAAGTACTGGACGTATAAATCCTGTTGACGTGAGTGCGTATACATGAGTGTATATGCGCTCGCGTATGTGTGTGAGTGGATATCTATGTAAGTTTTAATTTTAATATATATTTTTAGTAAACAGCAAGTGTATAGGGAGATAAAAGGAAAAAGTTAAAGAGCTTGTTAGATTAACATTCTTAAGACAGGTTTTGCCATTGTGAAAAACAAGGTCAGGTGCATCCTTGTTCATTTTGAAGATTGACAGTGACTGAATAAGTTAGTTGTCAAAGTCAAAACTTTAAGCAAGAAAAATATATGCTAGAGCGCCTAAATGAAATTATCGAATTTTCCTTTTAGTGGATTGTTTAGTTTCGAACAACCATTTTCCGGAATTGTATGGCTTCGAACTGACAATCTAGTTATCATCGCCACGGTCCTTTTGTAACATTATATTTGAGTAGCTTCAATACAATCTTAGCTGGCTTTGATTTATCAATGAATTTAAATGAGCAGAAATTTTGCTGAAATTTTTCATTAACCAATCACCTAATTTTTATTGTTTTCCAGATAGCAATGGTCTAATTTCAGACACAATATATCCGTAATACTAGAATATATGCTTAAATTCAAGTTTGTAGGTTGAGGAAAAATTGAGTTACAGACATTTAATTTTTTCCTGTCACTCAGGAGGCCAAACTAATGCACTGGGTTTCATAGTAAATTATATAGCTGTCAAATTTTTTTTAGTAGATTCAGGAGATGGAACACTGAAAACAATATTAGTACGAAAAATGCGGGAAATTATAAAATATACAGGATATCCTAATAGGGTGTCTCAGTAACCAGTGTGCTAGCCAAAAACTATTCACACAGTCGTGGGCTCGATTTTAGACTTATTTATGTCGATGTGGGCATAACTATTATTATTATTATTATTATTATTATTAATATTATTATTATTATTATTATTATTATTATTATTTACTCTTTATTCAGAATATCCAATTACAAGGCAATGAAAGCACAAAGTCGGCTTATATCCCTGATACACGTTTGCTTAATTATTCTAAACCTTAAAATATTTACAATTCCACAATTTGTAAATACACACACATATATTAACAATTAATTTACTTTTTGTCATGGCAAACACAGCCACAAAAAAATGTACCAACCAAAACAGACAAAAACAAAACTTAGACAAAACCAATAGTGTTAAACATAAACACACATCAAAACAGTAAATAAACAATTGGCATCTATTTTATAAACACTGGAGAACCAGAAAAAATCAGATAGGGTATAAAAAGACTCTGATTCTAAAAACTTGTTAACTTTTATTTTAAAACAGACACATCACGGTCTCTAAGGTTCGTCGAAAAGTGATTATAAATTTGTATTGTGGATGATGTTATACCTTTATACACCATTGTTAATCTTGTTGGTCCTCCAGCAAAATAACATCTCTTCTAGTGTTGTAAGTATGGATGTGTTCTCTGCCCGAAAACAACGAATAATTGTTTCTCAAAAACATTAGATGCTCTAAAATGCAAATAATTATCTGTCTTATTATTCTGTATATTGTAAAATACGGTTTACAACTTTCCGTTTGTGGAAGGTCAAAAAGAGCCATTATATATTTCTTTTGCAACACAAATATTCCAACAGCGTCAACAGAGTTTCCCCAGAAGATTATCCCATACTTGATTATGGAATGTATATGTGAACGATATACCCCTATACAAATTTTAATTGAAACATTGTTCCTCAAGACATTTAGTTGGTAGCATAGTGAGTTCACTCTAGGTGCAAACGAGTTTATGTGCGACAACTAAGTAAGCCCGAAGTCTAATGATAAGCCCAAAAAACTGGCCGTTTCGTCGTATTTTATGAATATGTCCGGTTTGTAGTTAAAAATATATGACCCCTCACCTTGGTAAGGTGTTTGAGATGTAACTATGTTAGTCTTTTCTAGATTTAAGTTAAGTGATTTTTTTAAAACCAACTTCCTAGAGTCTTCAACGAAATGGCAGTTCTCGTCTACAAGTCTATGAAATTAGGCGACGATACAATCACGGAAGTATTATCCGCAAACGACAAGAGCTCATCGTCATTTTCGGCCGGCAGGTCGTTAACATAAACAAGGAACAGAAGCGGATCTAAAACTGAACCCTGAGGTACCCCTCTAACAATCAATTCCCAGTCAGAAGTCAACCCCCCACCAACCGAGTCTACTATGGAAATCTGTTGCCGCCTATCTTGGAAATATGGGCACAGAAGTTGCCAAGAGATACCACGGATACCCACCAGTTATGGTCCACCGCATCGAACGCATTTGACAAGTCTAGAAAAATGCCATTTAGCTTTTGTTTCTTATTTAGTAAGTTATATATATATATATATATATATATATATATATATATATATATATATATATATATATATATATATATATATATATATATATATATCTAAAAATTGCCAGATGGCTCGTGCACTGGATCTTCCTTTAATATAAGCATTTTGTTTAAAAGATAAAATTTCAAATTTCTGGCAAAAATCTATTAGTCTAATTGTTATTATCTTTTCAAAGATCTGGGATATACAGGTTAAAAGAGATATAGGTCTATAGTTTTCCAGACTACGACTACTTGTAACCCCCTTCTTGTTAACCAAAATTATATTTGATTTTTTTAGTTCGTCAGGAAACTGTCCGGTGTTTAGGCTCTTATTTACAATGCATGCAACAGGTGCTGCTATGTAGTCCGTTACATATTTCAAACTGGAAAATGTTGTCTTTTTTTAAAGTACAGAGTGAAGTTGAAAATGTATTATTTAAAGCAACAAATTCCAGAATTGTTACCCTTGGTTTACCTCCTCCCTCTTTTTTCAAGTATGTGTCTTTTAAATAATATTCTATCCTTCTATCGACGTATCATGTTTCAGTCAATTTATTTTTCATTTGCACCTTTCACAACTTCTATCCTTATAATGTCCTACATAGTCAAATTCCAGGTATTCACCTCATACACCACACTATATACGCACGACTTCAATAACTTTCTTCTCTCGTTAAGTTTAAGTGTATTTTTGTAAAAAGTGTACGTCGTGTATTGAATATGCTTGTTTTGTCATCTCTATCGACCTTCTCAGATCTTTGCTACATTTAGCATCATCCCTAATAATTAATTCCAGCTACGTGAACATTTCTGCTTATTCAAATTGTTGACCCTAGAGCCTCAGTGGTCTGGTGGTGAGAACGTGTGCCTGTGTACCCAAGGGTACTGGGTTCGTTTCCCAAGGTTCCTCTTTCACATTTCCAGTACATCCTGCAAAATTAACATCAACCAAGGTTGTTTCATTGTGTTTGAGCAATTTGAATACCTAGACCCCCCGCTCTTTAGAGGGGGCGTAAAGCCGTCTCGTTCCCATGTACCATGAAATGTTGGGCACGTTAAAAATCGCTACCTTCCTTACAGACAGGCTGGGGTTCGGCAAGTTTTTCAGGATAGTGAAGTGAAACTGCTCCCTGGCGTCAGTGATTGGCCATAGTGGCGCAAACAGACCGACGTTAAAGAAAAAAAGTTGTTGACCCTTTAGCTTTACATCCATTTCGCAGGCATATCCTTACTTGTCTTAATTGCTTTTATTTTCAGAATGGCCTTTAGTTTGCTTCGTTTTAATACATCTTTAGCACACTCCGTATAATATTTTGTAATTATTTTTCCGTTTGTCATATGAACGCTACATCATCTGTATACTTTACAATGGAAACGTTGTTTATTTATTTCGATTTCCGCCGTCTCTTTCTTCGATCTATTTATTATGAGGTCTACGAATAAATTGAATAAATATGGCGACAGCACGCCTTTCCTTATGTTAGCTTTGGTTTCATATCCGCTAATATCCATTATGGTACTTTGATTTTTGTTTAGATTGAAAATAAGACGCCTATCCATCTAATTCAATCCAGCTCTCTTGATTATATGAAACAATAGTTTCTAATCCACATTATCAAATGTTTACACAGGTCTATAATGTATTAGCGATTTTCATTTTAAAAAATCGCTATTAGAGAGGTTACGATGAAAAGCTTTTTAAAAAATTTCTTCAGATGAGCGCGAATTTGGGTCCCTAGAACCCAAAACTAAGGTCCGTTAAAGTTTTTATATGTTTATATATACATACAAACATATATATATATATATATATATATATATATATATATATATATATATATATATATATATATATATATATATATATATATATATATATCCAAGCGATAACTCAAAAAATACTCAACTAATTTGAACAAAAATTGGTATACATTGTCATTGTATTAAGACCGCGGACGAGTTCGTGTATATCAGCTATAACGAACATTTTTTTCCCCCAAAAATATACAAAAACATTTATGAAGACGCTATATTTTTGTAACTATCGGAGTAACTGGAATGAGACTTTACACTTGGCTACAAATAGTGCAAATAAACATATGTTGCGAATTTTAAGTAATTTGATAGATAGTGTTTGTCACCTTTGAGTCTGAAATGATAATTTTCAGCAGACATTTTCTTATTGTTGATATTGAAAAAACCGGTTTGATTAGGTTGACTAAAACGAAATCATACTGGCGATTAATGAGGAAAAATAACTGCTACGTTTATAATTTGGCAGATACTTTACTTTCCTAAATATGAATTAAGTTTCCCCCTGGAAATCTATTGTATAACTTTAATGAAATTTGTAATACAGGTTTTTTTTAAAGAGACTTACACTATCTACAGATATAGCAAAATGTAGTTCTTTAGCTTCATAGAAAATTGAGTTTTGGGCATTTTTTTCAAAAGGTGCTAGAACACAAAATTTTTTTGATAATAGAGAGATATCGATGGCAATACTTTAGAAAGAATTCTTCAAATGTGCGCGTCCTAGGGCCTCTAAAATTGATCTTCAAGGTCTGTGTAAGTTTAAGGTATGAACTTTACTAATATGTCGTATAATTATAGTGTACAATTATTATGAAAATTCGCTACTATAACGTACTTGCTGCGTCCCAAAATTTTTTATATTTTTCTCAAGTCTTCTTTCTCAGATTATTAAAGTTCTAATATTGCTTCTTAAGTTCCTCGCTTAGTTCTAAATCCAAACTGATCCTCATTGAATAAACTCTCAATTTTGCTTCTTATACCATTTTTTTATGATTTGCAGAATATTTGCCACATAACTTTCTACACTAATTGTCGTGCACTGGTTGCATTTTTACGCGTTCACTCTTTTTGTAATAGCAATACTTTTACTCTTTATAAACTCACGGGGCAGTTAAACCGATTTATCACATTTGTCAATCAGTTGGAAAAATGTTTTTCTTTGTATCAATATGTTATAAAATTACGCTGTTTTTCGTCTACACGAGGAGTTGTACTTTTTTCAATTACTTCTCTTAAATTACGGATCAGCTCATCTGTGTTTATCTTTTTTTTTCCTCCAGGTACTCTTTTCCACAATTAATTTGCTCCCCGTGATATAACTTTTTTAGATAGACTTTCCAGTGCTTAGCAATGTTTTTCAGTAAGAAACTTTCATAGTTTTTCTTTATGAATTTACTTTCTATTCCTAGTTTATATTATAGTTTCTTGGCTCTTGGTAAGCTTGATCCAACCGTTCCTTTTTTATGTAATTTTTTATTTCGGTGCATCCATAGTTGTTTTGCTTTTCTACATATTATGTTTGATCATATTTTTACTTTGTCTAAGTCTACAGTATGCCTCTTCATTCTAAATAATTCTCTATGTGTTACACTCTTGTATTAACTTTAGTATTTCTGATGTCATCCAGGGTTATAGTTACTTCTTGCCCAGTATTTTTTCACAGCTGCCTTTAAACCCTTTTTATGTTTGTCCAGGCAGATATTCATCCGTGGAGATTGATTTTATTGATTTTTTCTTTGAACTTTTTTAGTTCGTCTGCATCTTTTAGTTTGTGTACATTGCATTTCTTTCCTGTATTTTCCCTATACTTTACCAATCGTAACTTTGCACGGTTTAATTTTAAGCTTAAATATATAATAAATAGACTGCATGTGAATGCGAAATATAACTTAAGTCGTAAATAATAAATTTCTTTTGCTTTGTATTGATCATTCAATGGTATAATGTTTATTTTTGTGAACAAAACACCTTGATTAAACGTAAAGTATGATGATAGCCCTATTGTTTCGGCAGTTAGTACATGGGGACATACTTATACAGGGTGGCCACTTGAAAACGAAACAGGCGCGTATTAGGACACATTGTGTTTTACTAAAAATCCCTCAAAGACATACATTTTGTTTTCAAGGGGGAAGACTTTTAAGCTTATTTTCAACATCACAACCCCAACCCTTAACGATCCACCACTAAAGTCTCAAATGATGAAAGAGATAAAATAGCACATCGTTTTAGAGCTGGTGTATATCTTTTTCAGCAGTGCCTCATTCTTTGAATTGGGTTCTGAAAAATTGACTTCTAAAGATGAGTATTTTATTTATCAAAAATTTGCATATTAGTTTATCAAATGTTCAAAATTTCGACCACCAGCCTCCATACAATAGTACAAGTTTTGTTCCAAACGTCGACGCACATTCTATAACATTTCTGGAGTGGTGTGTCGGGATTTATTTACAATACGCTGGCGTAAATCTTGTAAGGAATCGGGCCGAGCAGAATAAATTTTACTTTTATGTGACCCCACGAAATAAATCTAGTGGTGATAAATCTGGCGATGGTGCGGGCTAGTCCATAAAATCCCTTCTCCTAACTTACCGATTTGGAAATCTGTGGTCCAGATATTGTCAAACAGGCCAAGCGTGGTGTGAAGGAGTCCCACCTTGCTGAAATATTAACTTATCTTTGAGATAATGCTTATCATTGTGGATGTCAGTTAACATTGGATCAATGGTGTTCTCCAACTTTTCCAAGTACATACCCCTAGTCTGATTACCAGGTAAGAAAAAAGGATCGAGAATATGGTTACGAAAAATTCTAGCCCAAAGATTCCGGGTGTTGTGTAGGAATGTCGTCAAATAATCTGGGATAAGAATCGGCCCAACAGCAACAATTATAACGATTAGCGGTACCATTTAAGAAAACGGAACACTAATCCGAAAAGCAAGTATTAAAAAGAAAGTTCTGATCATTCACCACTTGTTTACATATCACTTCACAATAGTCCAGACGGCGGTCAAAGTCATCTTCATTTAGTTCGCGTGCAAGATGGATTCTGTATGAGTGAAATTTATGACGCTTCAAGATGTTTTGAATATTCACTCGCCAGTTGGCTCGTATTTGTCCTGGGATTCAAGCCAACATGACCAAGAACCGCCAGTTCTACCGCTTCATTTCGCTTTTTATTACAAAGAGACCCGGTCTATTTAAACTTTTAACATGCTTATTTAAATGTTGTTGGGTAAGTAATTCTGCTGGTCTATTATCACATTGATTATTTGCATAAAAAGTGAAATCATTTCCACCCTCTGTGCAGTGCAATAACTACACAATCAGCAATGAACTGATGGACAAATAAAATGAAAGTCACTCGTACACTAAAGTTTCTTTTTACATAAAGAAACCGAAGAGCCCAATTTAATCATTATCAGTAACATAAAAAAAATCAAGTCTCACTTTTTCGTAAACATTTTTTCAAAGTCTCACCGTCGATATCTCTAATAGCGATTTTTTTAAAATAAAGATTCGCTAAAAATAAGACACCGCTGAAAAGAGATTTGCATCAACTCTAAAATCATGTGCTACTTGACCCCTCTTGTCATATAAAATTTTAGGGGTGGATCGCACCACCCCTTTGGGGTTGGTGTTTTGAACAACGCTAAAAGTCTTCCCACTTGAAAGCAAAACACGATAAGTGCTTCTACTTCCTATTTAAAAATTTGGTGGTTGCAACCGTCACTCGAGCGGGGTTGAATCTAGGATTTTTCTTATTCTAAAATTGGCGTGGTTTGGGATTTTTTATAAATATGCTCAATAATTGAGATACTCAATTTATCCCATTTGGCTGTCCACACTGTATATGGTTTCGTTTTAAATATATACAGTCTTTGTAACTATAAACTAAGATGATTAGAAAACCAGCCAGATAGAAGAATTTAAGGATTAGAAAAACAAATCAAAGCAACAAACTTAATTCCAATGTACCTAAACCTTATGAACGTGACAACATTGTAACAAGAAAGAAGCACGTCCTAGTATAATAATCATATGTATGTAATCTGTCTGCCGTCTATCTTACATCAGGGAGTTGACCGTCTACTTACTATCATTTGTATTAATTAAATGCATTTCCAATGACGTGATTAAGAATCGGCGGTCACAACACCTAGCAGCGCCTATCACATAGGCGCCACTTTGTAACACTCAGTTCAATGGCCTTTAACAAATTAATTTACTTATTACACGTA
Source organism: Tillus elongatus (assembly GCA_964006375.1). NCBI lineage: Eukaryota > Metazoa > Arthropoda > Insecta > Coleoptera > Cleridae > Tillus > Tillus elongatus. Next base: position 161,675,940 of record OZ023263.1, read on the forward strand.
TATTGTAAGGATTGTAATGGTACGCAAAACTGTTCCACTATTCCGCTGTATACAGCGACGTTAACTAGGTTTTTTTTTAAACTTGGCTAGCGACTACTACGTTTTCGTATATATGGCGGAAAAGCATCGCTTTTGAGCTACAAGATACTAAAATTTATCTCTTGTGGGTAATGCTTTTACAAGAACAACATCAATTTTTTTTATTTTTTTTTGTATGTAGGATAGTTAACTGGCCTCTTATTACACTTTGTTGGTGATTCCATCATATAGGTAGTTTAATATAGAATTTTCATCTCACCACATGGCCGAGAATGCTATTTTACAACAAAATATTCACAGGTGAAGAAAAATTCAGAACGAAGAGACATAAAGTAGGTATAAACAAGATTAAAAAGGAACGAGAGAGGCTTGTTCTACCAGATCATGTATTTATTATTAAGCCTTGATCGATTTGCATCTGCCTTGCCAGATAATTATAAACTTTTATATCTGATAAACCACATTGTTCCTCGTCTTTATGGCTTCGCTAAGATACACAAGGAGGGTTGTCCTATTCGTCCAATCGTTTTGTTCCTGGGTTGTCTCACGTACAAGTTGTCTGGTTTTCTTTCATCTTTCTTAATGTCAAACGTGTGTCTTGGGTCCCCGTACTGGATTAAAAATTCAGTTGCATTGGTTGTGGTACAATTTTGGTTTCGTTTGATGTTTCCAATATTTTTACTAGTGTCCCGGTCATTCAGACACTTCTACTTTTCAGAAAACTTCTTTTTCACTCAGTACGAAAATTCAAGAGGCGCTTCATGCCTTAGTCAAGATTTGCCTTACACAGAATTTATTTTCTTTCAATAATATAATTGTCCAAGAAGACGGTCTCCGAATGGGCAATTCACTATGTCCCTTATCTGCAGAGGTTTTGATGGCCTTCTTCGATAAGGAATTGGTTGGTTTTCAATTACTTTAATCCATTGCCTCATGGACACGGTATGTGGACGACATATTGGTGGTTTGGTCGGGTACCTTAGAGCAACTTCATCTGTTCCCAGGGTGGTTGAACGATCTGCACGTCTATAATAATTTCACCATGGAGTAAGAAGAGAACGAGTCCATTCGTTTTCTGGATCTGAAGTTATCAAGGAAGGGTAACTCGATTGAACACGACATCTATGGGAAACCGACAAAAACCGACCGTCTAATCCCGTATAGATCTTGTCACTATATGTCCCACAAGTTAGGGTATATTAGATATTTTATAGATAGGCTGTTTAGCGTCCTGCTGTCGGGAACGAACTGTAATAACGAGGTCAATGTTATTAAACAACTTACCGTCAACAATGGTTATTCTGTCAGCTTAGTAGACAGATTAATAAGAAAAAAGAGCCGTCAGCTCTTTAAAGAAACAGGCTTCAGCCTTTCGTCCGCTCAGTCTGCAAGTCTTCCATACTTTCCCCTCACATATTAGGGCCCCATCACTGCTGCAGTCTCTCTTGTCTTGAAGAGAGAGAAAAAAAATTAAATTCGCATATAATTCGAGGTATATTGTCAAGAAGATTCTAGTTCACAATAAAGATTACATTCCCCACCTAAAAAAGTGAGGGGTATATTGTCTTACTTGCGGTGATCCTCAATGCAACACTGGCTATATAGGAAGAACGGAAAGGGCGCTAGGTAGCGAAGTCTCCGAATATCTGAGAAATGGAAACAACGCCAACAGCACCGCTTCAGTTTTCGCCTGCCACCTGAGAGAGAGCGTCCACACCTTTCACAAGGAAAGCAATGCCAGAATCCCTCACCCATCAAGTCTTCGCAGCTAACAATTTGTCTTAGAAGATATGGAGATTTACAACTACATAAAAAGCCCCAACAAAAATTTTCTCAATGCTTCCAGCACCAGTGTTATGAACTTTCCTCTCATATACAGAAATCTTACGGAATAGGTCTCCAAAATAGTATTCATACTCACTGATGATTGATTCCGGTCATGGAGCTAAGCAAGCTGGGTTTTCGTTGCTCCTTGATTTCTAACCTTGTCATTGAAAGTTGTCTTTTGGCTCGTGTCATCTGTCGCTTCTGTCACTTGTCGTTTTCGTTTTCAATCATCTTTTTAACTGTGCAGGTTTTGTTTTTATAAAGGCCCCGACTCCCTTTTGCTGCTTTAATAAAATATAAAATAAGCGTCGTCGATATTTATTCTCTAGCCGCTTCAAGCCTGGAGATGCTGTTGTTATCTTCCTCAATGTCATTTTCGTTTAGAAATCTGAAGACAATAGAAGAAACTAAAACTTTGACAATTTTTCATACAACACCTTTTGTGTTACACAAACAGGAACAGTAAGTATTAATTGCCTGTTAGGCACCTTTCTTTTCGTTTCTTTTTGCATTTCGCTTGTTCAGATGTTCTCAGGAGGTTTTGCTCAGCTGTACAGCCTGCTTGCCTTTTAATGTGTAAAAAAGCTGTTTTAGCTCCTGACACTCTGTCAGTTTAGTTTGCATGACCGTTCAGGCCCAGTTTTTGATGTTTGACATTAGCTTTTGTTAGACCTTTGAGCTTTCTGTAGCTGCTGTGTAATGCTAGCATGTAAAACCTATCAAAAATATAGTTTCTTACAACCATATTTTTATATTCTAGATCATTAACCCCTGAGAATGGTTCATATAAACCGAAACACGTGCGTTTATAATAAATACATTGTCTGGTAAAAAAGCCTTTAATTTTCATTCCTTTTGATCATATCTGTCAAATCACCATACACAATCGCATATAGATAAAGGAAGATATCCATAGCATAAGGATATGCGTAGCCCATATAGTATGAACGTAAATTTTGCGTGTGTGTGTGTCCAACCGATAACTCAAAAAATGCTTCACTGATTTGGACCAAATTTGAGAATTACCCTTATTTTGTTAATGGCTTGGATGAGTTCGTTCATTAGATCTTAACGCCCAATTCTTCTTACCAAAAAAATTTTTAAATGCCAGATCTCTCAAATTCTTTAAGTGATTGAAACGAAAATAGACAACTTGAATGAACATAGACATAAGTGAGTGTGTACCAATTTTCAAGTATTTTGATCAAATAAAAATAAAGTTATTCGAAATTAACATTAAAATAATCCTCGACATCACTTCAGATTCTGTAATGCAATATCTACAATGTTGGACAAAGACAGATGACGTTACCTATACTACTATGCTATATAAATAAATGGTAGATAAAAATCTAAGCAATGGAAGTTACAATCGTTGCAGATGTCAGAATGTGGGACATTGTGAAATGTAAGACAGGGACGCCATCTCGGTGCGGAACCAGGTAGTATTTTGTCACGACAACTCTGGTTAACACAAAATGTTATAGATGGAGACTGTGTACAAACCAGCAATGTGAATTGTCAGCCCTGGCCAATTTCTTTCCTAATACCGGGACAATGTTTGCGTCCAAAAGCGCTAAATTTTAGCATTCGAGTGCAAGCGGCTTGATGTTCTTTGCAAGTGTAAAAACCTGCTTACAAAATGAGAACGGTACTGATGGATAAGTTATTAGATCTATCATTTTTATTATCGATAATTTCGCAGGTTAGTTGGTCAATATTTTTTTAATAAATAGCATTTTAAATCGTATTTCTACATATGTCATATTGTATGTTTCAAACAGGTACAGTCTCTCGCTTAACATTAGACATACCTATGTTTGTTAACCGTCCAAGCCTATCGAGCTTAATTTACAAGCGGCTTGCTTGAGCTCGATCGGATTTCAGTGTAGTCTTGGACAAAAGCTAGGTTCGAGAAACGTATTCATATTGGTTTATTTAAAATAATATCGTAAAACTGTTGTTTTTTATTAAATTTTATAAATATATTTGACTAATTTTTGTATGCATACAGTTAGACACGATCCAAATGTCTTCTCTACTTTCAAGTTTGTGTAGCCCCAATGTTAATTAAATTCCCCTTTATTATACTCACTTAGCATGTGCTTATATATGCAATATGAAACTAAAAAAGAAGTGCAACAGCAAATGAATTTATTTACTTTGGTGCTGTATTCGATATTATCTGAAAAGGTATTATAGGCGACGAAGTGGAATGTAATTCGATAAATTTACAGTTTACTGCACGGGGGGTTCTTAGATTTTTTTCCAGAAACATGCTTAGAACCCTCCTTGGATTCACAAGCCACAAGAAAAATTTGTTCAAAGAACCCCTAAGAAAGTTAAGTGACCAAGAATGAATAGGGGTCCTTTTTTTCTCCCTCAGGGCACGTCCGCCGCCCCGATAGCACCACAACCTTTGGCTTATTGTGCATGCCCTTAGTCTTGTTACTCCACCCATTCCAAAATCACTGTGCCTTGAACTAGTCTGCACAGCGATTTGTAGGGTGAAGTTTTATAATGCTCTGTCTCCGGTATAGACTGACCGTAGATCAGTTGTCTTTTGCGATCCAGAGCTTTACACTCGCACAAGATGTGCTGGGCTGATTCGTCCCCCTCGCCGCAGAATCTGCATGCGAGGTCCCCCTCGAACAGCCCCATTTTATGCGGGTGTTTCTTGACGGCCATGTGTCCCGTCAAGAGACCTGTTATGTTTCTGAGGAGCCCTATACTAAGATTTAGCAGCTCCACAGCTCTCTTTGAACTGGGTTCGTCAATTATTGACTTCCCATGTCTGAGCCATAATATGGCTGCTGGGCGGGGAGGAAATATGAGCGGAAAATGCGATAAACCATTCAGTCGGACTTTGAAAAGATGCGTTTTTCACATTTTTTAGCCATAGCTCCTCTAAACCTGGTCTACCCCGCACAACACCCATATTCGCCCAGGTCCAGTAACTTTCTTGGGGGTTGCTCGCAAGAAAATTTTGATGTGCTTTATGCTTTGAAGGTAGTTGTATGCATGCACGCGGGAAAGGAGAACCCCCGTGTTTTTGAGTGAGAAGCAGGAACCCTCTTCGTCCTGGGGGTTCTTCTTCCCCTTCTGCAAGCATTAACCACGGGAATTTTTTTATGTTCAGCTTTCTGGTGTATTTTTTGTTGAATATATTTCCTGTTTGTCAATTGTTTTGTTTGAGTTTTGTATCCAAATTACTGTATAAATATTTATGTTATATTTTACTGTTCTTAATTAAATAAAGTAATGTTTTATAACGTTTAATATAAGGCTAAATCACTATAATTTATTATTCTTATGAAAATTCACTACCATAACGCACTTGCTGCGTCCCGAACATTTTTTTATTTTTAGGCGAATTTTACACAACTTTAATTCTGTATGCAAAGCTTGTGGAGCTTCTTTCAATGGCTAGACTACATTATAGCCTTAGTAAATAACTAGCCTACGTTAATACTCGTACATTATCACAAAAATTGGAGAAAATTAAGGATTTGTGTTTCAAAAAATGTTATAAGAAAAGTTGTTCGGAATTACCTCAAAACCCCAAATCCCAAGTTTGATTGAAAGCAAAAAATGTACTCACAGAATTTTCAAGATAATTATTAATTCAAATTGTATTCTCACAAGACTTCCATGATTCATTAGCAATATGAGATATGTCACATGAAGCATTGATAATTTGTCACACTCCTAATAAACTCCTATAATAGTGGTGATTTTTATTGATTATGGCTGCAGAAAAAGCTGAAAAAGTGGAAATTTAAAGACTTCTTGGTGATAGTGTGCGTTTAACAAGAGAAGCTGCGCGTGAATTCAATGCATGGCATGCTGGTCACCCTATAACAAATAAGACTTTTTTAGTAAACCAACTTTTGAATAATGCTGTAAATGTAACTAAGCAGGTATTACGACAGTATTACGTAATTTAAATTTATCCGTCTTGAAGATCTGGTGTTGCTATCGTCGGCATAAGAAAATTCCATTAAAACCGAAGTTTTTACACACGTTAGAACAAGGTGACAATAAAATAAGGTTAGAATATTGCTTGCAGACTCAAAGAAATTACTTAAATGACGGGAATTTTCTGAATAATATTCTTTCTACAGATGAGGCTACATTTACCACAAATGGTGTGGTATCATCAGAAAATTGACGCCACTGGTCTGTAAAGAATCCACACTGGGTTATTAATTACATAAAGCAGTATTCCCAAAAAAAAGTATATGTGGTGTTGAATATTAGATGATAGAATAATAGGGCCCTTTTTTCCATTATAATTTAAATGCTGGCCGATTTTGAGACTTTTTAAACAATGAACTTTGGGATGCATTACATGAACTTCCAATTAAGTGCGACAACATATGTATTTTCAGCTAGATGGAACAATAATGGATAATGCAGTGATATTTAGACAATGGCTAAATAAAAACTTTTAAGAAGGTGGATAGGTTGAAATACTGCTTTAATTTTCTGGCCGCCTAGATCTCCCGACCTAACTCATCTAGAGGTTTACTTATGAAGACATATTAGAGCAAAAGTGTACACAACCGGGCCACAAAATTTGCAACAACTTCGTCATAGAATAACCCAAGCTTGCCGGGTTGCTGAATTACGCAAAATAGTAAATAACAATAGAAAAAGATGTGTGTTATTAAATCGAAATTCAGTAGAGAAACCCGTTATTTAACCTGAAATATTATAATTATTGTCTTGTATTTCTTGTTTACAATTCTTCCATTGTGTTCTTTGCTTCTTCTAGTTTTCCTATCCCTAACAAGTTTTTAGGACTCCTTGGCTATTACTGAATTTTCGTAGCAAAAAATCGCTAATAGGGAGATTACGACATTTGAATCTTGAATAAATTTCTTTAAATGAGCGCGAACTACGACCCCTAGACCGCATATATATATATATATATATATATATATATATATATATATATATATATATATATATATATATATATATATATATATATATATATATATATATATATATATATATATATATATATATTGTTGTTGCTGCGTCGTTAGTTGCCCGAAAGATGGCTAGCTAATTTGAATATAAGTTTGCTTATACCACAATTTTGTCATTTTCGACATTTTGTAGTAATCCTTGTCATTTTTTTTTGTTACTTTTAGTCACTAGATCGAGTGGAAGAGCGCCTTCTCGGAACTCTAATTATTGTTCTTTCAAAACTTATATTGCTATTGTAACTGTATATATGTATGAAAAGAATTGGGACAATACAAGCATTATATATATATATATATATATATATATATATATATATATATATATATATATATATATATATATATATATATATGTATATATATATATATATATATATATATATATATATATATATATATATTTGTGTGTGTGTGTGTGGGTATGCGCGCGCGCGTGTGTGTGAGTTGGTTACGAGGACAAATGTCCGTAGTACAGCGGCGTTGCGAGAACTTGTGTTAAGTCCCCGTTTCGTTTTCTCCATTTTAATGCGTAGTGCGAAGCTCCAGCATCCTAAATATATGAATTTTTCATAAAACCACTATGTTCTCGCACGAACCGTCTAATGCGGGTGCGTTAGTTCTAACAAATTCCTCTAGACGGCCGACCAGAATTTGTGTATTTTTGATGTTTGAATTTTCACGTATGATGCGAGGACCTTTGAATACATCCTTATATATGAACTGATCTTTGGTGTGTGTATAATAGCTTTTTTTGTTTGTCTAATTTCCAGGAAACGAAGTCTGGATTTCACTTTATACATTGTTATCAATGTGGTATATACCACATACTAGTATACCACAAAATGTTGGTGGTATAAAAGTTGCTATTGGGACACTGATTAATTTTGCATTATGTTTAATAAAATATTGCCTATCAAAACAACGAAACTGTAATAATGTGATTGAGATACTAGCTTTGGTCAAAACCTCCATTTTTTTTCTTTTGTAATTCATACATTTATTTTTTTCATTAGCTTTTTATATTTTTAGATAGAAAGATTAATTATGCAAAAAAGTTTATTTTATATTTTCTTGATATTACTAGGCGTTTTGCCAAAACTTAATCTTTTTAAATTCAAATGCTAACAAATGCGCCAAAGCATTACTTAACGCAACATATCTCGCTACAATCAGGCGACATAGGTTTTAAACTACTATAGACTATAGGGACTTCACAATGTCATTTATGATATCTAATTACGTCAACTGTCATAACTGCCTTGTTTGTCTTTGGGATATCTTGAAGTACATTCAAAGCATATTTTTAGAGGGCCATAGCTAATGACGCAGCTTCCTGTTTATCGTTCCCAAGCATTTGCTGTCGAAGTATATATGTACCCATAGGGCTGTAACAACATTAATTTGCACATGGGCGTCTTTTTAAATTTAATTTTTCCCTACCTAAAATTGCGTTTTCTGTTGTGCTTTCGCTTCTATCTCTTGCATATTCATCAATAGATTCCTCAGCTTGGCATGGTGATATGGTCGTAGTCATTAGTGTTTATAACCTGCCTCACTACTTGTTGAAGATTTTATCTTTTACTAAACTTATCCATTTTCTACACATAAAGTGATATCTTCACATCTTCGAGGGGGTGTGGTCCCTTAGCCTGGTCGTGCGCTGGTCGTTCTCCTGATTGATCAACGCGTGACTTAGCTACTGGACGCCTAGAAGCTGGCTCCACGTGCCACCCCTGGCGTGACTGTCGGCAATGGGAATAACGCCCAGGGCTGATGGTCTACAAAAATCTCGCTCCTTCTTTTTGCAGGTGGTAGAGGAATTTTCCTTTACATGATAGTAAATAATTTTTTTCACGCCTGAGGAGGTAGCACCCCATGCATCAAGGGGTGAAGTCCAAACGGACGTTTCCGGTTCTGGTGTATGAGTCGGTTTCCCTTATAAGCAAAAATAATGATGGCTCCTCCTTGTACAAAAGATTCCGGAGGTAAAATACCCCTCCATTCGGATCTCCGGGAGAAGGGTGTACAGGGGGCGCCAGCATGAATATCTAACATATCCTTCTCGAATATATGTGGCCTAAATTCTAACCTGAACTTCGTCCACCATTTCCTCCAGGCTAATAGGCCCCAACTCCTCTTCCTCACCAAAGCCCAAATCAGTGCCAAAACAGCCACTAATCACCTTAATTTCCCGGGGTATAAGCTCCTTACTTCATTTAGATTGCATGGAGGCGTGTGCGCATACTCCCGTAGCAATCTACCCTGCACCAGACTCACCAATTTAGAAGCTGAAAGAAAAGATATACTATGGATAAAACTCTCTCTCAGGGCTGCAACTAAATTCATCTGTTGCATTTACCGGTCACCTTCTGACAACTTTGTCCAGGTCTTTGACTACCTTTCTGCAAAAACCAACCATCTTATCTCTGAATATCCTTCCTCCGAGGTCACTATTCTTGGTGACTTCAATGTCCATAATAAGGAATGGCTAGGATCTTCAAAAACCGATCCACAAGGGAGAGCAGCGGAGGCCTTTGCAGTCAGCAATTCTTTAGCCAATATGGTTCAGCAACCTACTTACTTTCCTCGCATCCAAACACACAGCTCAAATCCCTTGGATCTCCTTCTTACTACAAATCCATACCATGGCATGGTCACCGCTTCCTGCGCAATGCAACTCGAGGTCACACAGTCATCACACCCACGTATCGTTTGGCACTACAACTCCGCGAACTGGGACGAAATGCGAGATTACTTTTCCTCATTTCTATGGGCGTCTGTCTGCTTCTCTCACCCTGACCCCTCTGATATCTCACAAAACGTCACCGAAATTATCCAAGCTGGCATGGAATTATTTACTCCACGTACACAGAAAACCTCTTCAGACACTCAAAAGCCCTGGTTCTCTAAATCTTGTGGCAAGGCCAGACTTGAAAAGGTCAAAGCTCACAAAACACTTCTACACAATCCCAGTCAAGAAAACCGTCAAGCATTTAACGACGCTAGAAACCGCTATGTCCGCATTCTTTCTGAGGCAAAAGACTAGTTTAATAACCACATCAAAAACAAAGTCCTCTTAAGCTCCAAGGGCAGCAAACCCTTCTGGTCTCTTGCTAAATCTATTGGGAATAATTTCGGCAAGAGCACGTTCCCACTTCTTGTCTCAGGGAATGAAATTGTTTCTACCGCCCTGGGCAAGGCTGAACTTTTTGCCTCGTTGTTCGCCGGCAATTCTACTCTCAACCCACCTCCAAATGTTCAACCACCATCAGTGCCCAATGTCGTGCATAAAATGACGAATATCATTTTCAAAACTATAAAGGTACGAAAGATGCTCTATTCTCTTAATACCAGGAAAGCCTCTGGCCTTGACGAGATCCCAGCAATTGTTTTCAAAAAAGGCGCACAAGAACTTGTTCCCGTCCTGACTCGTCTGTTTCAGACATCTTACAATAGAGGCATATTCCTTAGTAACTGGAAAACTGCTCGAGTACAACCCGTCCCCAAGAAAGGATCCAAAGCGCTTTCTAGCAACTACAGGCCTATTTTTCTCCTTTCAGTCGTCGCCAAAGTGATGGAAAAGTATATTAACACCGAATGACTAAAATTTCTTGAAAAACACAGTCTAATCCACGACAGGCAGTATGGATTCCGTCAACGCAGATCAACTGGCGACATCCTTTCCTTTGTTACCCATTCTTGGAACAAGTCTATGGAACTACACGGTGTATCCCAGGTTGTCGCTCTGGACACATCCAAAACATTCGACCAGGTCTGGCACGCAGCGCTGCTTAATAAACTTCCGGCCTATGGCCTACCACCAAAACTCTGTACCAGGACAGCAAATTTCCTCTTCAACCGAAGCATTTCTGTTGTCGTGGATGGCCATTCCTCTAAACTATATACAATTAATGCAGGAGTCCCTCAAGGTTAAGCTTTATCCCCTACTTTGTTTCTTCTCCACATCAATGACCTCCACTCTAGCACATCCAACCCAGTTCGGACGACAGCACCCTCCACTTAAATATATAATATTCTAAGCCTGTCTCTTTAGCCCAATTATATGAGGAACGCAGACTCATGGAGGGTTCTGTCTCCATGGATCTCCAAAAAATATTAGACTGGGGAAGTAGAAATCTTGCACAATTCAACCCCACCAAATCACAGTCTTGCTTTCTTTCTCATAAGAGATACACCAGCCGTAGACCCATCACAATAAACAACCAAGTTATTCAAAGTAATGAGTCTTTTTCACTTGTTGGCATTTCTGTGGATCGAAATCTCAATTGGCACCAACATGTCACATAAATTGCAGAAGCGGCTGCTAAGAAATTAGGTTTCCTCTTCCGGGCTCGCAAATACTTTTTACCATATAATCTCTATACCTTATATACTTCACAAATAAGGCCAAACCTCGAATAGTCCTCCCACATCTGGGGTGCTACTGCCGCTTCTACACTCGCTATCCTGGGCTCCATTGAGAAGAGACGTCTATCGGTGACACTACCCTCACCCAAAAGCTGCCATTCCTTGCCCACCGACGTGCCGTTGGTGACCTCTCTCTCTCTCTCTCTCTCTCTCTTTTATAGATATCTACACGAGCACTGCTCAGAGGAACTTTCTTCCATAGTTCCTCCACCTGCTGCCCCCAACAGATCTACCAGGGTACAAAGCGAATGCACCCTTTTACTGTCCAGGTCACCAGACATAGAACATATTGTTATGTCCGCTCTTTTGTCCCGAGGCCTCCAAACATTCAAGTCCAGAATTAACAAGTTGCCTCTTTCCTCCCATGGTACGATAGTATTTAGGCTGTAAGCCCTCGTGGTGTGTTGTCGAAATAAAAGAAAATATGCTGGCTTGTTCCTGCAGAATTTTTTTCTGTCTTAGGCTGATTTTCTCGGTCTTATGGCTTTTTTTACTTATCGTTAACTTCCTTTCATTGGTTTGATTAAATCCAATAGCGGGGAATACATATTTACTGTTGCGCTACTTGTGCTGTGGAGCAAAATTGTGCTTAAAGGTGGTATACATAGAGACAATTCTGTCTTGAAATATAGCTAATGATTTTTTTACACCTGATATTGATTTTATTTGTTGAGCATCAAGTACGAGCTCCCTATGATGATATAAACGTGATGTATTCATTGATTATCCATATTCTCATTGAGAAAAACTTTAGATTGCGCTTCTGAGGGCTCTAGTTTGATTTTATTTGAAGATATTTTTTGAAAATCATGGTCTTTGAAGGGATTTTTTTCCTACGAAAATTAAGTAAAAAGTTATATTTTTCCAGCATATATAAATAGTTGCAAAATTATATTACTTACGAGTAAAATAACTTTAAATAATGTCCTTTAAAGAAATATGGTAAGTTATTAGTATCATAACTAACTAAATGAGTTACTATAATTTTGTGTTTAATAAAGTACCTACCCATTAACAAACACGCAACCGTATTACGAAAGTATAGCGGCATAAAAAATTATGAGTAGTCAATGAAGGAATTTCGAACAAGTCGTCGCAGTGAAAGATCACTGGCATAGGTCCTCGCAACGGAAAGTTCGCGTAGCTCCTGTTGAAATTATAGTCCTCGGAACATAAGCATACAGTGGAACTGATTTTTTGCTTTAAGATTTTCGTGTGCGTACACAACGCAACTCGCAGAAGTATGAACCCGAACTTATTTTATTGATATACCCTGTATTTCAACGAGTCCTTGTAACGCTCTTAAAAGACCATAGTCCTCGTTTGACCTCCATACACGCATCTGTGTGTGTAGGTAGGCGTGCGTGCGCGCGTGTGTATCTCACCGATAACGCAGGTCCGATTTTGACAAAATTCGGCAGGACAATCGGACCAGGTTTTTCGGGAAAATTTGGGGTTCTCTCTCGCAATTATTTTTTTCCGAAAATAAGAAAGATTTGGTAACCAAACTTAGTAAGTGGGTTAACGTTATAAAAGGTAAACTATATCTCTAGGCTAAAAGAAACAAAGTTATAAGCATTTAATAAAAAAATGTTTGGTACCAGATCATTTCTATGCAAATTCACTACAAGAACGCGCTTGCTGCGTCCAGACTTTTTTATCCAAGTTCGTAGTCATGCGGAAAACTAGGAAAGCGATTTCTGATGAGTAGTCGCGAGTATCGATTAAAAAAGTAAAGATTTATCAAAACTGATGTATCGTTCTCCATCTACCTAATTAACATGCAACTAACAAAGGTATTTTTCATTGTTTCAGTACTTTGGTACCCAGCACCTTCGATGGATTACAGAACAATGTGGTATATTTTAGTGTGGCAGATAATTTATTAGGAAAAGTACCAAAGCATATATGGTGGCAGATGCCTCGTGTCAAAACTTTAGACCTAGGCAGAACAGAAATTACAGAATTGACGGAATCTAGTTTTGAGGTAGGTCTTTCGTACAACATTGTTGTTTATTTATTATTTAAGCTTACTATACACTGTGTTCCAAAAATCCTAGAATGGTCTCGCGTTTCAGAAACCGTTCGTTGAAAAAACTTAAAATTTTTACAGGAGAATTGATGAGGATGCTCAATTCAGTTATCGGCAATCTTGCCAAGTTTACTGTTTTTCATATCATGTATGCCATATTGCTTTTTTAAATGCAACAGCTATCTTACTCTTACTGCAATTAACTCAGCGCTCTACTGTCACTGAACCTCTAAATATATCGTTTTTGTTAAAAAATCCCGGAGCAGTCTCGTATTTCAAAAATTGCTTGAAACAAATTTAAAATTGCTACAGGATAGTTATCGAGGATGCCACATTCAATGATGGCATCGGCAATGTTGCCAGGTTTATCGTTTTTCATATAATTAAGGTAACTTTGCCTTTTAAAATGCAACGCTCACCTAATTTTTATTGCAATCAATTAATCACTCTAGTATCACTGAAACTCTCAAATATGAAACATTTATTTTATTTGAATTTTGAAATATGAGGTTCAGCGTTTACGTTCAAAAGTTACCTATATTATCTGGAAAACGATGAATTTGTCAAATCACTAATCGGGCATCCTCAATAACCTCCTGTAGCAAATTTTAGTTTTTATTTATCAAGCAGCTTCTGAAATACGAGACCATTTCCGGACTTTTAAAACACAGTGCATGTTTTGGAAACTAAAAGAAAACACAAGTGAAATTTTAAAATATAAATATAAATTATACATATGTTAAAGCAGAGCAGTTAAATTTTATTTGAAGAAAAAAGACCAAAGAATGGGGAGAGAAAATTGAATTCCAAATGCTTATAGTAAATACCTTAATTTGGCAGGTTAATAAATCCCTAAAAAGGGTAAATTTTTTAGAAAAACAATACAACAGTGATGGAATCTTTCAGGACGTACACCACTGGTGAGACGATCTGATTGACGATGTACGGTCCAGTGTATTTTGGGGCTAGCTTGGCTGCAAATCCTCGAGCTGCCGAAGAAATCGGGCGGTCAACTCTTAACACTCGGTCACCCAAAGCACATTGCCAGTTGCGTCTTCTCAGATTGTAATGATCGCTCTGCTGTGAGAAGGCCCTGTCGAGGTTAAGTCTTACCAACTCAAATGTCTCACCCAACTTTGCGAGGCCGTTTAAATGCTGGTTGGCTGTTGGGGTAAAAACATCGCCTCCGGCATTTGGATCTATTGCGGGTAGCATGTTAGGAACTTCCAACTCACGCCCAAAATTAATAAATGCTGGAGAGAAGATTGTCGACTCATGTTTCGCAGTATTCATAGCGAAAACGAGTTCTGGTAGACGCTCATCCCATCAACTCTGGTCCTGGATGCAGAACTGTGGTATCATTCTCTTGAACGTACGGTTGCTTCTCCCCACCGGGTTTGCTTGGGGTGTGTATGGACGAGTCAGGCGATGTTGGATGCCCAGAGCTCTTTTAATATTCCTTTAAAAATGCAACTATCGAATTAAGCGACTTTGTCATTTATGACGATTTTTGGACACACAAATCGCGTAATTACTTACTCGAACAAGGCATCTGCCACGAATTTGGCTGACGCCTTTCTCACTGGTTTAACTTCTACCCATTTGGTAAACTTGTCTAACATTACCACCAGTGTCCTTTTTTAATTCGTTTTAAGGGTCCTACCAGTTATATACTGACTATTTCCCACGGCCCTTTAGTAGCAAACGGTTTCATTATCCCTGGAGGCTGTTGTTGAGATACCTTATACTTCTGGCACGGATCACATTCACGTACATATTGGGCTATGTCGCATAACATCACTGGCCAATAGTAAGTGCGGGCTATCCTGCTAATGGTCTTAGCTACGCCTAAATTCCCAGCGGTAGGGTCATCGTGGTTGTGTTCCCACACTTTCAGTCTAAAGTTTTTGGGAAAGCACAACTTCCACGGTTGTAGACGTTGGGCTCGTCATTGGAATCCGAGAAATCACGATACAGTTTCTCCTTCCGAATCGCATAATCAGGAAAAAATTCTAGATTTTTATGTACTGCTGCTAGTTTATTTGCATACCGGGGACATTTAGGGTATTTTCGGATGAAGTACGTATATTCTCCTGGTTCCTTACTTAACCGTAACGGGTTTTGGGACAACGTATCCGCCACCCTATTGAAAGAACCTTTTCTGTATGTCTGATGTCAAAATCGTAATGCTGTAACAAAACACTCCAGCGAGCCAATCTTCCAGAGGGATTACGGATCGACTGGAGCCACCGGATAGACATGTGGTCAGTCAATACTGTGAACTGGTAACCCTCCAGATATGGTCTCATCTTATCTATACCCCATATTATGACCACACATATTTGTCAATGTGCGACTTGCATAGGCGATCACATGTTCACCATCGTCCATTTGTTGCGTTAGGGCAATTCCTAGACGATCATTAAAAGCGTCTGTTTGTACGGTGAAACGCCTTGAAAAATCGGGACACGCGATCACCGGTGCTTCCGTAAGGCCAGTTTATAATTTTTCAAACGCCTGCTGCTCACTTTCAGTCCACCTCCATTTCTCCTTCTTTTTCAAGAGTTTAGTTAGCGGAGTAATCACTCTAGAAAAGTCCCTTATAAATCTTCTGTACCAAGAACAAACTCATTAAAATCGGCACAGGCTTTGAACTTGTGAGGTGGTAGCATGGCCCTAATTGCCGCTACTTTATCGGGGTCGGTATGTATGCACTGGACGTCTACTGCGTGGCCCAAATATTTAAGAGAACTGCGACAGAAATGACATTTTTCGAAATTTAATTGAAGTTTAGCGCTGTGTAAACGGTGGAATACATCACTGATGTTATCCAGGTGCGCCTCAAAAGTTTGCCCCAGTACAATGACGTCGCCCAAATATACAAACACTGCGTCGTACATTTCCGGTGTTATGGCGGTATCTTACATGGAATGTTGCACTTGCTGAGTGTAAACCAAAACTCATCACTCGGAACTGGAGCAGTCCCCTTCCTGGAACAGTAAAAGTAGTAACGGGCTTGCTTTCTGGAGTCAACGGAATTTGCCAATATGCTTGATGCAGGTGAAGGGTGTAAATATATTTGGCTCGCCTCAGTTTATCCAATATGGCGGAGATATACGACAGCGGGTACACATCCTTGACAGTTACTTCATTCAACTTCCAGAAGTCTATTCAGAAACAAGGCGTTCCATCATTCTTTTTCTTATTACTATCGGAGAACTCCAGGCACTAGACTATGGTTCTATAATACCCTTTTCTAACATACGGTCCACTTCTTCGTTCATTATTTGTTGCATTTTCGGGTTTCTAGGTCGATATCTTTGCTTAATGGGCTCTGATTTGGTTAGCCGTATGTGATGGTTGATCAAGTGGGTTGCCGCCTGTATCCGGAATTACATCCGGAACGGTCGTTGGAGAATTTCCTGACGCTAAACAGTACATGGCGACTCTATTCCCCGTGAACGAGCGAGTGGCCCCGGTATCCATTAGTACCTTAAGAGCCTGTTGCTCAATAATTGCGTGGAGAAAAAAGCGGTTGCCGTCTTTCGCGGACTCAACGGACGGAAACTGCAAGGACTGCGGTCCCTCACAGCTTCGTTCTAGTTTCCCTGCCTCGATCGACATGGACAGGATATCTTGTCGACCGCACCATGCGTGGAAGATGCGGACCGTCGGTAACTGGCACTAACTTCTCATGTGCCCGGAGCGGCCGTACTTTCAACAGGTACAGTTAACATTATCAAATCATACAGTTTTGCGGGTAGGTGGCGGCGTAATTGGTAAATTGTTCATACGGTGTTCAGGGTCATTGTCTCTGGTCGGCATAACTGCGTGGTACTAGTCACGTGGCGTCGGCGACGATACTCTGATCGTGGGCCATGACGGAGAGACGGTGCGGGTTGTACTGTTCTGCTGTGAGATCTGATTGGACACAGATATACTTTGGCGAGGAGAAGTTTCTTTTAATGAAGTTTCTACGGACTTGGCCTTGTCTACAAATGTTTTAATGTCCGGAATTTCACAGTTCTATAGCATTTGTCTGTAATTTGGTGAAAGGTTTCGCTGGAGCCAAATTAGCTCCTGTTCTGAGGACATATTACCATGTCTTCTGATCAAAGTTTGTAAGTCGGTAATAAAATTTGTGACCGGCTCGTTCGGTTGCTGTACCCTTCGGATAATGGCGGTTTCCAGATCGACCAAGTGATCTTCCTGGAAATACAACTGGTGGAAGTATGCCAAAAAGTCTTCCCATCATCTCAATATGCTGTGGCTGTTACAGTACCATAACAGAGCAGGTCCTTCCAATAATTGGGGTAAGGCGGTTAGTAATCGGGCCCTACTAACGTCGGAATGGATACGAATCTCCTCTAGTCGGTCCAGAAAAGTAGCTGGATCGGTGCTCCCATCAAAGTGTAAATTCGAACAGAAACGTTAAGTGGCTGAATAGTAGGGGACTGGTTCTGAATCAGAACGGAATAGTATTCAAATCGCTGTGAATGGACGTGTTCCTTAGAGTGACCTAGATAGGCTGTGAATCATCAGCGTCCCTATCAGGATCAATCCAAGATGGGATTATATTGATCATTTAAGTGAGCTGTGAATCCTCAGCATCCCCACAAAAATAATACAAGATACTGAAACATACAGGAAAATATAGAGGTACAGCAATAGGTAGCACAATGCTGAAATATCCCGATTGCTAAAATTTGACTGAGGAGCGGAAAATTAAAAGTATGCAAATTCACTACAAAATATTAATTAATTAAAACGGACAATTTTTCACCTATGAAAATATTTCTGTACAGCGAAATAAGCCAAACCTGGTGCGATCTGATGGAAAGCGGAATCGGTGCGGAATCAGTACGGATTCGGATGGATTGGTGATGGCTCACTGTTGCAGGCTTACCGCCAGAACTAATACTACTTTTCTACACTTGTCACTTGTCATGACTTGATGATGGACCAGGAGAGCTCTCGTTTTATCCCGCAATCCTGAGCCGATGGAATAGACTTCTGTTGTTAGGTAGTTTTTAGTCGGTCAAGTCGTCTTTGTTAGTATTTGAGGATTTGTTTGGGTCTCTTGATTTTGGAGGGGTAGTAGTAGTCATAGTTGAGGGCCTCGGTAATGGGTTTTGTTCGTGTGTGCGGAGGCATTTATGAGTGTGTTGGTTGTCAGTTCGTTTATTTTGTCCTCTGTTTTTGCAATTTTGGTGTCTTCGTATATTTGTCGGTTGCTGACGAACCAGGGTATGTCGAGAGCGTGTCGTAAGTATTTGTCTTGTATTCTTTGAAGCTTTAGTTTGTTGGTTTTGGCTGTGTGGACCCAGACAGATGCCGCGTACGTTAATGTCGGTTCGATGATTGTTTTGTATATAAGTAATTTGTTTTTCGTGCTTAGCTTGCTACGTCTATTTGTTAGTGGGTATAGGAGGGATTATAAAGCTTTAGCTTTGTTACATGTGTTATTAATATGTCTTGTGTATCGAAGTCTTCTGTCAAGTGTGAGTCCTAAGTATGTTGCCTCGTCACTTGTGGGGATGTTGACGTTATTTATTGTAAGCGGTGTTTCTGGTAATGGGATTTTTGTTCGTCTTGCGAATGTGACATGTTTGCTTTTGTCAGAGTTGACTTGGATCTTCCACCTGTCCATCCAGGTCACCAGTTCTTTGAGTCCGCTTTGTAGTTTTTTCTGTAATAAGTTTGCGTCTTTGGAGCGTGTCATTAACGCTGTGTCGTCTGCGTATGTAGCTATGTATGTGTCTACGGGTTGCAGAATGTCTGAAGTGTGAAGGTTGTAGAGTGTTAGGAAAAGTGTTGAGCCTTGGGGGACGCCCGCGAATAGGGGTCTGGAGGTCGAAAGTGTGTCGTTCACTTTAATTTGGAAGGTTCTGTTCGTGATGTAGGATTGTATAAGTATAATTAGTCTCGTCGGGATGTTTAAATTTGTATGTATATTTTATTTCAGTGAAACTTGTATTTAAAATTTATAATAAAGAAAATAAGCTAATAAATAAAATAACTCGTGTGAAAATTTTTCAAAGAATTCAAAAATTTTTTATCTATATTTACGTTATGTTAAGACTTTTTGATATCAAGGCGAAGTTATGACTGCATAGAGAAAGTGCTAATAAACAATTAAAGTGTTGATAGACAATACAAAAAGATATATGTAAAATAAAGGTTATAAAACAAGAAGTGTTTCGCGGTTTTTAGTGAATTTTCGTAGAAAAAATTCACTAATGGGTAGGTCCCGACTTTTGAATTTTGAAAAAATGTTTGCAAATGAGTGCGAACTAGGACCCCTAGTTAGATTTCTATGTCACAAGACAAAAAAGTAATAATAAAATATTTTGTGCCAGATCATTTCTATGAAAATTCACTACCATAACGCACTTGCTGCGTCCAGGCTTTTTATAAATATGCACAATAATTGAGATACTGAATTTGTTCTATTTGGCTCTTCCACACTGTATACATCGGACATTGTTATACTAATGCACCACCCATTTATGTCTTGTACTAAATATTATTCATCTGTTATTTAACATTTAAGTTTGACCAATTTGAAAACGAACAATAAATTTGATATGCCCTCTTTTGATTTTTAAGGATCTTCCAGAAGTAGAGAGCATTGTATTGGCTGGCAACAAACTTACTAGAATGGATACTAATTCTATTCCACCTCAGGTGCAACGCCTTCACATTGGTCGCAACGCTTTACGAGATTTAAACGGCACCGTCACTAAACTAACAGACTTGATTTGGTTATTTGTCAACGGAAACTATCTTACGTCTTTGGAGAACCAGTTGCCCTATACCGCCCCAAAACTAAAAATGATACATGCCTCTAACAATCTTTTGCCAAGACTACCACAACAGCTTAGGAATATACCAACGCTGGAGTCGTTTTTTGTACAACATAACCATATAACGTCACTGGATGGTGCCTTGGCTAGGTCAAGAGATCTCAAAAGGGTGGTACTAGAACATAACAGGATAGAGGCGGTAAGTGTGTATTTTAATATCGTTAGTATATATTTTTTTATTTTTACATCTACAAATAAGATCATATCACCACAGTCTCAAGGCGATGTCGCCTTGTTGTCACAGCCATGGATTTCTCTTTTCGGGAATTATTAACATTGCATTTTAGCTTCCTCACTTCATCGGGAGAGTCAGGTTTTCCAGAAATGTTCTTTTTGGTCTATCTTTTCTCTTTTTCACAAATATGTGGCCTTGAAATATTGCTGTCAGAAAGCTATGAATATGTACAACAAACTTCGTCTTACTCGTTCAGTTTATTTCAATAAGCATATTTCTTCGGTCACCTCTTCTAGCACACATTTTCGTCCTTCCGTCGATGTTCTTGATCTTTATCTTTTTGCCATGTTCATATTTAATAAGCTTCTATTCTCTTAATTTTCTGTTTAATACAAATTAGCCACACATATTATATATCTCTCTACGTATGACTCCAAACCTCTTTCTCACGTCCAAGTTAAAATGTTCATTAGTGAGAATAGTACTTTATCTATCGAATGCTTGCTTTACCATCGTGAACGCTCTTCTCGGTTATTTGCTAATTTCATCCGTAATAGTACACCCAAGGTAGGATAACACTGCTACTTGTTCAATTTATTAGCCGTTTAGCCTTATATCCGTTTTGCAGTTCTATCACCACTTTTCTTTATTACAAAAGGTTTCATTAAATTGATGTTTAGTTTAATTATCAATTTAGATGGTAATATAGAAGTTTTGCACCTTAGTCGTGTGACGTCACGTCAGCAGTATATGTCGTTAACCAACAACCAATTTCGTAAACATTAGTATATGATCACAGCATTGTAGATTGTAGATTATAGATTGTTTTAATCAATCGTATAGGTCTTCGGACTCTCAACACTGCGACCCTAATTGGTCTTTTGTGCATGACTCGATTTCACACTAGTTGCCCAAAAAATTCAGACCTTCCATATAGTCTACTACCTTTTTGGGGGCTATTTCATCTATTGCCTAGGAATGTGAGAGACACGCCTCCTAGGTATTTGAACCTTTTACAGAACTAAACCACACAGTCGCATAGCAAGTGTCCTGGTCTTCCTGCTGGTTCAGTGCAGTATCTGCAGTTTTCACTGTCCGCCTTACCCATCTTCGTAAGGTGATACCTTACTAGGTAGTGTCCTGTGAAAAGTCCCGTGATTAATCTCAAGTCGTTCCTGTTTAATTCAAGGATCAATTCAGACTTCTTGGTTCCTCTCTCTTCATTTCTTGCATGGCTATTTGTTAATCCTCAACAAGGCTCTGGGCGATATAGTGGTGTTGCTGTTGCCCTTTTTGCAAAGCTAACCGCTTCCTCATTTCTTTCAATGCCTTGTTGCCCTGGTTCCAACATAAAATTTAATTTGTTGTCCGTAACCAGTTGCTTTAATTATTTTTTGCAGTCCCAGGTCAGTTTAGACTCGATTTTGAAAGATTTCAGAGACCTGACTGCCTGAGAGGATGTAGATCTCTCTATTCCTGAGTCTTCTTTGTACGCACTTCAGTGCACACAGATTTATAGCAAGCATTTCTGCTCGAAAGATGGTAGAAGTTTTTCCCTAGACTTAGCTTATCTAGGTTATGGGTAATAAGTCAGGTCCTCTTATTATCAGCCCTGCTCCCTTAATTTTTTTAGACTTGTATGTATACCATACAGATGAATTGTTTGACAGTCTTTTAATATCTCTGTTCCATGCCTGGCGGTCACTTATGACCAAGTGAAACAGTAATGTCCAGTTTAATGACTCCAATGGAATAATTTTTAGGATCTTCAAGTGCCCAACCAAGTTTCACGGTTTAAATTTGTCTACTTGAAATAGTATTGAGGAACTTAGAGATAAGTAATATTCAGCATTGCCTCTATTGCAGCTGTAGGGCATGATTCCATAGATCCCGTTATTCCAAGACAGAGCAGCCTCTACAATTTTTGCAATTTGCTTTGCGTTGAGGCTAGTTCCGTTTTCGGCCATCATACTATAGATGCATATGTGACCATGGGTTTAACCATAATTTGGTATATCTAATATACCATCCTGGGATTCAGCCCTCATGTTGTTCCTACGAGTCTACCGGTCCAGATTGACATTTTGGCTCTCGAAATAGTTTTTTCCAATGATGTATTCCAGTTCGATTTTTGGTCTAAGAAGATCCCTAAATATTTAACTTTATCGGCAAATTGTATATGTATTCTATTCAGAGTGTGTGAGCTTTTGAATTTAGTTTCCTTCTGTTCTTTAATGGGACAATAACTGTCTTATAGGAATTGACCTCTATCTCACACCTGTTCCTTACTATATTACTATATCTGGGCTGTTTGGATTAGGCTAGATATTACAGTATCTTGCCCTTTATTGTTATCACAACATAGAGAACCATGCTATAATATAACGTAATACAATACCGGTGGAGAGCCTCGGTGGTTCAATGGTAAGGAGGTGTACCTCTGAAACGAGGGGTACCGGGTTCGATTTTCAGGGTTTCCCTTTCACTTTTTTAGTAAATACTGTACAATTAACATCAACCGGGGTTGTGGCATTGTATTTGAGCAAGTTGAAGCACGGCGTAAAGCCGTGGCTACCATGTCCGTGCGATGTTAGGCACGTTTAAAACCTCTACCCTCCTTACAGAAAGACAGTGGTTCGGCAAAATTTCTATGATAGTGAGGTTAAACCGCTGCCTGGCGTTGGTAATTGGCCGTAGTGCCGGAAATAGACCGACGTTAAAGAAAAAAATACCGGTGGCCTAAATCGGGCGTTGAATAAGCTGCATATGGAAAGAGTAGAAACTTTCGCAATCTGCATGTGAAAAAATGAGAAAGACAAGGCACACGGATAGAAAGACAGATCAAATGGTACTAAAGAGATGAAAAATTCTACTAAGAGGCATGGGAAGGAAAAAGGCAAATTTATTGTAAATGATCAAACTACCCATAATTACATGGTAACAAGAGCTAAAGCGCACTACACACCCTTAGAAAATAAGATGAATTAGTATCTGACAACTATATTTTAGTGAATTTTTTTTAAAATATAAACTAATGAGGAGATCTCGACTTTTGAAAAAATGTCTTTAAATAAGCGCGAACTAGGCACCCTAGAACACATATTTGGGGTCAGTTTCAATTTTTATATGTATATACGTGTATGTGTCTGTCACACCGATAACTCAAAAAATATTGGGCCGATTTTTATTAAACTTAGAGAGTGCGTTCCTTTTAAAAGTGCCTTGAATAAATTGGTTAGCCAGAAAAATCGCACCAGTTTGTATCTCCGAAAATAACAAAGCTATGCCAACCAAATTTAGTGCACAGGTTTATATTATAAAAACACCAAAATTTAAATCTCTAAGTTAAGATAAAAAAGTTATTGGCGCATTTAAAGAAAAAAAATGTTGCCACTGATTAGCAGAGAAACGTTTAAATGAAAATGTTTTGTATGGATAACAAAATCTCTTGTATATTACAGACCAAGGTTATGTTTTTTTGGCGCAAAAAGGTCACGAAATACCAGAAAAATAAGTTTGTAAATGTTTTAGTTTTTCTTCTTAAAATTTCAAAATCGCGATTTAAAAGTCAAAATTGGCAACATTTAGACAAAGAACCTGACGCAAATACGAACTATGTAGAGAAAATGTCGGAAGAAACGTGTTTTACAAAGACTTCAGCTTTGTCAGTTTCAGCCTCAACCGTCATTGCCCTTCATGTAGCGAATTTTCGTAGACAAAATTCGCTATAGGAAGGCGACTTTTAATATGTGAGAATATTTCTTAAAATAAGCGCGATCTAGAACCGCTATATACAGAGTAACGAATTTCTACGGTAAAACTCAATATTATACAAGACACGAGAAAAAATTGTATACGTTAATTATAGTGTGTCTTGGGCTGCATCTTACAAAAGTAAAGCTGGCCCATAAGTCGTTGGTGATACAAATTTTCTTTTTTCTTAATCGAACACCCCTCGTTTTATTGTGTTTTTGATTTTCCATCGCATTGTAATGCATGTTTGTAAGGAAAAAATAAATATAGTGTTTATAGTTTTCAAGTTTTGAATTATTTTACAGTTTTTCACATTTTTGTGCGCAAAACAAAATTAGTATACGGCGTTTTTGCCAATAGATAGCGGAGCCCATTAAAATGACACCTTCAGAGATGCTTTCTTTTATATTATTTGTTCATTTGTGTACTTTTTCAAACAATAAAGTTATTTTGATGAAATGTGGTACATTGTTTCCACTATATAGGTTATACTGGTAACCAAATTTGATGCCTGCTTTCATTTTAAAAAAAGCAATATGTATTTCATTACATTTTTTTGAAAGTTCACTGCCATAAGGCACTTGCTGCGTCCTGAGTTTTTTTGGACTAATCTTATGGGACCAAAATTTATTTGGCATGGTTCTCTGACTAACTCAATTATTTTCAGACTTACAGACTTTCACTTGTTTGACAATTAAGATTTCTAACTTTATTTAAATTTGTGAATTCTCATGTAATCGTTTTCATTACAGCTAGCTCCAGATGATTTCGAAGAAGCCCAACAGCTAGAGAATTTAATACTAGGTCATAATCAAATTAAATATTTAAACAATTCCCTGGTCAGTCTGAAGAGCTTAAAATTTCTGAATATGACCCATAACTTAATAACACACTTTTCATTTCAAGAAATCATGGGACTCCGAAAACTACACAATTTGGACCTGTCGCACAACAGGATACGAACAATCACTGGACCTGCAGCAGTAAGTTTATACATTTTTATTATTTACTTTTTGTAAAACATTTTAGTATATTTTACCAAGATCACCTTAACCGCTAAGCCTGGTCCGAAGCGTAATTGTTAAAATCATCGTCATAACAATCTGATGGCAATGTCGCCTTGTTGTCACAACACTGACTCTCTGAACATTAAAATGTTTTTTAACTTTAATTGTAATTATTCGAATGTAGCGATAACTTAACAGAAATAAATGGATACATAGATTTATAAAGGTGGGTGGTCCGAAAGTAATGGAACACAGACAGTAGTAGATTATTGAAATCAAAATATGACGGGTTAACCAAACTTACCTCAGTTCGCAGGTCACATTTAAAAGAAATACAGAGTGTTTGATTTTTTGCGTATTGTCTTAAAAACTGGTACAGGTGAGTTTTTTGTTACAGTAAAATTTAATTGATTTCTCATTTCGCTCTAGCAGATAGAGAACGCTGCTTGCGGTGCTCTTCAAGTCTTAAAAATACTCACCCTTTTTTGTCAGCGTCGCTAAAAATACTTTTGATTAGAAAATAGTTTTCCCTTGTATTTTTTCACATATGTATCAGTATACTTTTGAATCAAGCCAAATCAATCGTTTTTTAAATATTTGCGAGTTTAAAAGTAGCTGCAGAAACGTTAGCAACGTTGTTTAGTGTTTGGGACTGGCTGAAAAATGACAGAGATTAAGCATGGACACAAAATACATATTAGTGAATTTTCTTAAAAAAAATTCACTAATGAGGAGATCTCGACTTTTGAATTTTGAAAAAATTTCTTCAAATGAGCGCTATTTAGGACCCCTGGAACCCAAATCCGAGGTCGGTTTCAGACTTTATATGATATATATATATATATATATATATATATATATATATATATATATATATATATATATATATATATATATATATATATATATATATATATATATATATATATATATATATATATATATATATATATTTATGTGTCACACCTATAACTAAAAAAATAATGCACTGATTTTGATAAAATTTGGTAAATACCTTCCTTTCGCGAGTGGCTTGGATAAGTTCGTTAGCCAGGAAAATCCGCCGAGGTTTTCCCGGAAAATTTTGTGTTTTTTTTTTCGAAAAAAAAACGAAAAAAATTTATATCTCCGGAATTAACAAAGTAAGGGCAACCAAATTTTATGCGCGGATTTATATCATTATAGGCAAGTTACCTACCAAAATTTAGCTGCGTAGGGTAAAGGACAAAAAAGTTACAGGCATTCAAAGAAAAATAAATTTGGGTTCTCCTCAAAACGTCAAAATCGCGATTTTAAATGTCAAAATTGGTGAGTCCCTTCCTTTTGCAAGTGGCTTGGATAAGTTCGTTAGCCAGGAAAATCCGCCGAGGTTTTCCCGGAAAATTTTGTGTTTTCTTTCGAAAAAAATTTATATCTCCAAAATTAACAAAGTAAGGGCAACCAAATTTTATACGCGGGTTTATATCATTATAGGCAAGTTACCTACCAAAATTTAGCTCTTTAGATCAAAAGACAAAAAAGTTACAGGCATTTAAAGAAAAATAAATTTGGGTTTTCCTCAAAACGTCAAAGTCGCGATTTTAAACGTCAAAATTGTTAATATTTAGGCAGTGAACCTGAAATTAATATGATCTATGGAAGGAAAATGTCACAAGAATAATGTTTTACAAAGCCTGAACTCTTAGTTTCAATCGTCATTGTCCTTCATTTTACTAAAATATTCCCAGAAAATTCATTTCAAATAGACCCTTTTTCTAATGCTTTAGCAGTAGTGTTTGCTACAGAGTTTATCGTTTAATGGTATATCATTTTTGTCGAATTATCGTAAAAAATCATTAAAGCACAATATATCCGTTATTATGCAAGTTACGAAAAAAAGTTGTATACATTAATTGTAGGGTGTCTTAAGCTACATCTTAAAAAATATTTCCACAATTACAGGCTGGCCCATAAGTCGTTGGTGATTCAAATTTTCTTTTTTTTTAGTGAATTTTTTTAATCGAACACGCCCTATGTTATTGCATTTTTGTATTTTCCATCGAAATATAATACATCTTCGTAAGAAAAGAAATTCTGGACGCAGCAAGTGCGTTGTGGTAGCGAATTTTCATTAAATGCTTCAAATTTTGAATCAATTTGCTATTAACCTATAAGGTTGACCAGAAAACCAGTTTTTTCGGGAACAATTTAAGTTTACTTTCGGAAATTTTTGTACATTTTCAAACAATAAAGTTATTTGGATGAAACATGGCACATTGTTTCTAATATATAGATTATACTGGTAACCAAATTTGGTGCCTGCTTTCTTAAAAAAACATATTTGCTATTAGAAACATTTTTATGAAAATTCACTACCATAACGCACTTGCTGCGTCCAGAGTTTTTTTATAATTTGGTGAGTGATGACACATAAACTCTAAATGACAGACATTTGCGGTATTCATGTACAATTTTTATTTTTGAACTGTAAAAAAAGATGAATAAGATATATCATTGTGATCGAAGAAATTGAGCGAATCACAGAAAAATGTTAAAGCTTATGACTATCTACTATTATCATTAGAAAAAAAAAGAGCGATTACTGAAAGATAGAACAATACACGTGACCATGTTCATAGGAATGTGCAATATTTCTGCTATATGATTTAACCGAAATCGTCGATCTTCTAAGATCAATCCATGGACAAAATGAATGATTTTTCAAGTAGTCACAAAAATTGGTCGATGCACATTTTTTACATTTTAATCGCTCCCTTTTGAATTCCACAACTCAGTTTTTAATAGTAGCATACGAAGGGCGTTAATCACCTAAGGTGTCTACCATATGAGCAGAAATATCTTGCCTGATAGCCTTTTTAAAAATAAATACATAATAACTGACCGCCCACTTTTTGAAAAAAATCTAGCTTTTCCTCATTCATGCCATTTCCAAAAATTGACAGATTTGCCACTATTCAACTTTTGGATAGCAAACTGACATTTTATTTATAAAACATCATAGTTGTTACCATAGCAACAAAATACCATTTTGCTAACTGGAAAGTTTCCAGGCTAACTAGATATCAATATACCCTCGTAATGACTGACAAAGTACAATTAGTGAAAGAACTTGAATTTCGTTCGGCACTTGGTAAACAATTATGTTTTAATAAAGATAACAATACAATTCGATAAAACTCGCTGATATAGTGAATAAATAAATCTTAGACAAATGCCGTTGGTTAATCCTTGCTTCAGACGACCAATCATAGACCATGATTCGGGTGTGTTGCCATGACAACCAAATATTTTTGAGCGATTGGTTAACGTCACATTAAATATTTAATCGAGCTTTGTAAAACTGGGCAAAAGTGTTTAGATCGTATCATCATTATCAATGAGCATTAGACATAGTCTCATGCTCATTGATACTTTTTGTGAGGCCAAAAGAGGGTGTTTTGAGTTTTATAAATTGTATTGCCACCAAAAATAAAGGTTTCTTAGCTATCTTTATTTTGACAGGGAAATGTGTTCAGAAAACAAGATTAGCAATCAGGCCTCGAGGATGGTCCATCCAAAGATACAACAGAATTATTATTACAGTAATTAATTGAAATAACCTAGGTACCGTGACCTAGTTACCTTGAGGAAATTTAAATAATATGATTACCAAGTTTGCTTAAAGCGGTTAGGTTACGCATTTCAATTTCAATGTATGTTTACACAACATGCAGAATTGCAAACACTGCTAAAAGTATTCTAGTCTAGTTGTTTATTATTTGTTATGGCGTAAGTTGTTGACCTTTATATATATATATATATATATATATATATATATATATATATATATATATATATATATATATATATATATATATATATATATATATATATATATATATATATAATTTAGATTTGCAAAATAAAATATTCTTTTACTAAAAGTATGTACCTTCAACAAAGTGATTTTGTAATCTTCCTGACTATGCCTTGCTGTCTGTGACTTATTTTATCATGCTATATAATAATTTCTTTTTTGTTTTAGAATTTAGTGGACTGGAATATACAATTAACAGAATTACACCTGGAACACAATGAGATAGAGTCACTAAATGGTGCATTGTCTGGTCTTCCATTGTTACTAAGATTATATCTGAATCATAACAAGTTATCGAAAATTTCACCTGATGATCTAATTGGTTTAGATCAGTTGAGACTTCTGGATATTTCACATAATCGCCTGACGACTTTAGAGGAAATGAGTACTGTAAGCTGCCTTTTGATTTTATAATTAATTAGTATGTTTTAAAGGTTAATAGCTATACTAGAAGTAGCCTGAAAAAAAAATTAAATTAGATTGGTTTTTACTAAATAACGACAACGGGTCCTCCGTGGTGTAGATGAATTTGACTGGTACACGGAATATCCGGGTTTGGTTCCCGGCGATAGAAGTTTCTGTCAATGTGTGCTGGATTTGTGTCCGTCGACGTTTCAACCTCTCCTCAAGCTGCTTAGGGCTTCTAGGTGGTAGGGTGGCATTTATGTGGTGGCATTTTATTATTTTATTTATTAGGTTCAATAAAGGGTTAGGTAAGACGAAATAACAACGATTAAACCAACTTACTTGCGTCCGAGGGTATCCATAAAAAGTTTGGTGTCAATCGTCAGACTATCTAGCACATTACTGGAAGTTTGCTGTAATAGAGTTAAAAGAGAGGCACGACATGGTCGCAAAAATACCAAGAACTGGCTCCAAAAATTAGATTTTCAAATCATAAGGTGTTAGCCTACTATAGATGCACTTCTAGTTAGCCTCCTATAGAAGTGCATCTATAGTAGGCAGTGTGGAACAGCTAAATGAAATAAATCCAGTATCTCAACTATTGTGTATATTTATCAAACATCCCTAAAGTCCTCAATTTTAGATTTAAAAATGACACCCTGCAACGTGAAAACTACATTCAACCTCCTTTGAGTGACGGTTACAACACCCTAACTTTTAAATACAAAGTACCGGCGTATTATATCTCATTTGAAAGATCTCTTTACTCTCTATTCAAAACGGCCATGGTTTTAAATTGATTGAAAGGATTAACAGTAAAAAAAAACGAAATTCATACGAACTTCGTTATAACAGACTAAATTACCTAATAGCAAATTGAGCTTTTGAAATTTAAAGCATTTAATGAAAATTCGCGACCATGACGCACTTTCTCTATCCCGAATGTATTGTCTTACAAGCATCCATTATATTACGATGGAAAATGCAAAAATGAAATAGTATAAGAGGTATTCAATTAAAAGAAAAAGATAATGTGTATCACCAACGACTTATAAGCCACCCGTGACTGTAAAATAATTTTATAAGATGCAGCTCGAGACAGCCTATAATTGACGTACACATTTTTTTCTCGTAGGTATCTTGTATATTAATGGATATATTGAACTTTACCGTAGAAATGCGTCAGCCTGTATATATGAAAACAGAAAAAGCTGAAACTAACCCCAGATATGGGTTTTCAGGGGGATAGTTCGCGCTCATTTGAAAAAATCTTTTCAAAATTCAAAAGTGGCCGTCTCCTCATTGGCGAATTTTTTTCTACGAAAATTCGCTAAAAATTAATGAAAAAATGAAAACTGATAGTAAAACACAAATTAATGAACCCTATTACTAAAACTACTGCCAAAGCATTAGAGAGAGGGTCTGTTTGAAACGAATTTTCTGCAAATATTTTAATAAAATGAAGGACAATGACGGGTGAAGCTGAAACTTAAGGGTTTGTAAAACGCTCTTCTTGGGACATTTTCTCTACAAAGCCCGTATTGGTTTCAGGTTCTTTACCTAAATTTTGCCAATTTTGTCGTTTCAAATCGCGACTTTGACATTTTAAGAAGAAAACTCCAAATTATCTTTCTTTATATGCCTATAACTTTTTTGTCTTTAAACTTACAGATATAAATCTTGGTACATAATTTACATCTTATGATATATATTTGCGTATTAAATTTGGTTGCCCTAACTTTGTTGTTTCTGGAGATAAAAAATTCTCGAAAGGAAACGCAAAATTTTCCAGGAAAGACTGGGCCACTTTTTTGGCTACAGAGCTTATCCAAGTCACTAGGAACGTACTAAAAAAAATTTATCAAAATCGGCCCATTACTTTTTAACTTATGTGAAGAACATTGTGTACAAAAATAAACCTTTTGATTCAAACGACTTAAAAGAACGAATAACGCTTGCGACTAGGTCGATCACGCCTGATATATTGAATAATGTTAGAAGACAGTTTTATTCAAGATTAGGGTGTTGCCAAGAAGTTCGCGGTGAATATTTTGAACATCTACTACATTGACATTCATAGTTCTTTTTAGTGTTTTACATTTTATTACATTTTGCATTACATTTTAGTTTTTTATTATATTGTAGCGAATTTTGATAACCACATGATTTTATTTTATTCTATCTTAATTGTTGCAATAAACTTGAAAAACATTTTTGAATAGAGAATGAACAGACGTTTCAAACGATATATCACAAGCCTATACTTCCCCTTTAAAAAATTGGGGGTTGTACCTGTCATTCGATGGGGTTGAAGGTAGGGATCGCATTTTCACGTTGAAAAATGTCAATTTATAATTTAAATTTGAAGTGTTTCGGGATTTTTTTATAAGAATGTACAGTAACCGAAATAATGAATGTATTCCATTTGGCTTTTACAAACTGTAGATATATATATATATATATATATATATATATATATATATATATATATATATATATATATATATATATATATATATATATATGTACAGGATGTTTCAAAAATCTAGGACATATAGTACACCAAAAAAAAAGTGTAGTTTACACTATAAAACTATTTCCGAAAATGCACCCCTAAGGAGCTAGAGCCCCTAGAATAATACTCGAAAAATGGTTTATTGGCATTTTCTTCAAAAGTACTACAAGTAACTTAATGAAATTTGACACAGGGGCGTAGTTTTTTATGAGAGATATTACAAATTTTT
Source organism: Tillus elongatus (assembly GCA_964006375.1). NCBI lineage: Eukaryota > Metazoa > Arthropoda > Insecta > Coleoptera > Cleridae > Tillus > Tillus elongatus. The sequence continues at coordinate 161,708,069 of OZ023263.1, forward strand.
TAGAATCTTCATATTTCATTCAAAGGCGTAACTTACAAGGGCGCTGGAATGGTTCAATTGCCATATATTTTTTGGGCGTTGGTTTATCTAATGGATTTATCGAAAATCTCTAAGTTTCATTTATTTGACATAAAAAAGGTATTCTTATTAAAGTATTTTAAATTTGACCGTTTTCGAGTTATTTTCAGTTGAATGTGGACGTGTTTTTCAAGCTTTTGAAAACACTTGTCCAAAAATGGCAAAAAAACATTTGTCTTCTTCTAAGGGGCTGTAGCTCCTTAGGGGTGCATTTTCGCAAGTAGTTTTATAGAGCAAACTACACTTATTTTTGGTGTACTATACGTCCTAGAAATTATGGCAGACATTTTTGAAACACCTTGTCTATATATATATATATATATATATATATATATATATATATATATATATATATATATATATATATATATATATATATATATATATATATATATATATAAACATTAAAAATTGAAACTGACCTTGGATATGGGTTTTAGGAGGCCCAGTTCGTGCTCATTTGATGAAATTTTTTCCAAATTGAAAAGTCAGGAACTCCTCATTAGTGATTTTTTTAAAATGAATATTCACTAAAAATTAATAACTACTCGCCTTTAGTACACCGGGTAGAAAGTGTGTAAGTGATCCCCATAGTTATGTCGTCAACTGGTATTGTTCCTAAGAATCTTCTAGAGAACATTAGGAGACTGGACCCTAAAGAGCACTTTTAAGCTTGTGCAGAAAGTGGTAATCGCACATTGGGCGTATATTTCTGAGCTGAATAACTTTGGTATATGAGATAACTGATATGAGTATTTACAAATGTGTTTCATAAGACATGGTAAATATAAAAAAAATTCCATGACAATAAAAGAAATATTTAACGATATAATAAATTTGCACTAACAGTTTTGGCATAAATTCTTTACTCAACATCAACCATAAATGGACCTATACTTACAAGGATATAAAGGCAATAACATCAAAAAGATATAAACATTTTCGAACATATTTTTGTTTTGTTCTAATTAAGTTATTTGTCATGAGTCACAAACGATTAAAATTAATTAATGAAGAGATGAATATTTCGATTTGTTTTTATATTTTGTAATTTTTCAAGATATCTTTGTCTAATTATTTTAGAATGGATCATTAAAATAAGTAATTAAATTCAATTTGTAGATGTTAAAGCCACAAGTTATTTAACCTCGATTCAGATTTATCGTCATTAACGTCATAAAAGAAAAATAATAAACATATTAATAATTTAGAACCTACTACATGACTTTAGTATATTATTTTGTTCCTTAGGTGTCTTATCTTTTAAAGTAAATTAGGCGCCACTTGTTGTTATATAATGAGTCATTTAACAGTTTATCAATAGCAAATTCAAAAACATTGATTTTAAATTCCCAAGTCATAATGTCTGGTTGGTTCCGGTTTTACCAATTTTAATTGTGGTTTTCTTTTTCAACAACACACCACGAGGGTTTACAGCCTAAATACGGTGCCGACAAGAAGAAAAGAGGCAACTTGTTAATTCTGGACTTGAAGGTTTGGAGGTTTGGGGGAGAAGGAAAAACATGTGCCGGCAAGGAACTCCACAACTTGGAAGTCTTCGAGACAAAAGAGCGGGGGAGATCTGTTGGGGGCAGCAGGTGGAGGAACTATGGAAGAAAGCTCATCTGAGCAGTGCCCGTGCAGATATCTATAAAAGAGAGAGAGAGAGAGGTCACGAACGGCACGTCGGTGGGCAAGGGATGGCAGCCTTTGGGTAAGGGTAGGGCCACCGATAAGACGTATAGCTCTCTTCTGAATGGAGTCCAGGATAGCGAGTGTAGAAGCGGCAGCGGCACCCCAGATGTGGGAGCAGTATTCGAGGTTTGGTCTTATTTGTAAAGTATATAAGGTATAGATATTAGCTGGTAAAAAGTATTTACGAGCCCGGAAGAGGAAACCTAATTTCTTAGCAGCCGCTTCTGCAATTGACGTGACATGATGGTGCCAATTGAGATTTCGATCCACAGAAATGCCAACAAGTGAAAAGGACTCATTACTTTGAATAACTTGGTTGTTTATTGTAATGGGTCTAGGGCTGGTGTATCTCTTATGAGAAAGAAAGCAAGATTGATATTTGGTGGGGTTGAATTGTACAAGATTTCTACTTCCCCAGTCTAATATTTTTTGGAGATCCAGGGAGACAGAACCCTCCATGAGTCTGCGATCCTCATCTAATTGGGCTAGAGAGACAGGCTTAGAATATTGTATATTTGAGTGGAGGGTACTGTCGTCCGCGTAACTGTGGACTGGGTTGGATGTGCTAGAGAGGAGGTCATTGATGTGGAGAAGAAACAAAGTAGGGGCTAAAGTTGAACCTTGAGGAACTCCTGCACTAATTGGATACAGTTTAGACGAATGGCCATCCACAACAACAGAAATGCTCCGGTTGGAGAGGAAATTTGCTGTCCAGGTACAGAGTTTTGGTGGTAGGCCATAGGCCGGAAGTTTATTAAGCAACGTTGCGTGCCAGACCTGGTCGAATGCTTTGGATATGTCTAGAGCGACAATCTGGGATTCACCGTGTAGTTCCATAGACTTGTTCCAAGAATGGGTGACAAAGGAAAGGAGGTCGGCAGTCGATCTGCGCTGACGGAATCCATACTGCCTCTTAGACTGTGTTTTTCAAGAAATTTTAGTAATTCGGCGTTTATATACTTTTTCATCACTTTAGAGACGACTGAAAGGAGAGAAATAGGCCTGTAGTTGCTAAGAAGCGCTTTGGGTCCTTTTATGTGGACGGGTTGTACTCGAGCAGTTTTCCAGATACTAGGGAATATGCCTGTATTGTAAGATGTCTAAAACAGACGAGTCAGGACAGGAGCAAGTTCTGGTGCGCATTTTTTGAGAACAATTCGTGGGATCTCGTCAAAGCCAGAGGCTTTCCTGGTGTTAAGAGAAGGGGGCATCTTTCGTACTTTTTTAGTTTTGAAAGTGATATCCGTCATTTTATGCGCGACATTGGGGACTGTTGGTATTTGAACATTTGGAGGTGGGTTCAGAGTAGAATTGCCGGCGAACAACGAGGCAAAAAGTTCAGCCTTGCCCAGGGCGGTAGAAATAATTTCATCCCTTGAGACAAGAGGTGGGAACGTGCTCTTGCAGAAATTATTCCCAATAGATTTAGCAAGAGTCCAGAAGGGTTTGCTGCCGCTGGAACTTAAGAGGACTTTGTTCTTGATGTGGTTATTAAACGAGTTTTTTGCCTCAGAAAGAATGCGGACATAGCGGTTTCACGCGTCGTTAAACGCTTGACGGTTTTCTTGACTGGGATTGTGTAAAAGCTTTTTGTGAGCTTTGTCCTTTTCAAGTCTGGCCTTGTCACAGGATTTAGAAAAACATGGCTTTTAGTGGCTGCAGAGGTTTTCTGTGTACGCAGAATAAATAATTCCATGCCAGCTTGGATAATTTCAGTGACGTTTTGTGAGATATCAGAGGGGTCAGGATGAGAGAAGCACACAGACGCCCATGGAAATGAGGAAAAGTAATCTCGCATTTCGTCCCAGTTCGCGGATACGTGGGTGTGTTGACTGTGTGACCTCGCGTTGAATTGCACAGCAAGCAGTGACCATGCCGTGGTCTGAGCGACCCAGGTGTGCGGTGACTGATATCTTATAGCTGTCAGGATTTGTAGTAAGAAGGAGATCCAAGGGATTTGAGTTGTTTGTTGGGATGCGAGGAAAGTAAGTAGGTTGCTGAACCATATTGTCTAGAGAATTGCTGACTGTAAAGGCCTCCGCTGCTCTTCCTTATGGGTTTTGTGGGTCGGTTTTTGAAGATCCTAGCCATTCCTTATTATGGACATTGAAGTCACCAAGAATAGTGACCTCGGAGGAAGGATATTCAGAAATCAGATGCTCGGTTTTTTCAGAAAGGTGGTCAAAGAGCTGTACAAAGTTATTGTCAGAAGGTGACCGGTAAATGCAACAGATGAATTTAGTTGCAGCCCTGCAAGAGAGTTTTATCCATAGTATGTCTTTTCTTCCAGCTTCTAAATTGGGGAGTCTGGTGCAGGGTAGATTGCTACGGATGTACGCGCACACGCCTCCATGCAATCTAAAGGAAGTAAGGAGCTTATACCCCAGGAAATTAAGGTGACTAGTGGCTGTTTTGGCACTGATTTGAGTTTCGGTGATGAAGAGGAGTTGGGGGCTATTATCCTGGAGGAAATGGTGGACGGAGTTCAGGTTAGAATTTAGGCCACATATATTCGAGAAGGATATGTTAAATCTTGATTCTGGCGCCTCCTGTACACCCCTCTCCCGGAGATCCTAATGGAGGGGTATTTTACCTCCGGAATCTTTTGCACAAGGAGGAGCCATCATCATTCTTGCTTATAAGGGAAAACGACTCATACACCAGAACCGGAAACGTCCGTTGGGACTTCACCGGCCGCTTGATGTAAGGGGTGGTACCTCCTCGGGCGTGAAAAAAATCCTTTACTATCACGTAAAGGAAAATTCCACTACCACCTACCATATTGCAAGTATACGACACCAGCCAACTATTAAAGAGCTGGCTAGCTTTAGAACTTGCTTAAATAGTGCCCCTAGAAGGTTAAAACAACGCCGCACCACAGATTTCTAAGGTAAAAATATGAAGATTAAATTCAGATTATCTATATCAAAAAATCTACTCATTACGAGATCACCACCTCAAATATTTTCTAGATAATTTGATGATGGTCTGTGACAAAGCGTTCATATTTTACAGAGATACCTCAGCTACAATTACAAATAAACTGGTGTGGTCAAAAATTGTATAGTATAAAGTATTCTTGTCTTGGTGCACATGTTACAGTTTAGTTCTTATATTTAAAGCCTAAGCCACTGACTGACAAATCCGAGCAGTCCCGGATCTAGGGGGGGTTGCCAAGACGGGACACCCCGCCCGGACGCATTTTTCTACAAACCACACGAGATCGTGAATCAGGTTATGCCGAGCATCGTGTTCTAAACGACGCTTGACTTATTATTTAACAGTAGGAAGGAGTAAAATGCTCTCGCACCCCATTATACAGCCTAATATGACTAACCTGACTTCTAAAGCTAAATTTAGCCTTCCTACTATTAAAGAGTAAGTCAAGCGTCGTTTAGAACCCGATTCATAACCCGCATCGCGATCACATATGGCCTGTAGAAAATGTGCCCTGACGGCAACTTTACGGGGCGGCAAATTCAAGTGTGCCACACCGACATAATTCATCAAAAGATTGATTATTATCAATGGCGGACAGGAAATTGGCCGAACAGGGTTAAAGGGAAGTAGTCAGACAAGATGGTCGACAAAATATGTGGCTGTGGAAACGCTTTTAAATAATGTACCGTAAATAGTCAAATCCTATTAAAAAACTTCAAGGAATTTATCTCAATAATGAATCAACGTACAAGGCAGGTTATCTGCTACATGCTGTGAAGATTATCCAATGTATTATCAACTTAACAATTTGAGCTACCATTCTTTAAGAGACCAATCAAGTAAACATTGAAATTAAAAATCAAGATAAACAATTTTGGCGCGGTTCGTCATTTTAAGAACAGGTCTGATAAAAACTTTGCTAAAATTAAGAAAAAATACCATTTTGAACAAATAGAACTCAAACAGTATTTATGAAAAAAATTGAGTTGATCTTAGTCTGACAAACAAACGAATTCCGATGTGCAAAAAACATTTTGGTGGACTGCGAGAACAAATCACGAATACTTCAACCTGTTCAGCTATTTCTGAAGCAACGAAGATTGTGTTTAATCAAACGGTATCACAAATTAAAACCACATTAAATTTAAAGTTTGCATTTCTCAAAGGTCATGAAATATTGAATATGTTGACTGAAGAACTGCAAAAGGATCGAGTAGATCTAGCACAAAAATATGAGCAAAACTTAAATACATTTGGGTTCTGCCAGGGGCTCGCCGTTATTAAATAACAAGCTCCACTTTTTCGGCAACCGAAACAAGGCTTTCTATCTCTTGCAACAGATCTTACCCCATGATTTTCAAAATGATCTTCCAATGTTTGTATTGCGCTGCGGATTTACTTTGTAACTTGTTTTTACTATTATTAATGACTGGCTAAATAAAAATAATGAATGCCATTTATAGTCATTAAAACAAAATAATAAATAAATATATCAAATATAAGAACTTGTGCATGAGCTAATAAATTAAATAGGGCGTGTGTGATTTTTGTGTGTTTTGTTTCTTTAACGTCGGCCTATTTCCGCGACTATGGTCAATCACCAACGCCAGGGACCAGTTTCACCTCACTATCCTTGAAATTTTGCCCACCCCTGCCTTTCTGTAAGGAGGGTAGGGATCTTTAACGTGTCCAACATCGCATGGACTCGGGACCGGCGGCTTTACGTTCCGTCCGAACAAAGTACCTTGGAACTCCGCCTCCACCCTCCGGTCAACCCCATGCGTTGGAACTTTATTGCAGGCTGTTCATGACGCTCTTTCCCACCTCAATGCAAAAATCCAGAACTACATTATTTAATCGATCTATTTGTGTATTTTTAAGCTCTGTTGGCTAGACTAATACTGCTGAAGCTCAATTTTAATTCATTGTTTTTAAACTTCTATGAAAATGTTGTCAAGTGCGTATAAAAACCCTTCTAAAGAGATGTTGCTTAAGTTATGATTGTCTTTGTGATTTTAGGATAACTTATCCATTTTTATATGATTTCGGTTTTCGTAAATTAGTTAACATTTAGTATGTTGATGTTGCGAGTATTTGATCATATCCATTTGCTAAAAAAATAATGTTACTGATTTGACGAACAACTTGCTAGTTGTTTTTCATTTGTTTTTGTGTTTATCCTCTTTATTAGCAAATTTTTGTATAAAAAAAGCAAATGAGGAGACATGTGTTTATATATACATATCGTATAGTAGTTAGGTATATTTTATTGAGATACAGTATGTTGATACAAATTTAGGAAGTACCTTCCTGTTTTAATTGGCTTGGACAAGTTTGTTGGCCAGGAAAATCTGACCAGTTTTTCCGAAAAATGTTTGGTTTTCTTTTGGAAAATTTTTTTATCTCCGAAAATAGCAAGCCATGGTAATCAAATTTGTTACGCAAGTTTCTACTATAAAACTTATCCTACATACCAAAATTCAGATCCTAAGTTGAAATGAAAAGATTTGGCATTTAATGAAAAAAATTGGGTGCCACTGGTGATCAGGGAAACGCAAAAGACCAAAATATTTTGTGTGGTTAACAAAATCTATTGTATATTATAGAGGAAGATTAAGTTTTCTTGGTGCAAAAAGGTCAAGAAGTACCTACCAGAAAAATTACCTTGAAAATTTTATAGTTTTTCTTCTAACATCAAAGTCGCGATTTGAAACGACAAATTTGGAGATTTTTAAACAAAGATTTTGAACCAGATGTGGGTTATGTGGAAGAAATGTGGTAAAAGTGTGTTTCACAAAGCCTTCAGTGTCTGCTTCAACCGCCATTGTCCTTCAGTTTACTAAAATATTTGCCAAAAATTTATATATATATATATATATATATATATATATATATATATATATATATATATATATATATATATATATATATATATATATATATATCTGTGTGTGTGTGTAAATTTTTTACATTTCTGTATGGTTTACAAATAAAGTTTATATCTTTGTCCCTGAAATGATCTTATTTTAAATAAGTCTCTCAAAAGTTGTTAGTAACATTTCATTTTTATTTCAGACGTTCCTACCAAACCTAGAGGAGCTCAAAGCAAGCCATAACTGGCTAACGATTTTAGACAAAGACTTCCATGGCCTTCCAGTATTATGTCACGCTGATTTGTCAAATAATCATATTATAGCTCTGGGGAGAGACCTAGTGAGCAAAACTAGGTGCAAAATTGCGAGAGGGGTCCACGACGGAGCTTGGGATGATCTGAAAATTTACTTGCAAGGTAAAATAAGTTTCCTGGTTCTAGCTTAATTATTATAACATATATTATAGCCCGCTTCAGAACAGCGTTCAAGCAGTTTGAAATCTATTTTTCCGATAGCTTTCTCAGTCCCGAGTGGTGCTGATAAGTGTGAGCCACACGTTCATACAAAATGAGCTAAACATTGCAGACCAATCGTCGCTCCTCTAAGATCACTTCATGGACAGAATCAATGTGTTTTTTTTTGAGTGGTCGTGGAAATTGGTCCTCCAAAACGGTAGTCAGCTTTGTCATTTAATCGTGCTCTTTTGAATTGCGCCACCTAGCGTTTATTAGTAGTATACACAGGTAATTGATCATCTAAGGTTTATACCATATCAGAAAAATCATCTTTGCCCGATAACCCCATCACAAATAGATTCGTATAACTCATTGAACCTATTTTTTTTATTAAAATATGGATTTTACTCCGACATGACGTTTACAAAAATTAACAATTTTGTCACTATATAACCGTTGCGTATTGAACATTGATAGATTATTTATAAACCACCATAGTTGCTCCCAGAACAACAATTTTGCTTATTGTTATGTTTCCACGCTAACCAGATATCAGCATACCCTCCTTATCCTTCTTGCAATTATTTAGTAAAATTGATAGAAAATTTCACTCTTATTGAATACATACCAGAGGCTTTTTATCTTTTAGTGCCCTCTCAAACTCTTCTCTTGACATAAAAGGGCACATATTGTGTGGTTTTATCCCCTCTAAATAACCTTCAAATCGACATTTGAATTTTTACAAAGTTTCTTCAAATGAGCGCGAACTAGGACCGCTAACACATATCCAGGGTCAGTTTAAATTTTTATGTTATATATATATATATATATATATATATATATATATATATATATATATATATATATATATATATATATATATATATATAACTCAAAAAAATGGGCCGATTTTGATCAAATTCCGTGAGTACCTTCCTTTTGCATGTGGCTTGGATATGTTCGTTAGTCAGGAAAACCGGCCCAGGTTTTCCCAGAAAATGTTGTGTTTTCTTTTAGAAAAAAATTATATCTCCGTAAATAACAAATTAAAGGCTACCAAATTTCGTACGCGTATTTGTACTGTAAGAAGTGAACCATGTACAAAAACTTAGGTCTGTAAGTTTAAAGAAAAAAAGTTATGAGAAGTTAAAAAAGTTTTGGAGTTTTCCTCAAAACGTCAAAGTCGCAATTTGAAACGTCAAAATTCGCAACATTTAGGCAAAATACCTGAAACAAATACGGATTATGTAAAGGAAATGTCGCAAGAAGAGTGTTCTGCAAACCCTTAAGTTTCAGCTTCAACCGTCATTATCCTTCATTTTACTAAAACATATACAGAAAATTCATTTCAAATAGACCCCTTCTCTGATGCTTTGGCTGTAGGTTTAGTTAAGTTGATGCTTTGGCTGTAGGTTTAGTTAAGTTTATGGTTTAACGGTGTATAATTTTTAGCTAATTTTCGTAGAAAAAAAATCATTAATAAGCGACTTTTGAATTTTAAAAAGATTTCTTCAAATGAGCGCAAACTAGGCATCCTAGAATTCATAACCGGGTTTACTTTCAGTTTTTATCTGTTTACATGTATACAGGATGACGCATTTCCACGGTAAAGCTCAATATAATTGTTATTATACAAGATACGAGAAAAAATGGCATACGTTAATTACAGGGTGTCTTAAGCTGTATCTTATAAAAATATTTTGACAATCACAGGTGGTCCATAAGTAGTTGGTGATCCCTACCCTTTCGAACACCCTTATTATATTATTGCATTTTTGCATTTTTTATCGACATATGATCCATGTTTGTAAGAAAAAATCGAGACGCAGTAAGTGCGTTTTGGTAACGAATTTTCATTATATCCTTCAAATTTCAATAGCTCAATTTGATATTAACCTAAGGTCTATTTGACTAGAAAACCAACATTTTAAGTTTATTTTCGGACAAGGTTTGTACATTTTCAAACAATAACTAGGTTAGGTTAGGTTTATTTGTGAGTGGGTCATAACGATCCCTCCACTGCGACCATAAGGTCACGCCTAATAGTATATATTTTGCACAACAAAGCCAGCCTCCTGCAGAGGTCGATAATCTTTGTCGGCGAAAGTTGATCCAGATCTTCCGGAGCAAGCTTTGTCTTGCCAAAGAGCAGGTGTCTAGTCCTGTCCGCCGCCGGACAGGAACACCGTACGTGCTCTGCTGTTTCATCACTCTCCATACACAGCCGGCACTCAGTTTCCTGGCCGACTTCAATTCGGTGCATGTGGTGACGCAAGCGGCAGTGTCCTCTATACAGGCCGACTAGAGTACTCAGTTGTTGTCTGTTTAGCTCTAGAAGTTTTTTAGCCCTTGACTCTGACAGACAATTTATGAAGGCCTTAGAGTGAGCTAATGCTGGCAGATTTTGCCATTGCTGGACAACAATACGTAATTTTAATAAAATATGGTACATTGTTTGTACTATATAGGCTATACCGGTAACCAGATTGATGCCTGCTTACATTAGGGAGACATATTTGCTATTAAAAGCATTTTATGAAAATACACTTCCATAACGCACTTACTGCGTCCAGACTTTTTCTGTTTCGATATATTTTTAATTTATTTATACGTTTTGTGGTTTTTTCCTTCCATTTTTACCCCTATCACATTTTATATAAACTTGTATGTTTTTAATACAATCCGATGTTTTCTTGGTTCTAATTTCTTCCTGCTCAACACTTTTTAAACCCTTGTCGGTTTGTGTTCTCCTCTCTGAGTAACGTTCACAATTATTTTCCTCTTTCTGAAACAATTCATGCAGATCGGCTTTGCACTAATTGGCAATGGCCTTCTTTTATAGTTACGAATTTTCATCGTTGTCCCTTATAACTTGTCTTCATCCTTGCTATATAACTTGGTCTGACTCTCTTTTATTTATGTAATTAGTTTCTTTAATATTGACTTGCATCTATAGCTCTGTTACTTTGCTGTTTGCCTATATTTTTAATTAATTTATATTTTGGTGATCTTTTTTCTTCCACCACTACACCTATCACATTTTATATAAACGTATATGTTTCTAATACAATCTGGTGTTTCCTTGGTTCTAGTTTCTTTCTGCTCAATACCTTTTTCGCAGCTGTCTTTAAAATGCCTTTGTTGGCCCCCGTACCAGTAGTTTCTTCAAATGAGCTAGCGCTGCATCAGGTGTACTAAATGATTAATGTCAGCTGAAACAAAAAGGGACGCTGATATTCCGAAACTTCGAAGTTGTCACAGCTTCGAAACATACATAGGGCGATTGATTTTTAGCTAATATCAAATCACATAACATAAATCAAATTGGTAATTTAATAATTACGTACATGTAATTGAATACTGTAACCATGAACTAATATAATTTATTAACGCACTGCTAATCAATGCTAATGTATGTATATAAAAACAGAAGAAGATAAGATTTTTATGGTGGCAGTTACAGTTCAAGAACGATTTCATCGTTTAACAGCATCTTCAATGTTATGACATCTCCACGAGTACATCTATGATAGATAAGTTTCATACCTATTGATTTCACACATCCTTGTTTTCAAATGTTTACAAAAAATGTTTTGCAAGTTGTTGTCCTTAGTGTCTTGAACTTTGTATCTTCTGTTACTTATTTTGTTTCGGTGGTTATTCTTTGTTTTAAGGTATTTTTATAATAATCAAATTAGCGTTAAATTTTTAAAAATTCTTGCAGTAACAAAGTGTTTATAAATAAAAGTGGGCGCCTAAAGTATGAAATAAATGAAGTATAACCGAAATCTATTTTTTTTAAACATACCTTAAATCATTTGATTGTATTTTATAAAAATACACAAATTTGCATAAAAGGCGATTATCCACCATCATTTGTTTTACAGTAATGGCGCCAACAACATTTTTTGATGACAACCTCCTATTCCTTTTCTTGATTTTGAGAGATCTTTTCATTGTCGAACCAACGGTATAAAATGTTGCCATTTTGCATAAGCCATTTTTCGAGTAAATCAAAATTGAATGTGAGAAACCGTACATCAATTAAAATAAGCCCAGAACTCTGTTGCTAATCAAAACGCTACCGTATTTAGTTTTATTATCACAGCCATTAAAAATAGAACCAACGCAACAGTGACGACAAGAGTTGTTCTCAGGGAGGAGTGATATTACCTTTGCTGTGGTCGCTGGTTGTTGGTAAACTTATGAGTACATTGAGGCTAAACATTTAGGGATCTTCTTAGCCTAAAAACTATACTGGAAGACACACTTGAAAGAAACTCTTTCGAGAGCTACAGTGGTATTCTGGACTTGACGTAGACCCGTAGGAAAAAGCTGGGGCTAAATACCTGGTGATGGTATGTATATATAGGGAGTGATCAAAAATACAATTAACTCAATTTGAAAACATCAAATACGAGGGTTGTTTGATATATGTTGTTTGAAATGAATGCAAACAGACTGTTGATATATGAATGTCTACGAGGGTTAATCAAAATGCAACAAAATAAAAATAAAACAATTGATTTACATACAATAAAAATTTATTAGGATTAATTAGGCTGTACATATTGATACATAAATGACGTACTATTATTACATAATGGCTCTAACGATGCCTGTTAGAGGTTTATATTCCAATACACTGTCGTGAATAACTAAACAGTAAGCTCGTGTATTGTTACGGAAATTCGCTCTGCTCATAAATTTCACTTTAATGTCCACCGTTGAAAACTTGATTGACTCGTTCTGGTGTTGACAGTCAATCACAAATAGAGCTCGGTCTTTAAACTCGTCATAATTCAAGATAGGCTCCGACATGTTTTTATAACAGAAGCTTTTATGAAAATCTGTATACATGTGATAGGCTTCAGCATATTTGGATTTCTCAAAATCCATATTCATAGATTCATAAGGGTAGCATTCTGAATTTAGAAACACTCGGAGATCCAGCATACCAATGTTATCGAAATAGTCTGGCCTCTTCCTTACGTTATCTTTACGATCTATTTGAAATTCTATAATCACATATCGAGGTCTTCCCAAGTTGGTTGCAGTTTTAACAGCCCACACATCTCTGTTGATATCTCTGAGTGATGATAGCTCATATATGTCCCACTTGCGGTATGCGAGAAATATAGATGTGTCTTTTGCTATTTTATCCATCAGTTCCAATTTCATTTTATCATTGGGAAAGACATGTTTTACCTTTAAAAACATATTGGTTACGGTAATTTTTGCTCGTGCCGTACCTGTGCTGTAATAGCCGTTGGAATCATTTCGAACTCTTGTAAAGCGGAAAGTATGTTTGCCACAGAGAATTCCTTTGAAATGATGGAAGAAACTGAAGAGGAACCAAACAGGTATGAGCATGTGAAACTTGTTATCGTTTAAGGTGATGTGCTCCGACGACACATTCAGTCCGGCATTGCTAAGATATTTGGCTTCATTCTTACTGAAGGATAGCAGACTTTTGTGGTGTATGGGTCTCGCACTCGTTCCACTTCCTTGTTATTTAACTCATAGGTCATTGATTCAAACAGAGCTGCTCCTCCATTATTTGACAGATAACATGCACCATTGGCATTTTGTACTGCTAAAGGTTTTAGAGCACCTTCGATTATTAGAGCTGACTCGGCCAGACATACGAGCGCATCTTGTTGATTGATGGCTATTTCAATTTCATCGCTGTTACCAAACGATTTAGTTGGTGAATAATAAGAGCTCAGTTCTTCTCGATCGATGGCATCATCAAACACGGAGTCTTTGAATATTTCTAGTTTTGACGGCATGATAACCCAGGCTTTTCAGGAACTCAATATTATCGGGACGAAGTGTACCCTTTGATGTGTCTGACTCAACTGAATTTGTTTTGGTAGATGCACTTGCTTTTATATCTTTAAATACCAACATACTGAGCAACTTTTATAAGTTTCAAGCGAACAGACACCTCTTCACCTTGAAAGTTGACAGGAACTGAATCTTGGTCGACGATTTCGATGCTTATATTGGAAATCTCTTGCTTGTTCACCGGCAAGTAAATTAAATTTTTAGGTTTTATGTCGATTGCGTAGCCAGGATCAACCATCGGAGCAAACTCATACAGCGTATGTGAGGGTTGTCCATTATAATAGGAACCAGACACAATATTAGTTTCTATGCGAATCTGTCTAACATACACTATTTCAACAGGGAAATCAGATTCATAAAAGATGTCCGGTTGAAGAACCGGTTTTGAAAAGCCCAACATTCGCCCAATCGAACCATCATATTTAAAACTGACATTTGTATAACACTTTAGTTTACATTTAATGGTATTTAGATTAGGTCTCAGAATCAGAGCCCGCTGTTTTTGTTCGTGTGTTGCTGTAGCACCAACAAGTTCATTTTGAAGTAACTCTTCCAAGTGTGTTATTTCATAAGCACCAGTGGGTATCGTGATGGTGCGCCAACCAGTACCTTCTTTTACATGAAATTTGTTTTTACCTTTATAGATGTTGGGTATGTTGCTGTATGTGTGAAAGCCTATCAAAGCAACAGCATAACTACCATCCAAAGCAATTGGTGGATGGTAGTCTGACAGATGGGAGCTGCGGTCTTTCAACACGAAGGTGTGCGCCATGACTGATACACACAGGCTACTGTTTGAGTCTTTTATTGCAAAAATTGTAAACACAAGTGACCACAATTAGATGTGTTATATGTTTGATACACATCATGACTGAATATACCAAACTGTGGTTAGAGCCATGGTCACATATGCATCTATAGTATGATAAACAAAAACGGAGTAAACTTCAACACAAAGCAAACTGCAAAAATTGCAGAGGCTGATTTCTCTTGAAATAACGGCAGCTATGACATCATGCCCTACAGCTGCAATAAAGGAAATTCTGAATCTTACTTCACTGCAGGAATGGGTGAAGAGGGAAGCAGCACTAAATGCCTCAAGCCTATTTCAAGCAGATAAATTTAAACCAGGTGACTTGGTGGAACACTTGACGATCCTGGTTTAATTTTTAAACCTTAAATCCTTTTTAAAGTGCTCTCTAGTTGCACTAGTACACTTGTCTAATCTTACATTCCATCGTTCAAAACATTTTTTAGATTTGTCCGTTGTGGTGCCCGACAGCGCCTCCGTCGTTTTTTTCCCGTCAGCAACGTCGTGAAAACGCTTTCATTGCATGTCTCTTTTCATTCGGGGAAATAAAGAAAGTCGTCTCAGTGGGCAAGGTCGGGTGAATAGAGGAGATAGGGCAATGAGGTCATTCTATTTTTGATCAAAAATTGGCGCAGCAACAAGGCTGTGTGACCAGTGGCGTTATCGTGCTGTAAAAACCAGTCGCCCGACTGCCACAACTCTTCCGCCGCAAACTGTTGCGCGATCTTTTCAAAACTACCTGGTTAACTGTCTAAACCTGTGGAACAAACTGTGAATTGACAACTTCTCTCACATAAAAAAGCAGCATTTTTTGACGTTTGATTTCATTTGACGAGCTTATTGAAGCGAGGCGAACTTAAGAGTCTACCACTGGCTTGATTCTTGCTTCGTTTCAGGGTCATCATTTTCATCGGTTCGAGCCGTAAAAGGACAACCAAAGCGAGGTTGCTCATCATTGACATTTCACCTTTTTATAAACGTGAAAACCACTTAAACACTTGAGTTTTTCCAATGGCACCATCCTCGTAGGCCGTTTTCACGATTTCAAGAGTTTCTGTGTCAGTTTTTCTGAGCAAGAAGCAACACTTAACGGGCGCGCGCTGTTCACTAGAATTAGCCATTGCAAAAACGACGAACACACAAAGCAAATCTTACTAAAAAATTCATACAAGCCAAACGGAACCTTCTCTAGCGATGACGCTTGGCTTACTGACTCGTCAATGGTAACTCATACGCTCTCAGCGGCAGAACGCAGTACTACATAAACTCTGCCAACCACAACATCAGTAAAGGTAACCCTTTGAAAAACACTCGCACTACTGGTCGATTTTTTTCAACGGGACATATTTTCGAATGAATGTCAAAGCTGCTACTTCATCCCCCCAAAAGGGGTAGCTACCCTCTTTAAAATTTTAACAGCCAGCTAGGTCTGGTGATATACCTTTAAAGAGGCTACTTAATTCTCTATTCAATCGTATTCTCGATTTTGAAAATCCTTGAAGCTCTTACGGAGAATATTCAAATCGAAGTTGAAATTTAATGACGGAAACAAAAAGATTTTATTGAAAAGTGTGTGCAAAAGCTTGAGTTTGCCTATCAGCTGAAACATAATTACCTGAGAAGATATTGAAAGCAGTCTCCACTAACCTCCATGCAAAATTATACATTTTGTTTGGATTTCTCATGTTTTGAAGATGTTCAGGTGTTATCAGACGGCATTCAGCAACAATCCTACAGATTCGTGGGCCGAGTTGCATATATTTGGCTTTTTAGATGTCCCATAAAAAGTCTAATGGTGCCAAGCCCGGTGACCTCGGAAGCTATTCATTATGGTTAATAGGTTTATTTACAGTTGTTTTTGTCGAGTTTTATATGTTTGTGTGATAGTTTCATTAGAACCTCGGTGGTGCAGGGGTAAGAACGTGTGCCTCTGAACCGAATGGTACTGGGTTCGAGTCCCAGGGCTTCCCTTTCACTTATTATTATTATTATTGTTGTTATTGTTCTTCTTCTTATTATTATTATTATTATTATTATTATTATTATTATTATTATTATTATTATTATTATTATTATTATTATTATTATTATTATTATTATTATTATTATTATTATTATTATTATTATTATTATTATTATTATTATTATTATTATTATTATTATTATTATTATTATATGGGGTTTGATGTCCGTAGAAGCCTCTTTTAAGTAAAGTTGCGTAGAAAACCTTTTTCAGGCGAATGTTTGTAAAAGCTAATGAATGGTTGTTTGTAAACATATTTTTAGCGAACTTTCTTAAAACAATGTTGGCACCTTTTGATAAACAAATATCTTTTTATGACTTTTTGTAAAAATTGTCCTGAAATGTTCAAAAAGTAACATTTATTTTTTGCGAATTTCAATAAACTCCTATGGTAAAATGTTCCAGCATATTTTGGTAAAAATCTTTTTGCGGATTCTCATGAAAATACCGTTCTTGGACATTTCGAATGTTCTTGATAAAAAGGGTGAGGTGGATGTGATTTGTACCGATTTCTCAAGGGCTTTTAATACGATCAGCCAGTTTGTCCAAGTTGGATGTGTTGGGCTATTCCTCCACATTGCTTCGGTTTTGTAGGTTACATCTGTCGAGCAGAGCAGTCGAGTATACAGCCACCTCGGGTATACCTCACGGGTCAAATCTGGAGCCTCTTCTCTTTCTTATATTTATTAACGACCTCTTCGGTGTGATCGGCTCCTCTCTGCAGATGACCTTAAATTGTATGCACAGATTGGTTACGTTCAGAACTTCTGTTCCTTTCAGTCTGACATTGAAAGGGTGTGTATGGTGTTATCAGAATCTTCTCTGAATGAATTTCTCTAAGTGCAAGTTAATGAGTTCCTCCAGGAAAAAAATGTCACCTTTTTACCTATACGTACTCAGATGCCATTATTGGACGTTGCAGCGAATCGTTGACAGATTTGGAGGTTATATTTGACTCACAACTTTTCTTTAGTTACCACGTTTCACAGGCGGTTGTATCAACTCTAAGTGTGCCCGGCTTTTTGATAAGGAATTGCAGTAACTTTGCAATTTGCAGGCTCAGAGAACACTCTGATATGCCTACATTTAGTCGAGGCTTAGGTAGGTACTGTTGTCTGGTGTGTAGCCCATATTAGAACCGTGATGTATTTAGTCTGGAGACAGTGCAACGAGTGTTTTTCAAGTAGGTACCTCTATTTTAAGGTTAATGGTTTGTACCCATCCAAGGGGGGCCCAGCAACTAAACTTGCTACTGTACTTGGATGATATGGCATTATTTGGGCGTAAAGTAACTTTGTCACTGAAGTTCTTATGCAGTCAGCTACATAACGGGGTGGATTCTCCAAAGATCTTATCCAAGATTAGCTTGCTCGTACCGCGCCAAAATGCTCGCTCTGGTTTAATGATATGATCCTTCCTATATTTGATGTTAACTAACTATGATATGATCTGCCAAAACTGTGAGACTCTTTAAATTATATCCCGTCTTTGATCTCGCATACTTATCTTTAGGGTTCTTTAAGAGAGAACATTAAATTTTGTTAAGTTGTCCCTACACATCTTTATTGTATGAAAGCGGAGTTGTTAACTGGATGTTGTATTTTTTGTTAATTATGTTATTGTTTTGGTAAATTTTCGTAGAAAAAATTTACCAATGGGAGAGATCCCGACTTTTGAATTTTGAAAAAAATTTTGCAAATGAGCGCGAACTAGGAACCCATATCCGGGGTCAGTTTCAATTTGTATATGTTTATATATATATATATATATATATATATATATATATATATATATATATATATATATATATATATATATACCGCAAAACTCAAAAAATTTTGGGTTTCGTTAAAAAATATTTCTGAAAGTAAGAAAGGTATGACAACTAAATGTAATATGCCGTTTTCTATTAGTGAATTTTATTAAAAGTATAAGATCCACAAAAATTTAGATATCTAGGTTGAAAGAAAAGAGGCATTTTAATTTTTTTTTTTTATTTTGTCACGTAAGACTCGATGCATTTTCACAACAATTAGAACCGTTATTTTGTCACGCTGGCGGCCAGGGAAGCAAAGCAATACCAGAATATTTGTGGGGAACAAAATTTATTACATATTACGGAAAAGAATAACTTATCTTGACACAAAAAGGCCAAGAGGTACGAGAAAAATTAATTTAAAAATGTGCTACCTTTTTTAAAGATTTTTTTTAAATTCACTAATTAGGAGATATGTGTTTATATATATATATATATATATATATATATATATATATATATATATATATATATATATATATATATATATATATATATATATATATATATATGACCGATAACTCAAAAAATAATGGACCAATCTTAATCAAATGTGGTGAGTACTTCCTTTGTTTCCTTTCTAAAAAAAATTCATATCTCCGGAAATAACAAAGTAAGAGCAACCAAATACGCGTGTTTGTATTATAAAGAGTGAACTCTGCACCAAAATTTAGGTCTCTAGCTTTAAAAACAAAGAAGTTATAGGCAGTTAAAAAACAAATTTTGGAGTTTTCCTTAAAACCTCAAACTCGCAATTTTAAACGTCAAAATTGGCAAGGTTTAGGCAAAGAACGTGAATCACATACGGATTTTGAAAAGAAAATGTTGCAAGAAGAGTGTTCTGCAAACGCTTAAGTTTCAGATTCAACCGTCATTGCCCTTCACTTTACTAAAATGTTTACAGAAAATTCATTTCAAATAGGCTCTTTCTCTGATGCTTTGGCTGTCGGTTTAGTAAGTTGATGATTTCGCTGTAGATTTAGTGAAGTATATGGTTTAACGGTCTATAATTTTTTAAAGCTAATTTTCGTACAACAAATTCGTTAATGCATTTTTGCATTTTTTATCGAAATATGATGCGTTTGTAAGAAAAAAATCTGGACGCAGTAAGTGCGTTTTGGTAGCGAATTTTCGGTAAATTTGCAGTTTAGCTCCCGAACGCTTTTCAAAAAAACTGTTTTCATAAACCTGCCAAGGGCCCCCTTGGATTCACAAACCCCAAGAAAAATTCTTGTTCACACCCCCCAAAGAAGTTACGGGACTAGGAGTGAGTAGGGGTGTATAATTTTTTATTACCTAATTTTCGTAGAACAAATTGGTTAATGCATTTTTGCATTTTTTATCGAAATATGATGCGTTTGTAAGAAAAAAATCTGGACGCAGTAAGTACGTTCTGGTAACAAATTTTCGGTAAATTTGCAGTTTAGCTCCCCCAGGTGCCGTAACTTCCTTGGCGGGTAGGAACAAGAAATTTTTCTTGTGGTTTATGCAGCGAGGTGGTTGTATGCACGCGAGGGGGAAGGAAAATCCCCACGACGAAGCAGCCACCCTACCACCACCCCACCCCTGCCACAATCCAAACCCGGGGGGGGGGTTTGCTTCGTCGTATGCATTTCCTTCCCCCCCCCCTCGTGTGCATACAACCACCCTCGTTGCATAAACCACAAGAAAAACTTCTTGTTCATACCCCCAAGGAAGTTACATGACCTGGGGCAAATAGGGGTGCTGTGCGGGGTAGGCAGGATTTAATGGGGATATGGCTTCAAATAGACAGCTTTCAAGCAGTTTTCTTCGCATTTTCTGGTCATATTTCCTTTTTACCACCTACCCCGGCCCAGGACCCCTATTCACTCCCAGTCCCGTAACTTCCTTGGGGGTGTGAACAAGAAATTTTTCTTGTGGTTTGTGCATCCAGGTGGGGTCCTAGTAATCTTTCTGAAAACAATTTTTTGAAAAGCGTTCGGGAGCTAATCTGCAAATTTACCGAAGTTTCATTAAACCCTTCAAATTTCAATAACTCAGTTTTCTTGGTTAGGAAACCAACATTTAAGTTTATTTTCGGAAAATTCTTGTATATTTTCAAACAATAAGTAATTTTGATAAAATATAGTACATTTTTTCTACTACATAGGCTATACCGGTAATCAGATTGATGCCTGCTCGCATTTGCTAACAAAAACATTTTTATGGAAATTCACTTCCATAACACACTTGCTGCATCCAGACTTTTGAAAAATGTTTATATATCTTCAAACAATAAAGTTATTTCGATGAAATATGGTACATTGTTTCTACTATAAAGGTAACCAAGTTTGATGCCTGTTTTCATCAAAGAAAGACATTTGCTATTAAAAATACTTTTAAAAAAATTCGTTACCATAACGCACTTGCTGCGTCCAGACTTTTTCTTATGAAAATGTCAGTGACGTCATAGATATAGCAAATACTAACTTTCTATTTTTATTTTGTCACGTTGGCGGTCAGGGAAGCAAAGCAATACCAAAATATTTGTGAAGAACAAAATCTATTACAGTATTACACTCTTGACGAAAAAAGGTCTAGAAGTACGAGAACAATTAATTTAAAAATGTTCTATCTTTTAGTGAATTTTCGTAGAAAAAAAATCACTAACGGGGATATCTCGACTTTTTCAACTGAGTGCTCTAGGACCCCTAGAACCCATATCAGTTTCAATTTTTATATGCTTATATATATATATATATATATATATATATATATATATATATATATATATATATATATATATATATATATATATATATATATATAGGTATCACACCGATAACTCAAAAACAAATGGGCCAATTTTGATTGTAAGTGGCTTGAATAAGTTCGTTAGCCAGGAAAATCGGACGAGGTTTTCCGGGAAAATTTTCAGTTTCCTTTGGAAAACAAATTTTATCTCAAAAAATAGAAAAGCTATGATAACCAAATTTGGTAGATAGGTTTGCGATATAAAAAGTAAACTATACACGAAAATTTAGATTGCTATGTTGCAAGAAAAAAAAGTTATAATAAAATATTTGGTGCCAGATCATTTCTATGAAAATTCACTACTATAACGCACTTGCTGCGTTCCGACTTTTTATATTTAATGTTTGTGTAAATTATTATGTATTAGTATTATGACTATGCTGTATTATTTTTATGTCCCGTAGGAGAAAATTGTTTCTGTTGGGCATTTGAATAAATAAATAAATAAGACAAAACATAGTTAAAGGATGAACTTTACTATTTTCTATTATTTGTTTCAGAGAACCCTATAATCTGCGATGCGGCGTTCCCGGAGATTTCTTCTGCAATGGAAATTAACCATACAAGGATATATGGGGTTGCACACTGCCCACCAATAAACGAGCAACCAGTAACTAGGGAGCCCAGTAGGTTCCTGGGTTATATTCCTGAGACGACTCCTCCTTTACCAGCTGCCTTAGCGAATCAAGCTTTTACTGAACCCCAAAGAAATCAGGCAGAAACTGAGCCGATAAACAACCCACATATAGACAGTAACAACAATCTTAACGTGTATCCTATAAAACAAACGGACCTAACACAAAATGATCAATATATAGTCCCAATTAATGCAAAGAATACGCCAACAGGTCTAGACATCAATCAGTCTATTACCTCAAGCTTCGAAAATAATGAACCAAGTCTTCAAGTAGAAATCGGGATAGAGGATAGCGCAATAATAAAACGAAATAGAGTAGCACCTCTTGCAACGGACCAACTAGTCAAACAAGAAGAACAATTGTCCCAATTAGCCTCAGAAGTTCAAGTCTTGAAGACAAAGATAGAGCAGCTTGCGACTGAGTTGCAGAATCATTCTCAGTCACAGGTTAGTGGCAATACAAATGATCAAGGGATTAAAATATTAGATGATCCACCCATAAAGGAGGATCCAGGAAAGCCATGAAATGGCCTGAAACGTTTAAATTATAAATGTTGACAAAAATTCTTAGATTTTAAATCAAACTAGTCATTTGAAATATTTTTATTGACACGTTGCATATCATGACCCAGTTGACATACGTATTTCGAAAGATAACCGAAAGAATGTCCGGTACAAAAACTTTTGATATTAGGCTAAACCTGACTAGCGATGTAGTTTTGTGATTTGAATTTATTAGTAGAAATGTGCCATAAATTATTTTTTATAAAGAAGGAAATATTTTGGAGTTGATTAGATGATGAATAGGTAGTTAGAAAAAGGCAATGTAAATATTTTTCAAGCAGAAACCAAGTAATGAGATTCAGAATCAGTTTAGAGCTTTAAGGCCGAAATAATCGAGTTATATATATATATATATATATATACATATATATATATATATATATATATATATATATATATATATATATATATATATATATATATATATATATATATATATATCGTAAGTGCAGTTACAACATATTTTTCTGTTGTCTAATGGCATTAATTATAATATTATCACCAATAAAGCCTAGTTTTGTTACACTGTCATCCTCTTAAATAATGCTTTAACAAATAGCGTAAAACATCTAATTTTAAAAAGGGTTTCACAAATAAAACCGTTACTTCCCATTGCATGCATTTTCAGTTGTTATGTACGTCAATAAAATAGCATGTTGTTTTTAGCTATCAAATCCTAAAAACTAGTGATCTTAAAACCCAATTTCTTTTGCCTTTTCAAAGGCCTTTGATTTGTAAACGTTACTATTTATAAATTAATTGTATTCATAAATTTCTTTTTCAATTAGATCTTAAAGGTCAATAAATGTTAAAGATCTTTGATTCCAAGTGGCACTTGCTGTTGCTATGTCATTTAATAATTTTGTGTAAAATATTCAAGTTCGAAAACCCCCACCATTATTTATTATTTTGTTTTTTCTCGAGAGCATAAGCAGAAAAATTATTTTTCCTTAAATTACATATAACACAAACCCATTCACAAACTTGTAGGGCACCAATCGTAGACGGACGAGGGAGAGGGACTTCCTGTGCACCTTACTCCAGAGATCACGCGTCGACCAACAAACCCATACTGACTCGAATAAGCGGATTTTAAACCGCTTACTGGAGACGATATGAACCGCATAGATAAAACAAAAACCTTCGCACGGACCGCGGTGGTATAGACAGTGACAGGAGACACAGTAGCAAATAAGCGATCCTCACCTCCAATTATCAGATTTGCACGCTTGTGTCTGTCGCATATTATGCAGCGTCGCCGTACCTGTCTGTCGTTTGCGCCATTGCCAAACTCAATAAATATTCCAAATATCTACCTACAACTTTTAGATTTAGCAGATTTAATGAACGGAAAAATATAAATTAAAACGAAAAATACAATTTAAAAGGAAAATGAAATTTCACTAGAAATATTTAGGGGAAGCAGTGTTTAAATTGCTTCCATTGATCGCATGCCCTAGGTGATGATTGTTCATGGAAATAAATTCATTACGATTTTTGCTGGCTATCGTAAGTAACTCAAAAATTTACTAAGATGTGAGCGCCATAATTTCATTTTTGGGATAATGGCTTCTACATGAATCGTGGAAGCCTAGGAGAAATATCTTCTGCACGATAAGAACTCTCTCAATCTCTGATATATGTCCCCAAATAGCCATGTCGTATCTGATGATGGATTTATAATTAGAATAATAAGACTAGTAGGGCGTCAATCAATTTGAAAAAAAATAATTAAAAAAGCAAAACAAAATTATACAATTTTGGAAAACATTTTTGGAAAGAACTGTTTTGCGAGAAAAGTTTTCCATAAACCTGTGATTTAATTCCGCTCGCGAAGTCAATGTGTAATGGAATGAGAGAAAATAAATATTCGGCACTACTCGAATAAAGCACGCGAAGTCGAGAGTGAGAAAATTAAAATTCAGCACTACGCGAATTCAGATCATGCGGCCACCGCCGGCTGCTATGTACGGTGACGAACTGGGAACGCAGTAGATGCGCGCAGATCGTCAAGGTAATGGGCTGTATGCGACGTCTGCTGTCGCCGTATGTTACTTGAACTTCGTGAAATCCGCCAAAATTCTACAACTTTGATGGTTCATAAAAAAATGTATGTTGAAAATATCAAAATAAAAAACAGCCTAACAGATGTAGAATTTCACATGTTGTATTACCACTTATCCCCGTCGTCCAGAGAAGGCACCTTCGGAGGAGTAAACGGCCTCAGTCAGGTACATCTAAAAATAAAATTTGAAACGGCACTCCGTGTGCCCCTTCGAGTCCCGATCCGAAATTTTGTTTGCTCCCGATCTGTGGCCGGGTGTCATGGTTTTATTTTTCTTTATATCTCGTTACGCTCGAGATAATCCGGTTAAAATATTACCATTGCCATTTTTGTGAGTAAGAGAAAAGCCCCAGTAAGGTCAATAGACAGACAATTTTCCCATAGACATAGTCAAGAACTGATAAAAGTGCAGTAGTAATTCGTTTAGAAGCCATGCTGATTTGGACGATCTGCTTGCAATAAGAAAATTATTCTTCTAGCTTTCCTTCGATAATTTCAGAAAACAGAAGCTACCATCTGTGTTTAAGCATCTTCTCTTTTTGCATATCATATCACTTTATTATAAACGCGCTGATATTCGCAATAGTATTCACTTTGAATTAAAACCCTTTTTATAAGGATACAGCGTTTTAAATTTAATATGACACAAGGTGGCCAATAAATCGACAGGCAGTTTTACTACCCTTTTACCTGACCTAACAAATACTTTTAATCCGCTTAATATCGTTATTAAAATAACTGACATAAGAAACCTTAACCACCCAACTAATGAAACTGATGACGACCCAGGTAGAAGGGCCACTGTAAATAGCACAAGACTGCTGAGCGACATTCCGTTCCAGTTCTCTCCCGGGTGTGGTGTTAAACACACCGAGACCATAGAGACGATCTCCATTCAGATTTGGGTCACCGCTCTAAGTAGTATGCAGATTGAGGCCTTAGTGTTCATTTTCTTTCATTCTTCCTTACCCTCTGAAAAATGACTTCAAAACAGGAACTGAAACGTCGAGTTTTACCAAATTCTGGACGCAGTTTAACCCAAGAGGTCAGTATTTCCCGGACTTATGACCGTGTAAACCTTTCTATATAATATATATCTTGTATATTACATACACAAGCAGATGCCTACTGATACAACATACATAGTACCTACTATTTGTGTGTGTGTGTGTGTGCGCTAAATATACTACTTATATACTTCTATACTTTACCAAAGCAGCCATTACACTTGGATGACTGTTTTATACACTAATAAGGAATCTCAACCGATAAATTTTCAACCTGATTTTCCAAATTCTACTACTGTACCTTTCCAAAACACTATTAGACTTGAATGATTTTCTGAATCTTCAAAACAAGTGATTTGTATAAACTTGTGCAAAATTTACTTCGTCCTGAATTTGTTGTGTAAAACTGAAAACATTTCTTATAATTGTTCAATAGTATTAATTTGCTCGGCATAAACGAATTATTTTGTTATCCCAGAATTAAGGATTTAGGTCAGGAGACCTAGCAGGTCACTGAACTGGACCGGGTCTTCACATCCACCTCTCATTGAAATTGTTATTCAACCACTGTACCACATGCTTTCTAACATGTGCTGGTGCACCATCATACTGATAACGCATTCTGTTTTATACGCCGATACGCAATATCATTCAATAAATTTTCAACCTGATTTTCTAAAAATCCCAGGTGAACATTTAAAAAATAAGGCAAAATTTAAATAAGGAGAAATCGTCCAATAAAAATACCGCAACAGGTATTAATAGAAAGTCTTTGTTGGAAAGCTATAGTTCTAATTGCGTCGGGATTTTCGGACCACCCCACGTGTTCGTTAAGAGTATTATAAATTTTATCCCTTGTAAACATCGATTCGTCTGACCATAAAGTGTCACTAATAAATTTAGGATTTAGTTAGTGCGATTCCAGCATCAAAAACAAATATATAATAATCAATTTAAAAACTGCTTTAAGAATTAAGTAATAATTGCCGTCAAAAACCGGACTTATACATTAAATGACGAGAGGGAGAGAAATATATTTCTCGGGTCTAGCGTTAACAACACTCAGTTGGATAGGATTCGTGGTGAGATCTGGGGAGTAGGCAGATTGAGCCTCCGGAATCGAACTACGACCTGACCTCACCTTTTCCAAACCCTTTCTCTTGAAAATGGCTCCAAAATTGAAATCAAACTGTACGAATGTAAACAATCTTGAACACGGTTCGACCCAGAAACTTAATAGTATATTATATAGAATATGCTTAAACCTGAGATCTAAGAAGGCCGTCAGAAGCTTACTATGTAAAAGATTTAAGTTATTATAAACTTTGACCTGACAACTTTACAAAATACAGACTTAGAGACTATTTCTCTGGCTTGGCAAATAAAAATACTCTCTATGTCTATATTTAGTATGGAACGGTTTCACCAAGTAAGGTAACAAAAATTAATGAATTGAAAATACTTTGCCTTATAAGTCTGAACCATCATTTTAGACATTTTTAGGATGTTGTCTGCAACTACCTGACGCTTAAGAGAATTGAAGGTAATTGACGTATTTGAATGTTACTGGCAATCAGGAACTTATGTAGCCAATCACACTTTAAAAAAATATATATTCAGTATTGGTAGCAGTGCACAAACAACCGGAAAACCATGACCTAATTCTGAATCCAATTACTGTCCTTTTGAAGAGAAGATATTAAAATTAGTTAGGATTATTAGTTATATTATAGTGTGTGTATTTATATAATTTACAGTATAGTTTAAATAAAATATTATATTCAAAAGAAGTTTTTTGTTTTATTTTGAGTTTGTAACAAAGCTGGTTTCAGGAGCGTGCGGTGACATTTGAAATAAGGGAAGCAATTCGCAGAAACTTACCTATTTATAATGTAACTCAATTCTTCTATTGTTTTTGGAAAATTCTTTAATAATGTCGTCATATAACTGTGGATTCTGGGACATTTCCTGGACGAGTTTATTTTCAACTGACAAAATTGAAATTTGGGAAAGTCTTTCCTGTCCTGTTGAATTTCTAACAAAACTTTTGATACGTTTCAAAGTAGAAAAATTTCGTTCTACAGACGCACTAGTAGCAGGACTTGTTAATACTAATTCACATAATTTGAACACTTCAGAATATGCATTTTCCAATTTTGATTGTTTTAAGAAAGTTAAAAGTTCACTAGCGTAAGTTTTTGTGTCAATAACATCGGGTTCATAAATGACTGTAAGTTCTGATCGTAATAAGGCTTTGTCAAAATAATGTCCATAGTGGTTAAATAATGATTTGAGTGAATCGTCTGGGAAATGTATCCCTTTAAATCCTCCAAAATTACACAATTCAAGAAATTTCAGGTCACTGAGATGATCAAATCTGCAGTTAATTTGCTGCTGAATTTGATCTATAATTTTGTAGAAAAGGCGGCGGTAAGAAGTTTGAAGGTCGGCCACATTATCATTGCTCAGACGCTTTCTTCGTGGCTCCACTTCTCCTAATTCAATTGTTTTTTTCCCCACAACTTATCAAATTCATTCCTTTTTTGAATTAAAATGGATTTAAATTCACTAATTTTTTTCAGGCAAAAACCAATGTAATTTATTTTACATTGCAATATGTTAAATACATTATCTGAAAACGGAAATATTTCCGAAAATATATTTAGTAAAAAATTAAAATTAAAGTCTCCTTTCAAACCATCCAAAAATCCTCTAGAACTATTTATTGTTTCTGCGTCCCAATTTTTGCTATTTTCCATGATGTTTTCAAAAAGTTCAATTAACGATTCACGGTGTTCAAATATAGTTAACACAACCCTGCCGTTGTAGTTCCATCGGGTTGCAGCTGCTTTGGGTAAACGTTTTTTAACAATTGGGTCTAAGGCTTGTGTGCGCTTCGTAGATTTGGAAAAAAAGCAGCCATTTAACACTTTATATTCTTTAATATGATTTATAGATTGGGATAAAATTTAATTTTATTTATGAGCACAACAGTGTACAAATAGAGCAATGGAGAACGTTTCCCGCACTTTAGCTTGAAGACCTCCTAAACGTCCGGCCATAACAGCAGCCTCATCATAGATTTGGGCATTTAATTTATTATCAGCCTCCTCAATATCTTTCATAATATTAAGCACAATTTTATATAGAGAGGTACGATCTTCCGTCACATTTTTAAAGCGTAAAATCTTTCTTGTACACTCCCATCCATTTTTACGTAGCGTATTACTACAGATAGTCGACTTAAATGAGTTACATCGATTGTTTCATCTAGAACAATAGCAATGAAACGAGTCTGTTTAATTTCAGATTTAATTCTGTTCAAAATAATAGTGGCAGCAGCCAAAATTAAATCATTCTGAATGCGATTTTATGTTCCGCGAAAAACGTTAGACTGTTCCAAGTGATTTTTTAAACAAATGTCGTATTTGGCTATTAAAGAAACTAGGTCTTGAAAGTTTCCTCTATTTGCAGATGTAGTTGTTTCGTCATGACCCCTGAACCCCAATTCATGCTGCGACCAAGAAAACACACAGCATCAATAAGTCTTTTTAATATGTTTCTGTTTTTATCAACCAGTTCATTGCGTTGGCGATGAATTTCAATATGCTTGTCAACGGCGTATTCAATTCGCGTTTTTCCAAAGACACTTAATTTTAAAATGGTCTGTAAATGCGCTTTAGACATAACATGTCTTTGTACTAGTTTATGTAGATTATTCAAGTCGGAAAACCCACTTTTATTCCACACTCCCTTTTTAGTCACAAATAGACTACAAGACCAACAAAACAGTTCTGTTTTCACAACCCGTTAACCATTCATATTGTTTATGAGTTTTTTCCGCGTTAAAATGTCGAATAGGTACATGTTTTAATTCTTGTATTTAAGTTTTTTATAGTAGGTTTCGGCCTACCTATATTAATAATAGCAAGTTTTTCAGCAAACAGTAAAGCTGAAAATCCTTTAGTTTTCAAAAAACATACAATACAATCACAGTTATTATTAGCACTTGTTTGTAAAGCTTGTAAATCCCCACCCCCACCGTCACCGCTGTTAAAAGCTGATCTGCTTGCAGCCATATTAATAATCATAAAATGCCAATGTATTTAACTTACTCGGCTGCTTATATATACGAAATAATCAGGCACATTCGCTTTGAACGTGCACCCGGTCTTCGTAGTACACGTTCTAAAAACACGCGTACATCGCGCCGAGCCGAGGTTTCTTTTATAAAGTTGCCTGCTGACTACGTGTATTTAACTGAAGTCATTGCATGAATCCACTCGTAGTATCAGATCAGGTTCATGCTGTCCGCAATCGGTCGCATTCACTTTGCTAGGAGCGTATATACAAATACAGTATGTTGCATAATAAATAATTATGTGTGTGAGCTTGCGAAATAAAAATTTTAATAATGAAATTAGTTTCAGAATTTGAAATTTAATATTTAAAATACAAAAGGGATTTTAAATAATGCGGTTTAGGTATGTAGTCGTTATTTTAAGGGAAGCAATACTTCCCTTGCTTCCATGGACCGCACGCCACTAGCTGGTTCTCACCTTGAAGAAAAGGCGTAACGTTAAATATGTTTATAAGTTTTCCTCATTGATAGCTAAATTAGGCTTTAAGAAAACGTGTTGTACTTAATAAAGTCGTATAGGGGCTTTCCCTCTAGCTTCATAATAGCTCTTCTCAGTTTTCCAATAGCTATGTCTCAATATACAATTTAAAAATTCAATAATTAAAGAACCCAGCGAACATTATCAGCTGGGATGCTTACGGCACATACTATTTTTCACAGCACTGGAACTGCTGGCCATTTATCAGACATACCGGCATCTTTTTGCCACTACGGCCAACAGTTGCCCACAGTACACTTTCCCATCAATTTAATATGAATCAAAGCTAATGGCCATTAGACGCCCGCACATGAAAAAAATGATGGGCTGTTGAATAATTACTTAGCTGCCTGCCTAGTGATTGGTTGGTGGCAGTGCAGATGTGGATATGGGGTTCGGGTGTTAAGGAGAGTTTAGTGTGCAGGAGGCATATGGGTGGGTGAGTGAGATGAATGGGTTGAAAATATACACAAATTATCAACATATATTTCTATTTGCACATATTTGATCAAAATAATGTTGACATTGCACTAAAGATATAAATGCTGCTTGATATCAAGAAAGTTATTGCTTCATTATAGTCAACTGTATCATTATCTTCGTCAGCTTCACTTGAGCAGTAATCAACAGGATTCATGAATTTGCTATCACGGTCACAACTAAAGTCGAGATCAATTAACTCCATATCATCCGAGGCATTATGAGGCAATGAATTTCTTATATCGAGGCTATCAGAAGTATTATTGATTGGCTCACACTGCGCGAAGCATTCATCTTTTGCTTCTACCACATTAGGTTCAAGAATTTTATTTGACGTGGATGGGAATAATTCTGATATTAACAGTATTTTCGTTAATCGCAGGCCCATTTCTACCCTAATATAGGGACAAAGTATGTAAGGCTAGATGCATTCTCACCGCAGTTAGAACCGTAGGCCGGTTTCGCTATAATTAGAGCTCGTCAGTACAGCATACTAATTGCAGCGAAAATACACCTACTGACGAGCTCTAATTAGAGCGAAACCGGTCTACGGTTCTAATTGTGGTGAGAATGCATCTAGCCTTACATACTTTGTCCCTATATTAGGGTAGAAATGAGCCAGGGCTGACAATTTACTAAATTGTTAGTTGGTTGTATACAGTCTCTATTTTTTTCACAATTTGTGTTATTTGGAGCTGCCGTAACATCATACTACTTAGTTTTGCAACGAGGTGGCGGCACGTGCTTCGTGTCTTATATCTTACTTAGTGCGTTGAAAGACTGGCTACCATAGCCGTATTACTTTATAGGTGTATTTTCGCTGCAATTAGTATGCCGCACTGACGAGCTCTAATTATAGCGAAACCGGCCTACGGTTCTAACTGCGGTGAGAATGCATCTAGCCTTACATACTTTGTCCTTATATTAGGGTAGAAATGGGCCAGGGCTAACAATTTACTAAATTGTTAGTTGGTTGTATACAGTCTCTATTTTTTAATGCTTTGTGTTATTATGAGCTGCCGTGATAACATGCTACTTGGTTCCGCAACGAGGCGGCGGCACAGGCTTCGTGTCTTATATCTCACTTAGTGTTGGAAGACTGGCTATCATAGCCGTATTACTTTATAAGTGTATTTCCCTGCAATTAGTATGCCGTACTGACGAGCTCTAATTAGAGCGAAACCGGTCTACGGTTCTAATTGTGGTGAGAATGCATATAGTCTTTAAACAATAACCATATTACATATTTGATATAGGAGTGAAACTGGTGCTTAATATAGCCCCACGATCACTCTGTTCATAAGCATATCTATTGAAAATTGTAGGTGATGATGTTGAATTTTCACTGGTTGTATCAATTTTGCTTAGACTTTCATATTCCTGTGCTATTGCATTCTTTACCATGCGACGCAAATGAGAACATTTAAAAGATTTTGACGAATTCATCATTTCGTTTCCACCCACAAATAAATAAGTAATGTAAAATGTATATCTACAACGAACAACAAACTAGAAACCGCAAAATGTAAGGGTAAGACACATGAACATAAACTATTATATAATATGGACATAAAAAATGTTTCTCACATATAATTGTTTGTTATGCTGTGTATCTGTTAATACTAAGGAAAAAGCCAGAAACTGTATTTAAAGTTCAGAAGTGTTCCATTACTGTATTGAGGTTCTTTTAAGTAAATTTTCTTTAAGATAAACACAGAATTTAAAATAGAATATATAACAAAATCACACAACCATTATGTACCTCTAGTTATTTACAGCACGGCCATTGAAAATTGCAGACTGCATACGTGGTGGAGCCATTGCCTTCTTCTTCTTCCTATACTTTTTCTTAATTTTTTATGTTCAAGCATATGATTTCTATGTGGGCTATATCTGTCAAAAATTTAACAGTACATATTTTTCCGAAACATTACTGCATGATTATACTCAATGTTTTAAATCCTCAATAATATTCACCATTGAAACGTTCCATGATTGTGTCACATTGAGACGAACATTTCAGAAACATTACATAGGAGCATGGGCGCCCGCAGGATTTTTTTCAGGGGGGGCAAAATCGAAAACTTTTTATTGTATTTCATATAACATTTATTTTTATAAAGACTTAACAAAACATAATATACTTCTAAACAACTTCCAACAAACTAAATAAAAGAAAACTAAATAGAATTTTCTTCATAACACGATATTTATGAACACATGAAATTAAATCTTAAAAATACAGAACAAAACCCTTACAAATGTTATAAATGCCAAAAGATAACAGTAATAATTAATAGGGAAAAAAATAATATATTTTACTGCACTCAAAATCAGTCTTCTGTTGCTTTGGCAAAATTGGTCCAATATTTTGATGGAAAAATTGGAAATATTTACTATACGATTTCGGTGGATACTCAACAATGCTAGCCCAACGAGCATGTCTTGCCCCATTGTAGTTCTTATCCAAGTTTTTATCCTGCGTAAGGTGCTAAAACTGCGCTCTATAGTGTAAGTAGTACACGGCAAAGTAAGTAGAAGTATGCAGCTATCTTTGATAGCAGGAAAAAAATTACAGTGTCCAATAAGATCTTCAATGATTATGTTTTCAGCTATTTGAGATTCAGATAAATACTCTCCCCAAATATTTAACTCGCTTTCCAAATTCTCAATGTTGTACAGATCTCCGACCTTAGCGACGAAAGATTTAACATCTAAGGATTTTATATTTTTGGCAAAATATTAAACAAAGAGAAGGCGATTTCGTGCTCTTTTGAAAACCTTGTTTTTAGGGCAAGAATCAAATGATCTAAATATGGGATAAATATAGATTTTCTAAAGTAATCTTCAGCTGAATCGGCGTTATAATTAGATCTATGAATTTGTCGACCGCAAATCCGTGGTTTACCCACCTCTATGTTAAGAGCCTCACAACTAGATAACGTATTAGAAAAAATGTCTGCGAAAGCTGTATCAACTTCTAAGCGATGTTTTTCACAAGCTGGCGGCGGACGTTTAATTTATAATACAATATAATATCTCCATAATTTTGTAGTTGTATATAGTTTTTATGTTAAAATAAATATGAAAAATTTAAAAAAGAATTGGTATTGTGCAGAAAAACGTACAAAATATCGAATTCTCAGGGGGGGCACGCCCCCCTTGTCCCCCCCCCCCGCGGGCGCCTATGCATAGGAGTGGAAATTAAATGTTTCAAAGTGGATGATTATTGTCAATTTTGAAATGTTTCGTGCATGTGTCTTGTTTAGCGGGGTCACATGCAAGTCTCGACAGAAATTCCGATTTTTCCGCGTGCAGCTAGCCTCTTGCTGCTATCATCCCGTTGCCATCATCCTGCTATATATATATATATATATATATATATATATATATATATATATATATATATATATATATATATATATATATATATATATATATACAATAAATAAATATTTTATCTCCCCTCATCGAGACGAGTACAATGCGGTGTGTTCTCTTACTTGAAAACTCAAAATTTTTGGGTTTGCACATGCGCAAATGTCATATTTGAATTCCGCTCATCGAGACGAGTACGGTGATACCACACACATGGGTGTCTAATCATACAAATAAAAAAAGTTGGTTTGCGTCCGCGCTGTCAGCCATATTTTTTGCCATTTCCAAAAAAAATCTAAATAGTGGGCGCTCTTATTTTGACAGGTTAGCTAAATTTCTTTTAAAAATTCAAATTTCCCAGATTTTTCACTTCCAGTCGGTCATCTTGGATTACGTCATCTCATTCGAAAACTCTTTTCTCTATCTATCCATCGCCCATCTTTATTTTATCACTTTGACTACAAACTCACCAGATTTTTCACTTCCGGTCGGTCATCTTGACCGCCATCTTGGATTACGTCATCTCAGGTTAGAGCTCTTTTCTCTCTCTATCCAACCAGCCATCTTGTTTCGTCACCGTGACATCACACGCAGGCGCAGAGCCTGATGGTGGCGGTGGCGGTTGCAGAACCGCTCTACTATACCTACTGCTGTGTTCTTGCACCTTGCGAAATTCTGCATTATTTTTTTTATCCGACCAACAGTAGCCACAAGGAAGCGCAATAATTACACTTTGCTCGTTAATTTATTCGTGATCGACTCGTTACTTATCTTGTTCTCTGAACACACATTTTAAGAATACAGTTTACACAACTCAAACACCGTGTTTTGGTCTCACAAAAAGTATCAATGAGCATGAGACGTATATCTTACTAAGTTTCATACTAATTGATAATGATGTTACGATCTAAACACTTTGTCTAACCTTTATACACCATATCGGCGAGTTTTACCAAATTATATTGTTATCATTATTTGACCAAAATGTTTACCAAGTGCTTAACGAAATTGAACTTATTTCAATAATTGTACCTAAAGTCGTTAACTACGAGGGTATACTGGTATCTAGTTAGCCTGAAAACTTTTCAGTAGGCAAAATTAAAATTTGTTAATATGGTAACAATTATGGTTTTTACAAATAAACTGTCAAAGTTAGGCAACGTAAAGTTGGGTAGTGACAAAACTGAATTTTTGAAAACGGGATGCCTGAGGAAAAGCTACATTTCTATAAAAAAATTCGGTCAGTTATAAAGCAATTCGTTTTAAACGGGTTATAGGCCTAAAATGTTTGATTGTTTGGTAGAATCTTACTGGATGAATATCATTTGTATGCTACCATTAAAAACTGAGTTGTGGAATTTAGAAAAAAGACAGTCAAATATCAAATATGAGCACTGCTCTGTAAAACCAATTTATGTGATCACTCAAGAAAACATTAATACTAATCCATGAAATGATCTTAGATGATCGATGAATTGGCTGAAACATATAGCAGACACATTGCACGTTTTTTATGCGTGTGTTTCACTTCGTCATCACGACTTGGGGATGAGGAACCTTTTGGCAAAATGGACTTCGAAATTCTATTGAAAATGCGTTTGAACAGTAATCAGAAGCGCGCTCGTTTGGAAATGTCCTAATGCCACCGTTGTAAAGATTCCTCCAATTTTTTTTTGGGTCAGTTTGTCACTATGGGTCCATCACTATGATCCAGAGGCTAAATAGCAATCGAAAGAACGGAAGCATTCCGGTTCTATACGATTCAAAAAATCTTTGTTCAAAAGTCAGCTGGCACAATTCTTACTTCCGTTTTCTAGGGCAAAAATGGGATAAATTTGCTGGAGATTCTGGAACAAGGTAGAACTGTCAGGGGAACAAACTTTAATGAATTTCTAACTGCATAACACACAAAAAAATCTGAAAAAACAACCAAAAACTGGTCATGCTCTTTTTGCAAGACAATGCCCCTGCTCACAAGTCATTAATTGTACTCATGCAAATAATGATCAAATTGGGTTTGAATTGGTTGACCACCCGCTCTATTGTCAGGATTTAGCACCATCAGACTATTATATATTCCCAAAGCTAAAAAAACATTTGAAAAAGAAAACATTATCGGTAGACAACTTGTATGTCATAAGTGCCGTTGAAGAATTTTTTAAGAGTTTAGAATTGCTTCATAATTAAAGGTTTTGCCTAAATGTGTAAGTTTTACGGGATTGTTTTTTTCAATTGTTGCGTTTTCTATTGTAGGTGTAGGCTAAGTACTTTTCAATACCTCCTCGTAGAGCAAACCTATGAGATGAAACTGTAAAAAGGAATAAATAATGTATCAAAATATTTTAATACCAACCTGTCAAATTCGAATTCTTTTTATTTAATATTAAAATGAGACACCGTTTTAATATATCACAAAGTAAACACACTGTCTTCATAAATTATCCGGAATCTAAATACGATTTGTTCTCTATTGAATACTTATCAAAACAACACAAACTGGTTCCAACCAAAACCAATATTATTCCAGCTACAGTTTCTGAAAATAAAAAAATATTTAAAGCTACATTTAAAAACTATTTAAATCACACTAAAAAACTATAAATCTGAAAGACAGTATAGCTTTACAACAAACAGCTAAACTAAACGCAAAATTTGGATCAACTTAATTTTTTCTACATAAAAACCACTTTATTAAGAAAATTATATCCCAACTAGCAATTTGATGTTTTATTGTAGTCATAAGAACGTTTATAAAACAGTTTTTATAAAACATGACTGTTCCTATAAACGTTTTGGTAACGTTTATACAACGCTTATAAACGCAAAATGGGCGCAGGTTTATACAACACTTTAGTTCTTTGTTCTTTAGTTTATTTTATAAAGGATGTGTAAGGTGTTATAGAATAGTTTTAGAAATGTTTAGCGAGCTGTAAACTAATATGATATATAATACTTATAAAACAGTTTTATAAGGAACAATAATAAAGCAAAAAATCATTTACCATAAACATAAATGTAGTAGCAATATGCGACTTAACACCAAACCCAAATTGTTGTTTGTTGTGCTGCTTACTATGTAAAACACTACTAACATGTTTATTAACAAATTTGCTACTTTCTAAAATATTTTTATATTTATCGACTTTCCTTCGAAAAGCACCGCTTCTTTTTACCTGTTTCCATTTATTTACTGATTGCAAATTGGACATGACTAGAAATTACACGCTACAGAATACACAACTTCCCACGAAATAAAAAGTATATAACGGTGCTTCTTACAAAAGCTATATGTTTTATAAAGATCCCAACGAACGGACTTTTATACAAAGAAATAATTTTGTACTATAATTGTTTTCTAAGTGTTCTATTACAGTCGCGTTCCATCCAACAACAAAATAGTTTTTTAACACCTGCGTTCCAGTAGACTATGCTATTTGCAGCTATATTGTATCGTAGAAAATGTTAACAAAACTGTTTTATAATTGCTCACATAATCACTTAAAGAAAAGCTTAATAAATGTATGCAAGTTGACAGATATGTTTGGAAGATCGTTGTTATAAAGCCATTACCGAACAATTTTGTTCTGTAAGCTAATATATTCTATAACGATTGTTGTATAGACGTTTACAAAACAACGAAAAACGAAATCTCTAAAGTGTTTTATAATTCTGCTCTAAGAACATTCTAACAATAAATTTAAAGAAGCATTTTGCTGCAAGAAGCTAAATACTCACCTTGGCAGTCTTAATAGAACAAAACTGCTTTCGAAGAGCAGTAATATAACAGTAACACAACAAATTTGCACTATTATTTAAAAATTATAGAACATTTTAGTTAGTTGGGATGAACATCAAAAACAAATATTTATAATCTAACATTTTAAATAACAAATTGCTTTATAACTTTCTCTTTCTAATGCCTTATCCAATAACAATCAAACATATATGTATACTATTTTACAGGTAGCCCATTTAACTGAAATTTTCGCTTGTATTAACAACAAAATATTTTAGCCCTATACTGATTGATTTTGTTTCTTATTTTATTTGTCTGTCTTTTCGCAAGCGGTTTTTAAATTCCTCTAAATTACCTTTCCTAATTACCTTTCTTCTCAGGATTTAAAAACACTAGTCCTTAATAAGTATTATTATATTAGAGATCTTATGCAAACAACATTTACACGCTACAACAATACGCATGTTAGATTTTTCAATTAAGTAGACGTGACGTTTCCATGGAAGACATTTGTTGAACCGCCTAAAAAGTAATTATGAATTGGTAAAAAAAAGTGATATTACCTAAATCAGATAAGTGAGTACTAGAAATTTCTAAATTATAAGATTGGAAGATCTAAACATGCTTATCGATAAGATCCTAAAATATTACCATTTATATTAAACAATGCTGTCCCTAAATTTATAAATCTTTTTTTTAATATAAATGTTGAAAATGTTTTTCTTTCATTTCACTCCAACCCTGAACTCGTTTTCTAGTAGATCGTCTAACTTTTCTAAAGAACACTGGTTAAGTGCAACCAGCAAACACCAGCTGCTCTAATTTTTCAACGCTGCGAACTGGTACTTTGTATACTAAGGCTTTTAAGTAACCCTATAAAAAGTGAGTGTGTTGGTTGGTCGTGATTGAGCGCTAATGTGTTAAATGTTTACTCCGATATCTAAGTCAAATTGACCGAATCGAGTAAAGAAAAAGTGCAAGAAACAGTTAGATAGTGAGAACATTGGCAGGAGAGCTTAGGTAATTGAGAGGATAAATAAATACCACAGCCACCGTGAGTAAATTGAGTTTAAAGTACTGTTTAAAGGTTAGGGGCATTGGAGCATAAGGTTCAAAGTTGAATGCAGTGTCTTTATTGATAAGCTGAAAGAATACAACCGATATTATAATTCAGCCGCCGACGACGTCTGGATAGGCAACACGTTAAACAGCAAAGTGTAAGGAGAGTTGTATAAGATGGGTGACAGTGAAGACTATTCTGCTGATGAGGGAAAACGCAAGGCTTTTCCAATATCTGATATTTTCCAAAGAAGTAAGAAAGTGGCACGAACACCAGAAAAAAATATGAAAAGCGAGAGTAATAAGTTGGATATAATGTTAAACATGCTAACGGATTTAACAGAGAAGATAACCAAAATAGAAGACAAACAAGATAAAATTATAGCGGAGATGAAAGTGATTAAAGAAGAAAATAAAAACATGAAAATGGAAAATGATCAATTAAGAAAAGAGGTAAAGGATATTAAAAAGAAATTAAATATTCTAGAAGAGGAGAAGAAAAGAAAGAATATAGTTATACAGGGGCTAAAAATGAACACAAACGATGCAAAGAGTTTAAAAGAGAACATGGGTATTTTTTTGAAACAGAATTTAGAAGTAAATGTTGAAATAAAACAAGCTAGGAGACTCAGTGAAAAGGTTTGTCTTGTTGAACTTTATAAAATAGAGGAGAAAATAGAAATTATGAGAAATAAATATAAATTAAAAAATTACAAGAATGAGATTGTGTATATAAATGATGATATGTCGAGGGAAGAGAGAAAAATTCAAAATGAACTGAGAAACGTAGCAAAGGATGAAAGAGCCAAAGGCAGAACTGTCAAGATTGGGTTTAAGAAGTTAATAGTCGAGGGACAGCTTTGGAAATGGGATGAAGAAAATGGCCTGGTTAAACAGGTAGAATATAATAGTGGTACGCATGAGACAAAAAATTAGGCAAGAATGAGTGGAAGAAGAGAACTGAACAGGCGAAGAAAAGGGCTACGTATACGGAAGGAGATGTTGGCATGTCAATAAGGGCTAGGGAGTTGTATAGGGACACGAGAGGAGCAAACGCAAATACCAATAAAGATAAAGAACACAGTAACCAAACAAGAAAATACCAGGTGAAACCGAAAACCGAGTATCTAAATCTGGGTACGTGGAACGTAAGGGGTTTGTATGAAGAGGGTGCTTTAAATAATCTAATTATGGAGGTCAATAAATATAGTATGCAAGTAGTGGCGTTACAGGAAACACACTTGAAAGGAAATGATATACAAAGGGTTGGAAACTATATCCTATTTACAAGTGGTAGTGATATGAGAAGGTATGGAGTCGCATTCTTAATAAGCGAAAAGCTACAAGATAAAGTTAAATGTTTCAAACCAAAGTCAGACAGATTATGTTCCATAAGAATTAAGGCAGAAGATAAGATGATTAGTATTATAAATATGCATGCTCCAACAGAAGAAAAAGAAGAAGAAGTGAAAGATCAGTACTACGAAGAGCTGGAAAAAACGCTAGAAGATATACCAAAAAATGACGTGATAATTTTGATGGGAGACGCAAATGCAAAGATAGGCAATGAAGACATATATAAGTCAATAACAGGAGGTGAAAGTAAACATACGGCGAGTAATGACAATGGAGTAAGGTTGATATCTTTAGCAATAGAACAGAATATGAAAATAATGAGTACACCCTTTAGAAGAAGAGATATACATAAGGGAACATGGACGATACCGGGACAAAATAAAACAAATCAAATAGATCACTTGTTAATAAAGGAAGAACATGCTTGGCTAATCACCAATGTGAAAACACGTAGGGGTGCGGAAGCTGATTCAGATCACTTCTTGGTAAAGGCTGTTTTAAGATTCCCAGATACGATTAAACAGACACAAAAAAGGAGGGCAGAAACTAGATACAATGTTAATGATCTACGAAAAGAAGAAATAGCCCTCAACTACAAGAAAAGAATAGACAAAGCTTATAGTAGTGATATGTTCCCGAATACAGACGGCATTGAAGAAAAATGGGAAAAGATAGAAAAGACGGTGACTGAGGCAACGAAAGCAACCCTGGAAAAGAGACGAAAACAAAGAAAAAAGTACTGGATGAATGAAGAATGTAAAGCCGCACTAAAAAAAAGAGCAGTATTAAGACATCAAATGCTTCAGGCGCAAACGGAGGAAAACCTAGAAAAATATAACGAACAAAGAAAGAGAACAAAAAATATGTGTAGAACCCAGAAACGAAAATTTCTGGAAGACAAAATAAAAAATATTGAATATAAATATCAAAAAAATGAAATACGTAACTTCTACAAAGACGTGAAAGATATAAAAAGAGGCCACCAAAGCAAAGCAGTGTTCTTTAAGGATAAGGAAGGCAATTTGCTTGGAAACGATAAAGACATATGCAGAAGATGGAAAGAACATTTCGAAGAACTGCATAATGATGGAGATGAAGAAGAACTGAAAGAGTGTCATCAAGAGTTTTATGAAGAGGAAGAAGTTACAGAAGATCCAACGAAGCAAGAAATAGAAGAAATTATACAAGCAATGAAAAACAACAAGAGTCCAGGTGAAAATGGCATTATGGCCGAAAATTTTAAATACGGAGGGACTGCTTTAGTTGCCATGATGTATGAGCTAATAAAAGAAATTTGGAAAACAAAAGAAATGCCAAAA
Source organism: Tillus elongatus (assembly GCA_964006375.1). Classification (NCBI taxonomy): domain Eukaryota; kingdom Metazoa; phylum Arthropoda; class Insecta; order Coleoptera; family Cleridae; genus Tillus; species Tillus elongatus. The sequence goes on from OZ023263.1 coordinate 161,749,605, forward strand.
AAATGGAATAAGACCATCATGGTAACTTTATTTAAGAAAGGAGATATAACAGAATGCACCAACTATAGGGGGATAGCGTTACCAGATGTGGCCTACAAAATTTTAGCAACACTAATAAAGAAACGGCTAGAAAAATATATAGAGCCTTTGCTAGGGGAATATCAGGCTGGTTTTCGGAAGGGTAGGTCGACAGTTGACCAGATATGTCTGCTAAAGCAGGTTTTGACAGGCTGTTACGAGTACGAGATTCCAGTACACATGATCTTTGTCGACTTTAAGACCGCCTACGATTCAGTGAAAAGAAGTAAAGTAGTTGATATACTTAGAGAGTTCAGAGTACCCGAGTATATTGTGAAACTGGTAATAATGACACTATGTAACACCACGTGCGCAGTAAGGGTAAACGGAAATCTGACAGAAGAGTTTGATGTGAGAAGAGGAGTGAGGCAGGGTGATCCGCTGTCAACGTTACTATTCAATATAGTTCTGGAGAAAGTAATAAGAGAGAGTGGTATAAACAGAACTGGGAGCTTGTTTGACAGGAGTCATCAGTGCCTTGCTTATGCGGATGATATATTGTTACTGGCCAGAAATAGAAAAGAGCTGGAAAATATCACTAGAAGTTTGGTGGAAGTAGCAGACAGTGTGGGACTTCAAATAAATAAGGACAAGAGCAAGTATATGGCAATTAAAAAGACTAAAGTGACTAATAGTGAACCTTTTACAGTGAAAATGCGAGGGGAGAGAGTCATAGAGTTCGAAGAGGTTAATAATTACATGTACTTAGGTGTATTAGTAGACAATAGATGTGATGAGGAGGTAGAAATTAACCTAAGGATAGCAAAAGCCAACAGATGTGCAGGAGGACTTAACAGCTTCCTTGGGTCAAAGAACATCTCGCGTGCTGCGAAACTCAGAGTATATAGGACTGTGATAAGACCAACCTTGACATATGGTTGTGAAGCATGGACAATGAACCGAAGACTGGAGGACAGAATAGCGATATGGGAGAGAAAGGTACTACGCAGAATCTTCGGAGGCAAGAAAGTAGATGGCATGTGGGAAAGACGTCCAAATGTGGAAGTGTATGAAATGTATGGAGAACCGCCGGTGTCTCAACTGGTTAAGGCACGCAGACTACAGTGGCTGGGACATATAGAACGAATAGGTGTGGAGAGAATGGTGAAGAAGTGTGTCTGGTCAAATCCAGAGGGTAGAAGGAAGAGGGGAAGACCAAGAAAAAGATGGCTTGATGCAGCACAACAAGACTTGCTAGAAAAAGGAGTCCAAAACTGGAAGGCGATTGCACTGGATAGGAAGCAATGGAAACGTATTACCAAGCTATGGGCCTAAATGGCCTGTGAATGCTTCATATATATATATATATATATATATATATATATATATATATATATATATATATATATATATATATATATATATATATAAGTAATCTAATGGCTTTAAAACTGGAGAACGAGGTGGCCAACCTCTGCATGTTGGCCTGTCCCCAGTCATATCATCGCTCAGTAATAAACATCATTAAATGTGCTAGCACATTATGACTGAAATGTGGTAAAGCCCCATCTTGCATGAAGTACATATCTGTCCTTGGCGCGTATGGCACATCGTCAAGCATGTCTTGTAGCACATTTCATAGAAACTCCAAGTATGATTCATCTATTTCGTAAAATGTAGGGCTCTATTCAATACATTCCCAAGCATTAATAGAAACATTTTTGGTGCCTCAAAAATCGCATGTGAGTTTACGTTTGCCCATACGTGATTGTGGTGAAAATGTATAATTCCATCTCCAGTAAATCCAGCCTCATCAGTGAAAAATATTTTACTTATGTTGGGATCTCGGTGTCATTTTTGTGTTAGCCATCAACAGATCCTAATACTGGGTTCAAACTATTCAGGTTTTAGAACCTTAACTCTTTGAGTGTGGTATGAGTAGACACTGTTCATGCAGAATTTTTTGCAATGTCTTATTGCTTAGTGAGCCTTCTGGTGCCTATACGTAGATTACGTGCAAGTATTTCAGGAAGTGTATCTTCATCTTCGATAATCCGAGTGGTAGGTGGTCTACCAGTTGAGTCAACTGGTTTCGAAAATCAAAGTTTAATAAAATAACAAGCTTCACGAGCGTTACCGTTTATTTTTCCATGTAGAAAATTTATTTGTACCCTTTGTTGATATGATAAAAATAATAATAAAATTTATTTGTTATTTTTTTTAAACAATACAAATTACAAAACATTTGTTTATATAAGGTTCAAGCGCACAATAAGTCCATTGGATTTGTGTGTGCACTAAGTTTCACTTAAACACTAAACAAGCACACAAAAAAGGGAAACTTTACACAATACTATTGCAGATTGATTATGTCACACTTGCCGCACTATAATTATGATTCCGCCTAACATTTTATAGAAAATGTATAATAATGGATTAAAAGTGCTCTTTTGCAAGTTCTATTGGTATTTACAACAATGTACACAATTTAAACCAAGGTACTCTGTCACATATACTCTCATAATTATCTACAATCCAATCATGTTTTTTATTCCAAGGTAAGATCTTTGTTAGAAGTAGGCTAGTATAAGATTTAATATTTTTTGAATTGCATAGGCCAAATGTCTCTGGGTAGAAGAATACAGCATTTTAGCTAGGTTCACATTGCTTTTAGATTTTGACCTTGTATTGGCAGAGTGATTTACATATCTAAAAACTGGATTCTTATAGCTAAACCGAATAATTTTTCGACATATGAGCAGGGGCGACTCCTCAATAAGTGCGCCCGTGCGCGCGCACTGTCGCCTGCCGTGGGGAAAATAATATTTTTGCTATGCTATATTTTAATAAATTTTTATTTACTTTTTTACCTCCTGCATTCAACAAATAAAATTAGTATATCGAGGATCGCAGAGAGTCGGCAGCCATTAATACAGAATCAGAATAAGTATAGTTTTAATCGTTGCAGACGTTATATACATCCATATCCATATAGAGCAAGCGGGCGGCGGTGTATATTTTTCGGCGCTCTCATGCAATCGTTACTTCAGTGCGAAATGATCGCCGAATCTTGATGATCATCGTCGAAAACGACCGAATAAGCAATCTAATGTGCGCTAAAAAATTACACACTTCCAGTTTGTAGTGGACTTTTGGCACAGCGTGTGTACCTACTACCTAGTAATTTTCGTCTTCGCGTCGGATTGATTTTTAATTAGATCATTTCGTTGTTTTTACATGTTCTAACAAGACAATTATTATTATTATGATGGTTACTACTTCGGGTTGCTTAATAAGTGGACAAAATAATTGTGATACTGTGATTAATTCAGTGGATATTTTAAATTTAAAGGTTAACTTTTTAAGCGACTTTTTAATTACTATAACGTATAACTAACTAGAGGAAAACTTGGTAAGTAGTTAATAATTATTAAGTTTAGTAAGTAGGTTTCTTTATAATACATTTTCGGGAAAAAACTGGGCGAGCCCTTCATTTTTAGTGCATTTTTATTTAAAAAAATTAAATAATAAAGAGGTATCGATGGAGAGACTTTGCAAAAAATTTTTCAAATGAGCGCGAACTAGAACCCCTAGAACCCATATCCGGGGTCAGTTTCAATTTGTATATGTATATATATATATATATATATATATATATATATATATATATATATATATATATATATATATATATATATATATATATATATATATATATATATATATATATATATATATATATATATATATATATATATATATGTATCCAACCGATAACTCAAAAAATAAGCAGCTGATTTCGATGAAACTCGGCAAGTGCCCTTCTATTAATGGCTTGGATGAGTTCGTTAGTCAGGAAAATTGGATAACGTTTTCCGGGAAAATTTTGAGTTTTGTTTCAAAAAAAATCTTTTTCTCCGAAAATTACAAAGGTATTTTAATGAAATTTGGTGGATATGTTGCCTTGTAAAACACCTTACTACACACTAAAATTCAACTTTCTACATTTTTAGAAAATTGAGTTATTCAAATTTTGAGTTTTCTTTTGGAAAAAAATTTTTTCTCCGAAAATTATTAAGTTATTTTGATGAAACGTGGTGGATATGTTGCTCTGGGTAAGGCCCTACTATACACCAAAATTCAACTTTCTAAGTTTGTAGAAACTTGAGTTATTCAAATTTGAAGCATTTAATAAAAATTTACTACCATAACGCACTTGCTGCCCCCGAACTTTTTTTCTTGCGCACCCCCAATGCATTAAGGCACGAGCCGCTACTGCATATAAGTAATTCTTTTTTCAGATTTTTAGTGAAATTCTTAAATAGTAAAAATACACAAGTCACAAACAACAGACTGTCTGACGAAAACCTCAAAAAGTGACATTAACTATTACTCATTAAACAAGCACATGAAATGCATATAACTTAAGCCAACTATGATTTGTCATGAAGCATTTGGTACCCTATGCGTTACACGTTTGGGTGAAGTCTTTTAGTCATTGCTGCAATCTACAGATTAATTTTAAAATGTGCCAATGTATTAGGTACCACATTTTTTTTTTTAAAGGGAATAAAATATTTACATTTTAAAATAGCATTCAAGCATCTTCTTATTGTTATTACATAGCCTGTTTACAGCATTTACATAGGTACTCCAGTAGTTGTCATCTTAAGTTCGTGTATTTCGAAAAAAGTCGATTATACAACTTTATTCCAAGGGAACCTCTTTTAAGTAAAAATATTCAAAGAATTATAAATTATTTAAAACATTTATCACATGATTTTATCATGTGTTTCTGTCATAAGCATTATTTTCAAGTTCACACTGTGATTTAGTCACAGAGAACTGGTCATAAGAGCAATCACAAGAGAAATCACATCCCATCATAAACTCATTTCGAAATTAAAACGGTACCTATTCCTTTGTGATTTTTTTTATGATTATCGGTAGTTTCACTGATTTACTGTATCGACAATAACACTTATTGTATATCAAATTTTCTTAGTTTCCAAATAAAAACCAATGTGCTCTTGTCTATAGACCTACTCTAATCGAAGTCTAAAATTCATTCCCAAATTTTCATTTTTACCAACTTTCAAGACAAGGTCAACTTCTCGTTGGTCCGCCCCAAAATTGAACCTAGGACTTCTCGCTAAGCAATCTGCGCCATGAGGGCGCCTCCTACCGAAAATTCAAACAATAGGAACTATCTGTCAAATTAGTTCTAATCACATTCTCATCATCTTTATATATTCTAGGTCTTTAACCCCTGAAGATATTTCAGATCAAGCGAAACGCGTAGGGTTGAAAATAAATACATTGTCTGGTAGAAAAAGCCTTTAATTTTCATTCCTTTTAATCATATCTGTCAAATCACCATACACAAACACATATAGATAAAGGAAGATATCCATAGCTCATATAGTATGAACGTAAATGAGCTCAAATCATACTCAAAGCCAAATCATACAATTCTCACATGATAAAATCATTCAAAAAATCATGTGATAAAATTACACGATGTAAACAGCACTTTAGCCAAGAAATATGACCCTAAATAAGTAACCACCCCATTTTTCTCATGCCACTGGTTGCAATATAGGTCACCAGATATTTTTTAAAACTGACCTCTAACTTTATATGTATTATTATTATTACATATTTATTTTGGACTAAAATTATAGAATTTGGCTTACAAAAAAGCTGTGCTTGTGGCTCTATCAACATGGTTTCTTTTGAACAACTCTCTCTGCAACTTCTGCCAAAACAGTTTGATTTAATGTAACTTTTTGATTTTTTTCTAAATGTTAGAAGGTAAATCCTAATAAATGAAATAAAAACCACTTTAATAAATTAAATAAAAACCACTTTTATGACTCCACCTCCAAGGGCCTGTAGCTCCCTTTGGATGTATTTTCAGACTCATGTTAACCTGAACGTCTTTCTTTTTAGTGAATTCAGACTGATAACTCAAAAAATCATGGGCCGATTTTAATCAAATTTGATAGGTACCTTCCGTTTGTAAGTGGCTCGGATAAGTTCGTTAGCCAGGAAAATCGACCCAGGTTTTCCCGGAAAATATTATGTTTTATTTCGAAAAAAATTATATCTCCGGAAATAACAAAGTAAGGGCAACCAAATTTAGTACGCGTGTTTGTATTATAAACAGTGAACCATGTACCAAAATTTAGGTATGTAAGTTTGAAGACAAAAAGTTATAGGCATTTAAAGAAAAAAAATTGGGATTTTCCTCAAAACGTCAGTCGCAATTTGAAACGTCAAAATTGGCAACATTTAGGCAAAGAACCTGAAACAAGTACGGCTTGTGTAAAGAAAATGTCGCAAGAAGAGTGTTTTGCAAACCCTTCAGTTTCAGCTTCAACCATCATTGTTCTTCCTTTTACTAAAATGTTTCCGGAAAATTCATTTCAAATAAACCCTTTCTTTCAGGCTTTGGTAGTAGTTTTCGTTAAGTTTATGGTTTAACGATCTATAATTTTTAGCAAATTTTCATCGCAAAAAATCCTTAATGAGGAGACCAGTATTTTTGAATTTCAAAAAGAATTCTTCAAATGAGTGCAAACTAGGCGCCCTATAATACATATCCGGGTTTACTTTTAATTTTTATCTGTTTACATCAATACAGGGTGACGCATTTGTACGGTACAGCTAAATATAATTGTTATTATACAAGATCCGAGAAAAAACTGTATAAGTTAATTATATGGTATCTTTAGCTGCATCTTATTAAATTATTTTGACAATCACAGGTGACCCATAAATCGTTGGTGTTACCTGATTTTTTTTTCAAACATCCCTTATATTGCATTTTTGCTTTTTTTATCGAAATATGATGCATGTTTGTAAGAAAAAATTGAAACGCAGTAAGTGCGTTTTGGTACCGAATTTGTATTAAGTGCTTCAAATTTCAATAACTTAATTTGGTATAACCTAAGGTTTGTTGGCTACGAAACCAGTTTTCTCAGAAACATTTTAAGTTTATTTTCGGAAATTTTCTTTACATTTTCATACAATCAGTTATTTTGATAAAATATAGTACATTGTTTCTAGTATATAGGTTATATCAGTAACCAAATTGATGCCTGCTTGCATTAAAGAGACATATTCGCTATTAAAAACATTTTTATACAATTCACTTCCATAGTGCACTTGCTGCGTTCAGACTTTTTTCTGTAGAATCTGTTTAATCCTAATAAATTAAATAAAAAACCACTTTTATGACTCCACCTCCAAGTGCGTGTAGCTCCTCTGGGTGTATTTTCGGAGCCATGTTAATATGAACGTTTTTTTGTAGAATCATACCTTAAAATTTGTCATTTCCAGACATCCCGTTTCATTTAAAAAATGCATATTTGCTCTGCCCTCAACATAGGGAACAATCTGTATATTTTAAGATAACTTTAAAACATGGAGTTTAGGTCTATCCACAAATTTCATACATACATACATACACACACACACAAATATATATATATATATATATATATATATATATATATATATATATATATATATATATATATATATATATATATATATATATATATATATATATATATATATATATATATATATATATATCGTTCATAATAGCCGATATATCTGGACTTGTCGTACTCTGTGCCAACCTGTGAGTAGCGATATTTTTTTTTCTCAAATCTGAAAGCATTCTCATTATTATTGTTTTATTGAATCAAATTATGCAACATAAATTATGTCAAAAATAAAATTGGACAAATGTAGATAGTAAAATAATGGTCAGTTCTGTAAAGTTTTCTTGCTATTGTAATTTTAAGCAGTTTCTGAATTATTGCTTTTACCACAGAGCACATAATTTAAATAGTTAATTCCTATTTTTGGACTGGTATGCTAGTTAATGGAACTTGATAATAACATCAGCATTCCAACCTTGCTTAATCAAAATTAAGCAATGTTGGGCTTAGTCAGTTAATTCCTCGATAGGTGATCAATTTATGATTCCGTCCAAGTCTGATGAAATTTCTTGGGTACAAACTCCTCTGATAACCATAGTAATTATAGTACGGGATCCGGCTGCAAAATTAGTACATTAATAATCTAGATTATCAAGATTTAATTTTTAAGTATTTTTACAACTAGGAGAAGTCACTTTTCATCAGGTGCCAATTAAAAATTACCCGCCAGTATTATTAATTAAAATACAATTAATTTACTTTTAGAGAAACATTTCGTTAACATCTTACGGAAACAAAACCTACACAACTTCACAACAGTGTATTTAAAATATCTGAAACGTCATAGTTGCTGCTGATTGCTTAACCGCTACCTCTACGCAGCCAGGTGTAAACAGGTATAATTTTATTAAAACTTTTCGTTCTTAACGTACACTCATTTCATTTATACCACATTAAAGCTCATTTTTTTCTGTAGTTAATGATATAAAGGTGCCTATATAAAAATACCCGCAAATCAAAGTTTCCTACCCTAAAAGATGCTAGGTATGAAAAATAAAGTGACAGAGAGTGATCGCGCGACGCTACTTGTTAGACAAGGATGCTCAATGCCAGCTGAACGTATTTTTTGAGCTATTGCGCATGCTCCGATAAATAGGGTTCTCAGTCAAGCAGCTGGGCAGAGGTTTATGTTTATTGTAAATTCTAACCACACTGTTTTGGTGCTCGTAATACGTATTACTTTAATTGTTTTTATCTAATAATCAATCTTATATTAATATAATTAATATTGTGATAATATTACTATTGTTTATGCAAAGCTGAAATCGAAAAAATGTCTGAGTCTGAGTTGAGAACCCTATTTATCGGAGCATGCGCAATAGCTCAAAAAATACGTTCAGCTGGCATTGAGCATCCTTGTCTAACAAGTAGCGTCGCGCGATCACTCCTTGTCACTTTATTTTTCATACCTAGCATCTTTTAGGGTAGGAAACTTTGATTTGCGGTTTTTTTTATATAGGCACCTTTATATCATTAACTACAGAAAAAAATTAGCTTTAATGTGGTATAAATGAAATAAGTGTACGTTAAGAACGAAAAGTTTTAATAAAATTATACCTGTTTACACCTGGCTGCGTAGAGGTAGCGGTTAAGCAATCAGCAGCAACTATGACGTTTCAGATATTTTAAATACACTGTTGTGAAGTTGTGTAGGTTTTATTTCCGTAAGATGTTAACGAAATGTTTCTCTAAAAGTAAATTAATTATATTTTAATTAATAATACTGGCGGGTAATTTTTAATTGGCACCTGATGAAAAGTGACTTCTCCTAGTTGTAAAAATACTTAAAAATTAAATCTTGATAATCTAGATTATTAATGTACTAATTTAGCAGCCGGATCTTAGACTATTAATGGAAAGGATAAAAATAATTATCTATGTACATGACATGTGACCTGAAAAACTTTGAAGGTGTTTGAAGACGATACCTAAATACTCATAAAATTAACATCTTCTATTTCATGGTCATGTCTGATTACGATAAATTATGATATCCGCCTACAAAGTCTCTTAGACTTGTGCTGTACAATTATATAATTTAGGTGAACTGTTATCCAATAGCCTCGGTGGTCCAGGGGTAAGAACTTGTGCCTCTGAACCAAAGGGTACTGGGTTCGATTTCCAGGGTTTCCCTTTCACTTTTTTAGTACAAACTGTAATAAATTAATATCAACCGAGGTTTGGCATTGTATTTGAGCAAGTTGAATGTCTGCACGTTCCCCCTTCGGAGGGGACACAAAACCATCGGCCCCGTATCCATGCGATGTTAGGCACGTTAAAGATCCCTACCCTTCTTGCGGAAAGGCGGGGGTTCGTCAAAATTTCCAGGATACTGAGGTGAAACCGCTCCCTCACGTCGGTGATTGGCCATAGTCGCAGAAATAGGCCGAGGTTAAAAGTTTTAAAAAAACGTTATCCAAAATTATTTAACAGCTATAGTTAGTTATAGTTTATTGTGACAATAGTAGTACAAAGCGCCTTACAAATAAGTATTTTACTTGTGCTTGTAAACAACACAATTTAGTCGGTTTTTATCCAAACATTGATACTCCCAAAGTTCTTGACAATAACACTTTTTCTAATTTGGCAGACTTCAAATTTTGACCATCAGACAATCATTTACTTTAAGATATTACTTTTTCCTGTCTTCAACTCAAACCAATTCATCTCCATCACTCTATTACACAGTTACTCTTTCCAAAACTTAAATTTTCCATTTGATCTAAATATTGACATTAAACATTAAACCAATACTTTAAATTTTAATTCACCAAATTAACAATCCCATTGATTTTTAATCATTTTATTAAAATCCTCGATCATTAACATTATTTACCACAGATCTTGACTTCACCAAAATAATATTTGGTAATTTTGCAGATTAGCTCCCGAACGCTTTTCAAAAAATTATTTTCAGAAACATTACAAGAGCCCCCCCCCTGGATGCATAAATCACAAGAAAAATTTCTTGTTCACACCCCCCAAGGAAGTTACGGGACTAGGAGTGAATAGGGGTGCTGGGCGGGGTAGGTAGTAAAAAGGAAATATGAGCAGAAAATGCAAAGAAAACTTCTTGAAAGCTGTCTATTTGAAGCCATACCCCCATTAAACCCTGCCTACCCCGCACAGCACCCCTATTCGCCCCAGATCCCGTAACTTCCTTGGGGGGGTATGAACAAGACATTTTTCTTGTGGTTTATGCAACGAGGGTGCTTGTATGCACACGAAAGGGAAAGGAAAATGCCTACAACGAAGCAGACCCCTCCCCCCGTTCAACTTGTGACAGGGGTGTGATGGGGGTTGGGGGTGCCTCATCGTGGGGATTTTCCTTTCCCTCTCGCGTGCATACAACCACCGTCGTGCATAAACCACAAGAAAAATATCTTGTTCATAACCGCCAAGGAAGTTACGGCACCTAGGGGAATAGGGGTGCTGTGCGGGGTAGGCAGGGTTTAAGGGGGGTATGGCTTCAAGATGTGAAAAAGACAGCTTTCAAGCCCGTTTTCTACGCATTTTCTACTCATATTTCCTTTTTACTACCTACCCTGCCCAGCAACCCTATTTACTCCTGGTCCCGTAACTTCCTTGGGGAGGGGGGGTCTATGTGTGTGAACAAGAAATTTTTCTTGTGGTTTGTGCATCCAGAGGGGACTCTAGACAGGTTTCTGAAAACAGTTTTTTGAAAAGCGTTCGAAGCTAATCTGCAAATTTACGTAATATTTTAATTACGAGTATTTCTTACCAGTTACCTACATGTTTCATATCAAAACGACATAAGTCTTATCAAGTTTAATGCAGTGAAGCCAATGTTATAAGTCTCGCGATTTTAAAACATTAGTAGTGTCAAAATTCAATATGCTCTACCCATACTAAAACTTGAAGTTGGTATATGATTAAATAAATGACATGTTTGAGACATAATAAAGTAGAAAATAAAGCATAAAATAACAAAAAAAGCCAAATTTCAGGAGTGGCACAATTAGCAATAATGTATGTTTAATGGTCGACCTAGGCCAATAACATGAAAATTTTAATATTACTCACTTAAATTGGGCAATGCTTCCCCCATTAACCAACCAGAAACTGCAGTAAACACAAATGTAAGTGAATTGGCTACAGGAACTGACAAAGACAGGTCAACTTTTTGCAAAGTTAGAAAGTAGATCACAGATCCTAGTTGATTTAAAGCCATCGGAATTAAATACTAAAATTCATAATTGTCTGGTAACTAAACATAATTATCAACTACGTATAAAAAAACTTACATCAACATTAGTTAACAAATATTTAAGTTCTAAAAGAAACTGTGTAATCGCTGTATCTCCTTGCACTTTAACAATGTCTTTTGCATTTTGCTTAATAAGTGGATTTGTACAACCCCACAGTCCTGCTACAGTTATCAGGGATACTAAAAAAAGTTATAACATAGGTACCTACATATCACACAGTGAATTGTAATATTAAATATTCTTATTGTTTGTGCTTTAAGAATGCATTCAATGAAAATAAAGTATACTTAGGTATCAATGAGAAAACGTTTCCTGATTTCCTCATTGGTAAGTATCCTATTTTTATTACTTGTTTTTTCATTTTTCATTACCTGCCACATACCACATGATTATGGCGGCCTATGAATGATTTTCACAAAATATGCAATGTTCTGTATGAAAAAAAAATGTTGTTATATTGGGAAATGTGAGAACACAAGATTACAAGATAGAATAAAAATGAAAATTATATTTTAATTTCCAAATGATAAATAATGAATTAAGAACTAAAACCATAAAATATCAAACACTGGATCTACCAACCACAGACAAACTTTATGTGGAACATAGAACGCACTACTACAATGACATATATATGTCGATGAACTACTACATCTTTTTCATTCTCCATTGACTAAATTCACTCATTAAAAGATAGCAGTTTAAGACCTGAATATTTCGAATTTTTCAATAAGTTTTGTAATACATAATGCAACACTATATCTCCTAAGCATATAATTTCATTGCAACGGTTTAAACTTATTTATGTTGACTTAAGTAGCTGATTTTTTAAACAACTCACTCCAAAATATCTACATTTACACAGATACTTCCGCTGTTGAAGTATTGTTCTCATATCTGGGGTGCTGCCCCAAAGACAACCTTGTCTCTCCTGGATTTTATTTAGAAACGAACTGTTCGCCTTATAGAAGATTGATCTATGACAGTCGATCTCACTTATCTCGACCACACGAGAAAGGTTAGAGGTATCGCCCTCTATCGATATTACCATATCGACATTGCTCCTTGGAGATTGCCTCATTAGTACCCCGCTTACATTTTTTTAGTGGCAGATTACCTTACTTGTCGAACGTCTCGTTAAGAATCCTTGTTCTTTCCTAGGGCATCTGAGCTTAGAGATGCCCTCCCGACTGACATACGAAGACATAATCTCCAACTATTCAAGTAATAACACCCATCTTGTGGCACACTGACCAAGTTCATGATGTGTTAGAAACACATGGGTTTTGCCTTTCACGAACTATTTCATAAAAAAGTCTGTTATTGAAACGCAACAAATTCTACTTTAGTAAAACTGTGATTATTTATACTATACCTACAATCTAAAATATAACACAACTTGCTTTAGAGAAAATCCTCTTCAAGAAAATGTTAACCACAAGCATTTGTTAATCTTGTTATTTAATTAATATTTTACCAAGTTCTTCTTTCTTAAAGAATGCTGTATTGAAAAATTATTTGAATCATAAGTAGGAACTACGCTAAACAACTGAGCAGTACCTTTTACTTTCGCTAGTCATTTTCATATTTTGGAAAACGCCTAAATTAATTGTAATATTGTGTGAAATTAACACTGGACGCCACTATGGTAGTGCTTCACCATTTTCCCACTAGAGGTCGGCCACTTCTTTGCAAATCTCGTATTGACTAACAAGAGGGTTTTAGTTAATATTCAATATGTTACTTGTCAGTTGTCATATTTCTGTCATGATTTCCTTTTAAGGCGAGATTACGAGACACGTTAAGGTTCCCGGTACTCTATGGCTTTATTTTAGAAGTAGAAGAGCCATTTTGGTTTTTGTCGATTTTGGCGTGGCGTGGCTTGTGAATAAGAGAAGTTTTTAGTGTTTTGTTTATAGTTAGTTTACCATAGATCTGTTACAGTGGTATATTTTATGGTATAATATCATAGATTAGAAAAACTTCATCAGTTTAAAGTTAAAATATAAAATAAGTAAACAGTTAAACTAAGTAACTGAGCCCTAAGCCTGTATCTCCGCTGTTAATTTTAGGCAATGCTAAAAATCCAGAAGCGTAGATTTTATAATATTCCATAACTTGTCGCAGTGAAGCTTGAAAAAGTGTTTCTAAGCTTTTTCTAGCCATAGAACAATAACTTTTAAATAGTTTTTGAACAGCAACTACAATGGATTTGGACAAATTCGACGATATCTGTAGAATATGTTTTTCACCCAAGTCGTTGTCTTCATTTTTTGAGGTTTCCTACCAAGATATGTTTCTTAATGAAGTTTTCTTCAAGTGCACCTCAATTATTGTAAGTATATTATTTACCTGTTTTCTTACTTTTTAAATAACATGGGGTAGTAGGCACAGGTACCTATCTTATAGAAGGTTAGTTATCTATAGTTATTTGAATGAATAGATCCTCAAAATTTGAATGTGCAGTTGCAGATAGCTCCAGAGAGGTAGCCCTTATTTATTGGTTACCTCTATGTTGTATTTATGATCCATATAATTTTTCTCAAAAGGAAAATGACACCTATATTATTTTGTACATTTAATTACATTTTCAATAATATTTCTGAATTATCAATGATAACCCATAGAAGGAAGATATTTTTTGTTCTAAGTTCTTATTTAAATACTTATGAAAAATTTATTTAGAAAATGTTTCTCATATGAAAATATCTCCAATAAATTCTGTTCACTGCACAGTATGTATTTGATTGCTACATATTTTGTTTTTAGATTCGTATTTCAATTAACCTCGTTTTTAACTCGTCATAGACATGTTCAGCTTTATTTTCACATCATATACCATCTCTTTAAAGTATATATTGATGATAAGTACATATTTAACTTCTAGGTGTTTAAAAAACTTTTTTTTCTTCTAAAAAGTATTTAAGTAACAGCATAAGGGACAAAAGCTTCAGAGTCTGTACAAGGAGTTAGACATAACCAGTTCTGAAAATACCCACTGAGTATGGATCCTAAGACAACATCGAGAAAAATTTCAATAAAGGGTAAATTTGCAGATAACCTCCCGAACGCTTGTTGCGAATTTTTCACAGACACATGTTTAGAACCCCCCTGGATGCACAAACCACAAGAAAAATTTCTTGTTCACACCCCCCAAGGAAGTTACGGGACCAGGAGTGAATAGGGATGCTGGATGAGGAAAGGACACATGAGCAGAAAATGCTAAGAAAACAGCTTAATCGGACCTTGAAAAGTAACCTTTTTTACATTTTGAAGCCATACCCGCTTAAACCCTGCCTACTCTGCAGAGCACCCCTATTCGCCCCGGGTTCCATAACTTTCTTGAGGGTTTCTCACAGGAAATTTGTCTTGGTTTATGCAACGAGGGTGGTTGTAGACATGCACAAGGGGAAGGAACCCCTCCCCTGTTTGTCCCAAATTAAATGTTACAGGAAGGAAAATCCATGTTACAATATAAGTACTGTAGTTTGTACAGATAAAAGAGAACATATAGCAAATACTGCCAAACGGATGAAATTTAAAAAAACGGTAAATTTACATAACACCTTTTCCATCTCAAGTAAATGAGGTACTTCCCCTTGGCTGCAAACGACCTCTCATTTTCCTCATTGTAAAAACAATGTGGAAAAGAAATAATATGTCACGGACCACAGACTTGCGACAGGTGCAGGCTTAAACCGCTGCAACACTAGGTAGAAAGTAAAGAATGCACAATTTCAGAAAGACTCCCTTGGAAAACATGAATAATTAAGACCCTGATGGCAGCAATATGTGTAGCATACTAAAAGTGATCTGGTACTGGTAATAGAATAATAGAAGATACAAGCAGCAATATAGCCCAAACTACCGGTTCTCGAATATTCTAATGAATCTATTGTCATGTGAACATTAGAACCTGTGATGAACACTGATAAGTACACTTGGAGAACCGAAATCACCACAACACATATTTTAAAGACCTTACGATCGTTTTACTGACCACGTCAGCGTCATCAGATGAAAAATTATAAATTAAACTAGCAGGTACAGTGTATTTATATCGCACCTAGGTGGACGAATTAATCTAAAGTAAAAATTGTAGTCGGCGACCCATCGTTTGTCTATTGTGTCAATATTTTTATCTTTCTTAAATGTCGTGCATTCAGATATCATTTTCTATGTTCTGTGTTTGCTAACCAATTTGTCCACTAAACCATCCGAATAACCGTTATATCTTGCCACGCTTTTTATGTACTTTAATTCTATGTTAAATCTACTTTAACTTAATGGAAAATTTATCAATCTGTTTACCAAGAAATTTAAATTTTAAAGTTTTAAATTGATGTGCTTGTCGGCGCTCGTCACGATCTCCAATATTCACATAGTGAAATTTTTAGATCAAAAAGAACGTGAGCTTCCTTAAATATCTCGGTACCTTTCATTTTAACCTCGTTATCCTTAAATTAGATAAAAGCTCATAAATTTGTCAACCAAAAGATTAAAGTAGCTCTTCGACCTCATCCGTTCAATATTGACACAATAGGCAAACGATGGGTCGCTGACTACAATTTTTTCTTTGGATTAGTTCGTCGACCTAGGTGCGATATAAATACACTGTAGCTGCTAGTTTCATTTAGAATTTTTCATCCTCTGATGACGCTGACGTGGTCAGTGAAACGATCGTAATGTCTTTAGAATATGTGTTGTGGTGATTTGGGTTCTCCAAGTGTACTTATCAGAATCCATTGTTGTTAAGTGTACCTTGAATGTTAAGGTAATGGATGGGGAGAGGTCTCACGAAACAGAATCATACTGGGAAACTGCTAAAAAGGATGTAATATGTAAAAAAAAACTCAGCAAAGAGAGAACAAAAGGCAATAATGCATGTAAGATACCAAACTTTACCTATCAGCAGTCGTTTCATCTAAAACTGTTCAGGAGGTTGTCTGCAAATTCACCCAATAAAGAAATACTCATGGGGCTTGTAGATGGTAAAACAACATTCTTATGGTTGCACAAAGAAATACGCTGGTTGAGCCTAGATAGATTTAGTTGTTGGGTCAATGATTTACGTACAGAATAATACCAAAAGCAAAAATGTCAGTAAGTCTAGGGCGATAGGCAATAATATTACAGGCTAAAGTGGCATATTGAATAAGGAACGATAAATTACTCAATTTCCACAATATACTCTGATAGAAAAGCAGCTCTGAGATGTGCTGGGTTCCACGAAGATCTTCATAGATAGTATATGACTACCTCACAACCTTAATAAAGCTAGGAAGTCAAAAAGTGACACCAGCATTGATTCTAGCAGATAGGGGTCATAAAGAGACAGACGAACTGGTTACACAAGGATCATCCATGCGATAAATAGCCTCTGAACAGTTTTTCAGTTTTACCAGGCTGATCCATTGAAGAACTGACTCAAAACAAAACACTGGAAGTCTGCTAAACTGCTCCTTGGCATTTAACAAATGGCAAAACAAAGTCATTTCATTTCTGCATAACGTTAAGTGTTTTAGGGTAGATATGGGAGGTTAATAAACGGTTGTCGAAAAAAGCTGAGAAGATTTTTGGCAGGTAAAGGCAGTGATTAAAAGTTTTAAATGAAAAAAAAGAATCGCTAAAATATAGATCTGATTTGGTATGCTAAAATTTGTCTGCTTTAGAAAATTTTTTTTCATTTCATTTATTCAGACAGTCTGGCAAGTCAAATATCAATCAAAAATTACCATAAACATACACTGAACACATGTTGTACGAGACACAATCACAAAGCAATATGCCTAACAAAGTCGACAAAGTTATGAACAGAGTAAAATGTGCCAGAAAGCAATATTTCTTTTAGACGTTTTTGAATTTAGCCTCATCCAAAAGATATCTGCCATCAGACAGGCAGTTATACAGTTAGCAACTGGTATAAGTTAGTGACTTCTGATGAAATAAATATGATAACAGTATTGTATAGATTTTGCCGTTGCCTCTAATGAAATATGAGTGGACAGGCAGACAGTTATACAGCGAGCAACCGGTATAAGCTGGCGACTTCCGATGAAATGAATGTGATTCAGAATTAATATAGATTTTGCCGCTGTTTCCAGTGGAATACGTCTGGACCCTTAGTGTGTCGAATACTACTACCCCCAGACTTGTAAAGCCTCCAGTGGATGTTCTAAGGGAGCCTATGTTGGTCTGAGTGTCCTTGGACAGGATCTTGTGTAGTCGAGCACTCTCGGATGTGTTCTCCACTTCCTCGCAGTGCCTCCTCCACAACTCCTTCCTGGCGTCCCTCAGTCTTTTGTTATAGGATGTTAGGGCATCCCATGCTCCCGACCTTTTGGCCGCGTTAAACAGCTTACGAACCTGCGTCCTCCTTTGCCTGAGGTCCTCGTTCCACCACGGGACGTTCCTGGTGGACGCCCTCATTTTCAGGGGGCAGTTGGCGTTGTAGGCGGAGGTGATTGCGTCTCGCAGTTGAGCTGCCGCAATCTCGAGGTCTATTGAATTGTCTGTGGTACTCTTAACCCCCAGCAGTTCCACTGCTAGGTCTGCCCTGTAGGCTTCCCAGTCCGCCTTGCGGGGGTCCCGGTACCATACCATTTGTCTTTCGACTTTGGTGCTTTCAAACCGGATGTATCTGTGGTCTGAGCTACTCACTTCCCCAGATACAGCCCAGTTCTTAACAAAGTCACCCAGAAACTGTTAGATCTAAAACTTCCTCACGCCGTCTTAAGACGAAGGTCGGTTTATTACCAGTATTCAATATGTCTAAATTAAATTTCATAAAAATTTTTAAAAGTGCCTCACCCCTAGAGTTTGTGTCCGAGCTTCCCCACAACTCATGGTGCGCGTTCGCATCCATGCCGATGTTGGTCTGCCATCCACCTGCTCTGCTACCCACAATCAGCTGCTCCAATTCCTTGGGTGGAGGAGGGTACGTGCTGTCCCCTGGCAGATAGGCTGATCCGACAGTAATGTCTATCCATTCCCTGACAAAAATGCAGGTCCTCGTGTTCTCGCTGGATCTGCTGTAGATTAGCTTTCCAGCAGCTCCGACGAGTCCCTTGATCTCTCCTTTATTGGAGTACGGTTCCTGGAAGAGGGCCACATCCGTGTTCCACAGAGCCATCAGTAGTCCGGCCGTGGCTGCCCTACTGTGTTGGAGGTTGACCTGAAGGAACCTAAGTCCCATTAACTCCTGGTTGCTTGCCCAGTGGGCGTAAGCTAACCCTTCCCAGGCCCCAGAATGCGTTCCTTCAAGGGCTCTATAAGACGCCTGGTCGATCGAGAAGGCGAGAGTCTGTCCTTTCTCCTCTGCCTTCCTGCTTGAAACCGACCACTGTTTTGTCGCCAGTTCAGATTTCTGGATCTTCAGTCTACTGATCGCCGTCTCCTGTGGGACGGTGTCAGGAACTAGCACACGGACGTTGCATCTTTTTGGGACTTCCTTGGGCTCAACGGCTGTCAAGTCCGCCCCCTCCCAAATCTGACCGAGGCCCCCGATCGTTTTCCGCAACCAGTCCCGCGATTGTGGGCCGGCACAGGTTATCCAGAGGATGCCCTCCGCCAGGCGCGCTTGGTGCAACTGAGGCGGGCTCTCCCCTTCCTGAATAAGAGTCCACGGCAACCCCCCTCTTGCGCCTTTCCAGGTTTCTCAACCGTCCACGTCCCGGTCGCCATTTTCTGCGCCCTCCGGAGCTTCTTTCTTTGCGCCTCGGAAATACGTTTGAACTGCCGGGGCAGTCCCTCTACCCCTACAGTAGGGTCCTCACTGGTGGAGGGGCCCCCAGAGTCAGCGGACCTCGCCGCCCTCCGGGGGGAGCCATTCACGTTGAATATAATCTAATGAGAACATGATAACATTCAAGTCTTGACCTAACGGATTCATTTCACATAAAAATGATGGTGGATAAATCTTCCTTCGTTTGGTGAAAGGACCAGAAATATCACCCTGGGTGTATTATAGAGACTGTTAAGCATCCCGCAAAGGTAAGGATGTGTCAATTATCAGTGGGAGCGTCACAGGTTGCCTTTACATAATCGAAGGCATCACTAAGCAGGATCAGTACAAAAAAGTATTAAAGAAACGACTGATTATTTGGATAAATTAATGGTTTGCTGATTCTTTCTAATACACTTTTATGCATGATTCCGTCCCCTACCACAAATCTAAATCAGTAACATCGTTCTGAAACATGAAACAAATCAAAGTTTTGGCTTGGCTCGGCAATTGGTCAGACTTAAACCCCTACAGATCAAGTTTGGCTTATTATGAAGAAATAAAAGAAAATTAAAAAAAAAGGGATGCTGTACAATTTGTATCGTCCCTTTTCTTATGTGTGTTTTCTAAAACAAACCGAAAAAAAATTGGGGAGTCTTGTGGGGTCTTGACACAGTCTTAACGTACCACTAACTAATAACGTCGCTGATTCTAATTAATTGCACTTTATTTTACTTAATAACAAATGGAAAACTAAACTTAATAATAACTTCATTAACAATAAAATATATATGATTTAATGTGGACTGTATAATAATTCTGAAAGATGGAAAATGTTTATTTTGTAATAAGAGAAATCGACTGAACGAAGCACTAGGTCTGAAGGTCTTAAATTGCGAGAGTAAAAGATGTTTTCACTAGAACATCGTACTATTAACTGCTACCTGCTCTTGAATGTTTTTCTGCGAGCTAGACCGATTCCACTGCCTGTAAGGGTCTCTTTTAACAGCCCCCTCGCTTCTAGAATCATCTGGTAGCGTCTACAATGTGCCCGACAATATTAATGGAAAACACATGTCTTTACACCAAACAAGCCGCCGCGCTTGAAAGGCTCACCTTTCAACAAAACACAACTAGTCAATCGGCAAGACACAAATTTTAGTTATTGCCCGTCGAAGAACACCTTTATGAGTTTTGATGTTCACTAGGCGAACTAACCCATCACTTTCAGGGAAAATCTCCGTGATGCGTCCCATCTTCCATAGTTGGGATGGTGTGTTGTCCTCCTTAAGTATGACTAAGGCGCCTATATTCACCTTATTCTCACCTTGGACCCGCCATTTTGAACGTTGCTGCAAAGTATGTAGGTACTCCTTTGACCACCTTGACCAAAAGTGTTGTATTAGGAGTTTCATGTGATGATAATTGGAAACGTGAGAATGTCGATTGTCAGGAGCTGGCATATCTGGTAATACTGTCAGCGTTCTTCCAATTAGGAAATGACTTGGTGTCAGAACCTCAAGATCTTCTGGATTGTCCGTAAGGGGAATGAGAGGACGGGAATTTAGGATTGACTCTACTTGAACAAGTATGGTATACAGATCCTCATAAGTTAAATGAACATTCAGAATAATGCGAGTTAAATGAAATTTCATGAGTTTAACTGCTGATTCCCACAATCCTCCGAAATGTAGCGACCGAGGAGGTATAAATCTCCACGTGATTCTGTTTTCAAAGAGATAATTTTGAAACCTGCTATCGTTGACCTGATCTTCAAATTCCGCTAAAATCTTATTAGCACCTACGAAGTTTGTTGCGTTCTCGGAATATATTTCTTTGCATAACCCGCGTCTGCTGACGAAACGTTTGAACATGTTTAGAAAAGCCTCAGACGATAACTCGCTTACCAACTCTAAATGTACGGCCTTTGTAGCAAGCATACAAAAACGCAAACATATGCCTTTATCAATTTCCTGTTTCGGAATTTACTATCCTTTATTAAGTAAGGACCTGCATAGTCAACACCGCAATATAGGAATGGTAACGAAGGACTTGTACGGGATTTAGGCAAATCGCCCATTTTTTGAACAATTTCTGTAGGTTTAGCCTTGAAACAAGTTAAACATTTGTGTATTATTGAACGTACAGCTCGCCTACCATTCAATGGCCAATATTGAGAACGGATACTGGATAAAACGGTTTGAGGGACAGCATGTAAGCATTTAACATGTTCATATTGAATGACAAGGATAGTAAAGTGATGCTTATAAGGAATGATGATAGGATGTTTGCCTTCAAATGACAACTGAGAGTTTTTTAATCTACCCCCGACCCTTATTATACCATGTTCGTCTAAGAACGGATTTAAAGGGAGTAATTTACTGATTCGTGGAACGGTTTTAGACCTTCTTAGCAATGATAATTCCGTTGAAAACGCCTCGCGTTGGACGATTTTGACTAGTACAGGAGCGCTTTCTTGTAGTTCCTTTGGCGAAAGTAAACCTGTTAATTTCGTATCGTGGTTTATTGTGTTGCTTATGAAGCGTAACATAAATGAAACAACCCTGAGTAATGTAGATAATGAAGAAAAACGTTCGATTAGCCCGACGCCTTTACCAGACTGAACGAATAAATTTGTTACTATTTTAGTCTCCGGTACATCTAGATTACTAATTTCCACCTTGCTGTTAGGCCAAAGCAGCTCATTTTTGGAAAGCCAGTCAGGACCGGAGAACCAGAAATCCAAATTGTGAAATGAATTCGAATCGACTCCTCGAGTCAACAAATCTGCAGGATTGGAATTTGTCGATACATGATTCCAAGGATTATCTTTACAAATTGACTGAATTTTTGAAATTCGATTAGATACGAACGTTTTTAGCTTGCTGGGATCTGTTGCAATCCAGGCTAAAACTATCGTGGAATCGCACCAAAAATAAATACGACCAATTTTTGTCTTAAAGGACTCAACTGTGGCTTGACATAGTTTGGCTGATAACAATGCGCCACATAACTCTAATCTGGGCAAGGATATTGTTTTTAAAGGAGCTACTCGTGACTTGGCACATGCAAGCCTAACTAGACACTGACCCATTGAGTTGACGGAACGAACATAGACACAGGCTGCGTAGGCTGACAAAGATGCGTCACTGAAGCAATGGATGTCTAACCGGCTGAGCCCTTCAATACATCGTGGTATTTTTAGTCTTGCTAATGATTGCAACGAGTCAGAAAACCTTAACCATATTGAAAGCAATTCCTGTGGGACAGGTTCATCCCAAGACAATCTCAATGTCCATAATTGTTGCAAAATGATTTTTGCCGAAATAATGATTGGACCTAATAACCCAAGTGGATCAAAGATTTGACTTATGGTTGAGAGTATTGAACGCTTTGTAACAATTTTATGTTCCCTTTGATTTGCGACATACTGAAATGTGTCTGACGATGAATCCCAAACCACACCCAATGTTTTGGTAGAACCTTGATTGTCTTTGATGAAATATTGTGAACTGTCAGCACCCTTATTATCAATGAGTGACAAAAAGGAAGGATCATTTGAACACCATTGTCTGAGAGCAAACCCAGCGGACTCAAGTATTTTGTATATATCCTTGGCAAGGGATATTGCTGATTCGGTGGTGCTTGCACCATCTAGCAAGTCGTCCATGTAGAAATTATGCACAATGGATTGAGTAGCAATGGGAAACTGCTCTGAGTTGTCTAAAGCAAGCTGCTTTAGACACCTCGTCGCTAGAAAAGATGCTGGAGCAGTACCGTATGTTACAGTATTGAGCCTATAATGCTGAAGACGTTCATTGGGATTTGATCGCCAAACGATTCTTTGAAAATCTGAATCTGATTCGTGGACCTTAATGCACCTGTACATTTTGGTAATATCGGCTGTAAAACTACCTGGTGTAGTCTATAGCGAAGCAGAATGTGAAAATTTGGCTCCTGAATAGTAGGACCTACCATGAGGATGTCGTTAAGTGATTTTTCAGACGTTGTTTTGGCACTGGCATCAAAAACAACTCTTAGTTTGGTTGTTAAAGACGATTCCTTGAACACACAATGATGTGGTAGATAGAAGTTTGGAAACTTGTGTTCCGAGGAAACATCAATCGGTGTCATGTGACCTAAAATTTGATATTCAGACATAAACTGAGTATAAGCTTCTTTTAGTTTTGAATTTTTTGCAAATTTACGCTCCAAAGAATAAAAACTTTCCACAGCTGAATGCTGTGATTCACCAAGTTAATTAACATTTTCCTTAAATGATAATTTTACAATAAATCTGCCATCACCGTCCCGATAATAATTAGCAGCGAAGTGATTGTCACATTCCTGCTCTTCCCTTGAATATATTTGTCGTTTCTTAGTACATTCTTCAATTACCCAAAATGACTCTAATTGTTTTTCTAAATTATCACAATTAGTAAATTGACAGATTGACTTATTTTGTACGGTCATATCCCGAAAAATGCCTGAGATTACCCATCCAAGTTTGGTTTTATGTAGTATTGGCATACCTGGACCGGGCTTAATTTGATTTTGTAACAGTAAATCGTAAAAAATATTAACCCCAAGTAAAACTTGAATTTCTGACGAACAATTAAAATTAGGGTCTGCCAATTTTACGTTTTCTGGAACTTATATGTTCGTGCTATCGAAATTATTTTGTGGGATGTGATCAGTAATTCGATCTATAATTAAAAATTGCAAATTAACTTCATAATCGTAAACACTAGAACGTATTTTTGCCCTTACTGATTCTTTGATGTTAGTTGTTACTGAATTTATGCCAACAACTGGTATGTTTACCTTATTAGATTTAAGATTTATTTGATTTTTGAATGATTTTGTAATAAAATTACTCTGTGAACCAGAGTCTAGCAACGCCCTGCACGGAATAGCTCGATTGTCTGAATCATACACGTAAATCCTTGCGGTAGATAAAATAACAAATGCTTGGTTTAACGCTGAGTGCGTAAGAAACCTGCCAGTCAAGGGATCAGAAATCGTTGCATTGTTGCCAGTTTGCGCCTGGGTATCACCTTGTGACCTTTCTTGATTTTGGTTATTGTTACCTGAATTGTTTAAGTTCTGTTGACCTAGGTTTTCATTGGAAATCGTTTGTGATGACGTTTTGCTCCTGTTCGAATGTTGTTCGAAGTGAAGCAACGTATTGTGTTTTTTCTTACAATTGCGACATGAACCTGAACTACAGTTAGACAGATAATGTCCAGTTTTGAGGTAATTGATGCATGCTTTTAGTTTTTTCATTTCTGATATACGAGCACAAATTGATAAATTTAGAAATTCGTTGCATTTATAAATAACATGTGGCCCTTTACAATAGATGCATATAGCTTGATTAGAGATTACATGGTTGTATGATTTCGAGTCGGTTTTATTTATTATAACTTTGTTGTCTACCGATGCTAATAATTGACATCTATCGGTTAGAAAGGTAATGGATGTTTCGATAGTTGGCGAAATTATGTCCTTTGGTTTAATTTCCCAATCCTTTTTGCTATTAACATCTAGTTTTGAAATGAGTAAATAAATCAAAATAGTGCTCCACTGATCGATAGGTTCGTTTAGATTTTTCAAAACACGATACTGCACAAGAAAATTGTCTAAAAACTGTCGCAAAGATGAATGAGATTCTCTTTGAACGTTTTGGAGATCAAAAATTTGCTTTACATGACTTCTTATTATGAATTTTTTGTTCTCGTATCGTTGCTTTAATAAGTTCCATGCTACTGAATAATTTGCGTCGTTGATAACTAACGAATTAATTACTTGTGCGGCTGAAGCCTTGACACATGTTTGCAAATAGTAAAACTTTTCTACATTTGATAAATTGGAATTTTCATGAATAATCGAATTAAATGTATCATAAAATGTAGACCATTTCGCATAAGCACCATCAAAATGTGGTAATGAGATAGGAGGTAATGATAAAACATTTTTATTTAGAGTGCAACCCTGCATACTAGAAGTTGGTGAAGCCGTTGCGGTTTTGTTTTATATTTTTCAATCAATTCTTTTGCACTGACCACGACTTGGTAATATTTGTTTTCAAAATTATACCTTTCATCTGATGAAATTTCGTTTTCGTCTAATAATTCAATTTCATCCTGAATTAAATTAAAATCGTCTAGAATACGTTCAATTTTTTGTAAGCGAGTTCGCAATTCTAGGATTTTTTCTTGATTGTCTACTGTAGCTACGAAATTTGCAAACCTGGTCAACTGAGATTTAATTGCACCACGTTTGGTGTTTAGTTTTTTGTGTTCAGCTTCCATTATTAATGTTAATAAATGAAACGTAAAGAAATATCGTCGCGTAAAAAAATTAAAATTAAAAATATAGCGTTAAATTTATACTTTCCGCCGCCCGTCGGCGATTGTGGAATATATGCAAATACAATAAATAGAAATAGAATGCAATGTGCTTCTTATTTAAATACGTATGTAATTTTAAATATGTAAAGCACGCAAGTAGAGTCACTGTTTAGGACTAAATGAAATTATTATGAAGGAAATAAATGAAAGAACTCACGGATTATTTCCTTCTGACCTTTGAGGATGCTTTAAGATGCCTCGATGTTGACGCTGCTATGCTGTAGCTGGTGTCGACTGCTGGAGATGATGCTTCAGGACCTAGTAAATTCGTCTCGCTGCTGACGCCAGATGAACCATATGCGGATGGTATCGGGCTCGATGGACCAATTTTATGGGGAGTCTTGTGGGGTCTTGACACGGTCTTAACGTACCACTAACTAATAACGTCGCTGATTCTAATTAATTGCACTTTATTTTACTTAATAACAAATGGAAAACTAAACTTAATAATAACTTCATTAACAATAAAATATATATGATTTAAAGTGGACTGTATAATAATTCTGAAAGATGGAAAATGTTTATTTTGTAATAAGAGAAATCGACTGAACGAAGCACTAGGTCTGAAGGTCTTAAATTGCGAGAGTTAAAGATGTTTTCACTAGAACATCGTACTATTAACTGCTACCTGCTCTTGAATGTTTTTCTGCGAGCTAGACCGATTCCACTGCCTGTAAGGGTCTCTTTTAACAGCCCCCTCGCTTCTAGAATAATCTGGTAGCGTCTACAATGTGCCCGACAATATTAATGGAAAACACATGTCTTTACACCAAACAAAAATACTTTCAATTCTATTGAAATAACCTGATTCATTTAGAAAAACAAATAATAGTATAAATTCTCACTATTTTAAATTATTATACAACTTGAAACTGATAATGTAACTTTTGCACATGTAAATAATAATTTGGCCACTCACTGTACTCTACGTTTTGTCTTTTCCATAGAATTTTTTTTATTGCTTTTAATTTATTGCTAGTAATTTAGAAACTCTAAACTTATTATTATTATTATTATTTTAATTTCAGGTTACCGAAGAAGACCAATTACCAAAGCACATATGCATGGATTGTATTGAAAAACTCTGTAATACATATAATTTTTTAACTGCTTGTAATGAGTCAAATGATACACTCAATGCCAAAGTTGGAGAGCATAATGCAGAAAACAACTATGATGATGAAATCACAGTGGAAAAGGATTTCAAAGTTGACAGTTACAATGACAGCGAACATGAAAGTATTGATTCTGCCAATGCTGCTTTTCCGCTTCTTAAACCTGACGACTATGAGACAAATGTGGAGAAAAGTATGTTGGCGACCGCTGCTGATGGTTCAGTCAGGGAAGAGGACTTTGACATATCAGCTCTGAAATGTTCAGAATGCCGCAAGGACTTTGTAAGCCTATATGATTTTGTTGGGCATTATCAGTCTACGAGGCACAGGACAAAAAGGGGAGTGTGTCCCCTGTGTCATGTCTCCTTCCCAAGTATGTTGCAACTCAGAAAACACTTACTGTTACATTCAGGTCTTTACAAGTGCAACTTCTGTGACAAGAGATTTTACTCATTGCCAGCTCTAAGAAAGCATTTACTGCAGTATGGAACAAATTTTATATGTGAAATATGTCATATAGGTAAGACAACATCTTTTTATATCTTTATCAGAGTCCAAAAGCAATATGACCTTTCTTTGCAACCATGGCTCTCTCTCCAGCTCTTTTAATTTCATTCTAGCTTCTGCACTTAATTAATAATTGTGCCAGATTTTCCTTCTGATCTGTGTAAACCCCTTTACCCCCCTTTTTAGTGAATTTTCTCAATGAAAAGTCATGATGATGAGGCTTTCAGAAAATTTCTTCAAATGACTTGAATTAGAGCCGCTAGTTTTGTTTATTTTGTTGTAAATTTCTTGGACGAGTTCGTTAATCAGCTCAATCAGACCAGTTTTTCACAAAATGACACATTGCCAGCTCTAAGAAAGCATTTACTGCAGTATGGAACAAATTTTATATGTGAAATATGTCATATAGGTAAGACAACATCTTTTTATATCTTTATCAGAGTTCATAAGCGATATGACCTTTCTTTGCAACCATGACTCTCTCTCTCTCTCTCTCTCTCTCTCTCTCTCTCTCTCTCTCTCTCTCTCTCTCTCTCTCTCTCTCCAGCTCTTTTAATTTCTTTCTAGCTTCTGCACTTAATAAATAATTGTGCCACATTATTCTTCTGATCTGCATAAATCCCTTTACCACCTTTTTAGTGAATTTTCTCAAAGAAAAGTCATGATGATGAGGCTTTCAGAAAATTTCTTCAAATGACCTGAATTAGAGCCGCTAGTTTTTTTTAATTTTTTTGTAAATTTATTGGAAGAGTTTGTTAATCAGCTCAATCGGACTAGTTTTTCACAAAATGAAGATGAACCTGTGATGAGCACTGATTGGAACCTGTGATGAGCACTGATTGGAACCTGTGATGAGCACTGATTGAAACCTGTGATGAGCAACACATTCTAAATATTTAGAACGAGAAGATCGGTTTCCTCGCCTACTATTACTAATTGTGCCCCGTTATTGGCAGCTTGCACAGCTGTTTTCACTATCATAGTATCAGCGTTATCGGGTGCTTGAATGAGTTTTATTCTAGCTCAGGTGAGGTACTTAGGTAGCAACGTGATGAAACACCTTGTTTTTAACTTTTGCCAAGAACGTTTCTTGAGGTGACGTTGAAGGTGTGGTGGAGGTGCCTAGGTAGCAGCGTGATGAACACACCTTGTTTTTAACTTTTGCCAAGAATGCTCCTTGAGGTGATGTTGAAGATGTGGCATCGTCGATAACAGCTTCTGCCGCTGCTCCACTGACGTTTCTTCCTAATAGCATTCATTGTCAGGCAAAATAAACAGCGGATACTGTTCGGCTACATTTTTCCCCAGTGGAACCCATTACCATCGCTGTTTTTAAATCATGTAAATTGTTAATATGATAATATAGGGCAGCAAAACAATTGCAAAGACGAATACAATCGGGTGCTTGGTTCAATCACTATGTTCAAAACCCAAAAATCCAAGATGGTAGCGGTTTTTCCAAGATAGCGGATTTTCCCCAAGTGTGATTCTTTGCAACTTTTGGAATTCGAACTAGGACATCATCCTCAACGTTTGTACCAATTTTCAGTTTTTTATTTCAAATGTCGAGGTTAAGGCGATTTATTATCTAACTTGAGTGGACTAAGAGAGTTTAACTCTTTTTTAGAGGTGTATCATTTATATTTAAGAGCTTTTAAGTTCACAGCTCTCAAAGTATGACTAGTGTTATCATTTTTTTTTAAACCTCTTGGAGTTTAAAGTATCTATATGAATGTATTTAGTGACCTAATAATGATTTTTCTCTTAAACCTGTTTACTTATAGCAATTTTCTTGATTTTTGTTTGTTTGTAAAGCTGTAATTTTGTGTTTTCAGATATTAAAACAGCATGGTCTGTTCAACAGCACATTCCTTTACATGATAACCAAAATTGGTGTATTTGTAAAAAGTGTGGGAAAACATTTTCATCTCTCAAGGTATATTTTGGACACATGAAAACACACATGCTTTTAACAGAAAGCACCAGTGGAGTCGTCAAAAAGGTGAAATGTGTCTTTTGTCCAAAGAAATTCGGTACTTTTAAAAGTTTTTATGCACATTTAAAAACACATGCCCTCACCTATTCTGCCTGTACTAGTGTTAAACTGAGGAAGAAAGATAATTCAGAAAAACTGATATGCGAAGTATGCAACAAATCATTTGGGTCAAAATATACCAGAAAAATTCACATGAAGCTTCATACAGGTGATCGTCCATATAAGTGTTTTTGTGGAGCGGCTTTTGCATACAAGAATAATTTGTTCTTACATGAAATGATTCATACTGGGGAAAAGCCTAATAAATGTGAGTATTGCGGTAGAGGATTCAGACAAAAGCAGCAGCTGATTACACACATACGAACACATACCATGGAAAAACCATACCCGTGTCCATATTGTGGTAAAGCCTTTGCCACAAAAGGTAACATGACTGTACATTCAAGAATACATACTGGAGAGACCCCTTATTCATGTCAGGTTTGTAATAAAGGGTTCAAGGATAGTAATGGAGTTAAAAGGCATAAGTGTGGTTATAGTGAGAAAGAAAGAAAAAAGATAGTGCAGATAGTTAAAATTCCATACAATGATGATGATGATGATGAAGATCATGATGTAAAGCCAACAATATTATAAACTAATAACTTTTTAAAGCAAACAAGGTTTGTTTGTACCATTATTTTAGGTGTAAACTTTTTGTCATTAATATCCTTAAAGAAATGACCATATACGCAGGGATTAGAAAATTGTGGCTTTGGGAATAAATGAGGAGCAGACTTTCAACGTGAAAGATTGTTTTGTTGTAATCACTAGTTTCAAAAGTTTTAACCAGGTATCAAACAATCACTATGACCGCACTAACTATGCACACTATATTAAAAAGCAACTTGAAATCATAACTTGTCTTTGTTTCACTGGTTATGAAAAAAGTAATTATTTTTATTTATTTAATGAGCTATTATTATGTATTTTAAC
This sequence comes from Tillus elongatus, assembly GCA_964006375.1. NCBI lineage: Eukaryota > Metazoa > Arthropoda > Insecta > Coleoptera > Cleridae > Tillus > Tillus elongatus. Next base: position 161,780,095 of record OZ023263.1, read on the forward strand.
AAAGCAACCAATAATTAGGTTAGTTTAGTTTATATGGTGAGTGGGCCATAACAGCCCCTTCACTGTGACCTTAAGGTCTATTGTCGCTCGTGCCTAATTGTCTTATATTTCACCCAACAATCAAGCCTCCTACAGAGGTCGACAATTTTTGTGGGCGAAAGTTGATCCAGATCTTCTGGTGCAAGTGGTGTCTTCCCAAAGAGCAGGTGGCTTGTCATATCCGCTGCCGGACAGGAACATAGCACGTTATCTGCTGTATCATCACTCTCCAAACACAGCTGGCACTCTGTTTCTTGTCCGAGCCCGATTTGGTGCATGTGGTGACGCAAGCAGCAGTGTCCTGTATACAGGCCAACCAGAGTTCTCAGCTGTCTGTTTAGCTCTAGAGGTTTTGTAGCCCTTGATCTAAAAGGCCATTAATGAAGGCCTTAGAGTGTGCTAATCAGAGAAGATTTTGCCATTGTTGGGTAACCAATAATAAAACATTGTGCATTTCTAATTATGGTGATAATACATCTCGCCTTACATACATTGTCCCTGTATTAGGGAAGAAATGGGCCAGGGCTGACAATTTACAAAAATTATTGGTTGGTTGTACACAGTCTCTATTTATAACAGTTTGTGTTAAGTGGAGCTGTCGTGACAACATACTACCTGGTTCCGCACCGAGATGGCGACCCTGTTGTACATCTCACAGTGTTCTAGTGGGCTGGCTGCCTTAGCTGTATTACTTTATAGGTGTGTTGTCGCTGTAATTAGTCTTCCGCACTGACAATCTCTAATTAGAGCCAAACTGATCTGTGTTTCTAATTATGGTGAGAATACATCTAGCCTTACAACCAATACTAAATTCTTAACGGAAACAAATACTTTATTTTTTTATTCTGTTTGAAAATTAAAACCAAGCATTCTGGTTCTGAGGTCTCTTGACCACTCTGTTGTAGCCATTTCTGTGAGAAATTTCTTAAAACTTTCAATCCTTTTTTCTTTTAATTTGTAGCCAATGGGTAAAGTAGGGAATTATACACTACTAAAAGCTTTACCTCTCTGCAACACAGTCAGAAATGTTTTCTATGGGTCAGTATTTCGGTAAGATAGTTCGGGTTTTACAACAAAATTTTGTTGATTCGTCTTCGTAAGTATTTATGTATTTCGCTTCGCTAATTCCTTCTATCTTTTTAAAACGTCCAAGGCCTATTTTATATCAAGAAGTTTTCAACCTTTTCCTAAAGGTTGTCCTCAACTTGTCCAACTGTTAAATAGATCTCGTAATATTTTTCAGGAGACTGTATTTCAGGGTGGGTAACTTTTCGACTACCGAAAACTCTTGTCTGAATGACCTCTGACTAGAAAGAACATTGTAATAGACTTCTTCTGTATTGTATGTAGCTAGATCATCAGCATGTAAACCATATGGTTGTTTTTATTTTGACCTGCACACATTGGTAAATAATCTCAATTCAGTTTTATTGAGGAAATCCTACAAGGTAGAGGCTACTTCAGTGCAACCTCTGCCTGCTTGGTGTTGAAGCCAAGTATGTAAAAGTGGTGTTTTGCATGAGATACCAGTCACACAAAAAGCATAAAACGAGAGCTGTTGTGAATAAACTGCCTATTGGTGTTTTAGGTAACACTTGTACCTGTTCTAAATCAAAACACAAGACATACTATTTTTTATATTCGATTTCATAAAGCTGCTGAGCTCTTATTTCACGAACTTCCAGGGTAACTTTCAACTTCTTTATTTCAGTTTTCTTTTTGCAAAGTGATATTTGAATTTTATGTCTAATGCAAAATCCACAAACATCATAGAACACACTTCCAAACCCAATATTAAAGGCATTATTGAAATTCTGCAGAAAAACTTGTAATATACTATATACTAAAATACCCTGCCGGAGAGACTTTTGTAAAATTATTTCGGAGTTGAGACACAATAATTAGATAGATATATTTCGTCTTTGAGTTTGTAATAATTTTTAGAGTAGGGACTACATATTCCAACTCAGGGTCGTCTTCTGCATTATCTTTTACATATGCATGGGATAACATACCTGCCATAAGCATGTCCTATCCAGGTAAGTGATTTATGTTGGTTTTGTATTTAAGGAGCCTTAGAAGCATTCTCTGGAGTCTTGCAGTCACGTGGTCAATATTCTTTGAGAATATGGGTATGAAAAAAACTGTTATTTCATAGACATATAACAAATTGTGAAATTTTTCAAACGCAGATGCAATTCCTGCAAGTTCTTTTCGATTTGGGCCCAGCGTTTTTTAGATTAAGTCAAACACCTTGAAACAAAAGCAATTGGTTGATCTAACTGTAACCGACAGCATCCTAGGTCCTTACTGGAAGCGTTGCATTGTATTATCATGGGTAGTTTTTGGGTCACAAGCTATAAAAACTGGAGGATTTGAGTCGAGAATTTTAAGTCTCCTCAACTCCAGTTCAGGTTTAATAGTCCACAAAAACTGGACATTATTTCACAGTGAGCTCTCTTAAATTTGTTGTCAACTCTAACAAGTTGGGTATAAATTTAGAAAAAAAGTTCAACATGCCTACCTATAATTCTCAAAACTACATTTCTATCCTTTGATGATTAAATAGCCAAAATTGCCTTAATAAGCTCAGTCTGGCAGGACACCATCACCTGAGATTAATTGGCCCATAAAATTTAACTTTCTTCAATTTGAACTGAAATCTCTTTATACTAAACTCAATGATTTTGAATAGCTCATCCCAGAATTTCTTTCAAAGCTACATCATGACTAGCTTCCTCTTTTCCCGAGATTTGGATGGTGTTGAAATAAATTTATACTCCTGGTATATATGTACACATATCTCAAAACTTTTCCTTTCAAAGATTTCTGGAGCACTCGAAATGCCAAATGGAATGTGATTCAATCCATGCCCGCCAAAAGGGGTACTGAATACGCATAACCTAAGTCAGCACTTTCATGATCAAGCTGTAACTGCCAGAAACCCTCTTTTATATCTTATCACTGAAAAAACTTCTTTGCCTGTTAATTTGTTTAATATATCGTTAGCAGTCTGAATCAGAGAATGTACTTTCAGATGTACTTATTTAGTAGTTTTGGGTCTATACAAAGTCTGAGCATTTTATCAGGCTTTTCAACAAAAGTTAGACTATTTACTCAGGAAGTAGGATAGTTAACCTTCTGATCGACACCCTTTCTTTCTAAAGAATCAAGTGTAAGTGTATGATTCAAAAACAAAGGTACCTTCTTTTGATACTGAACTACTGGCCTGGCGTCATTTGTTAGTTTAATTGATACCAATCCAGGAATCTTACCATTACCTTGAAAAGTTTCTTTGCAGTTTTCAAAAAAATCCTTTGTTTTAGGAAAAAAATCCACACTGGATTCTACTAATTGATTTAATGCCTAAACAATCTCTAAGGCCAAGTATTAGTTCTGTATTTATATCAACAATTGTAAAATGGACATTTCTCTTCACAAAGTTCGTTTTACAACAAAGGATTACCTCTCCCAATGGTTTGAATTTAAAATTTTCATATAAAACAAGAGTTACATTACGGTTTTTTAGATTGGGAATCTAATGCATTTTACCATACATCTATATTGGCAAAATACTGCAGTCTGTTTCCGATTCAAGTTTAATTCTTACCACCCTGACAGGGTTCCCACAAAAAACAGCATATCAATTTCACCGACTTTTCCCTGATTTCCCTGACATGCCAAAACCTATTTCCCTGACTTTCGTATTCTACAATCTACCCCCAAAATGTGTAAGACTACTAGAGAATACAGTAGGTGTTCGCCTCATGGCGGAAAACACACTTCTCCAGAATTACATTTATGAAACAAACAATTTTCCTTACAAATAAACGAAAACCCATACTTTATACAAATATGCACCTATCATTGTGTTTTAATTATTTATCATAAAAAGGAAACAAATAATTTTTCACTGACACACAAAAATTCCTTGACTCCCAGTTAATTTTCACGATTTTTCTCAATTTTTCCATGATTTCCCTGACAAAATTTTTCCTTCTACAAATTCCCTCACTTTTCCCGGTTTTCCCTGTTTTCCAGGCGAGTGAGAACCCTGACTGTTGTTTCTGCAAAATTATTTGGACCTTCACCTCTTGTTTGCTCTGCCTGTGTTACATGTTTTGGCAAAATGTCAAAATCTGTCTTCTAAGTAGTCTGGACTGAATCTGCTTGTCATAAATTTCAGCAATTAAATGATCACAAATCATTCGATCTTCATAGTTTTTATCACAGTGTTCATTAACACATTTGATTTCACACAGCTTGGCTTGCTTTTTGGCGAATTTTTATTAAGAAAAATTCGCTAATAGAGAGGTCAAGATGAAAAGCTTATGAAAAAATAAAATCTGAAAGACATGCGTTGAAAAGACTTTATTAGTGGTTAAAGTCAAATTCCTCACAGAGTAGTTAACTGCCACACGTATATTGATTTATATAACAGGTATAAACCATACATCAACGGTAACCAAACTAAATAAATAACAGGCATAAAACATACTACCTGAACCAACAATTTTGAAATCTCGGCCATGAATATCGCACATAACAGACAGCATGGAATTAAAAAGCTGCCAAGTGATTGTTATTTAACTAGGGGATTGGATCAATTTTTAAAATGCACTATATTTGTAGCTTGATGAACGGCCTCAAATGCAGTTTTAGCACAGCATAGATATATTACGCTGTGGTTTTGGACTGAAAATGTAGCATAATATAGTATAAATGTAAACAAAATCAAGTCAAGTCTCTATAAAAATGATTCTAAAATAATGTCTTTTACTTTTAAATTTAAATATAAGACGTCATATAAGACCAAAACAATCATTGAATTTGTTTCCATGGCAATTCTACTACTTCTATAATTAATTGTTACATATACTTTTAACATAATATCCCCGGCATGAAGCCAGTGTCAAGTATCATGTAAACAAAACGTTAGTTGATGTATCCTTAGATAGCTCAGTGGTAGTGTGCTTGTCTTCTACACAGAAGGTTGCATGATCGATACTACAATGCCTGTCCCTACCTTGCAAGCCTCTGATAAAATTCATGATTGCGTCTTGGTAATACTTTTATGTAATTTTTTGTGCCTGCTGTGTTTTTCTGTATGTGCAGTTCCAACAAAACTCCCTGTAAAAGTCTGCTCCTCGAATAATGACACTTTTTTAATGACAGCAAACAAAATCTTTTAGCTCAAATTGACAGTGATATAAATTTAATTTAGAGAAGTTTTCCAGGTTATAGAACTTTATAAAAGAATTATTTTTTGTACAAACATTGCTTTTAAAGATACAGAGTGTTAAATATATATTTTTCAATGTTTTTATTTAATTGTTATAGTAAATAGAAATGCGAATTAAAATTTGGTACAGTGTTATTATTGAAAACTTAATCAAAATAACTATTCTGTCTTGATTATAGCTGAAATATTTTCAAACTTGTCAGTTATAAGTTATTCAAAATAATAATTTTTATCAATCTTAGTAAATGAGGTGCGAAAACGAGTCGATTTATGATTTATTAGTCTGTTGAATAACTGATGGATTAAACAATTAAATGAATGATAATTTGCGGGCAAATGTGGATATACAATTAAGAAGGCATACTATATATTTATTCGGCATTTGTTGCACAATACAATTTCCGGTGACAGATTATTTGATCAACTTTGTCCAATTAGCCGACTCTGTAGCTCTGAAGATAAGGAAGTTAGCTATTGTTCCCGATTGCCGAGTACACCCTATACACACACACACTGTGTATGTACATGCCTGCATGTGTATGTGTGTGTGTAACTATCCCATGTTGTGGTGATATGTTATAAATAATATATATATAGCTGTCTTCAAGATTTTTCAGAAAAATATTTATTTTTATATATCTATATTTTTACAATTTAACACCCTGTATCTCAAAAACTAAGCAGATCAATGCACCTGTTTATATAAACTTTTGTCTTTTCAATTTAGACATTGCCTCCTAAAATTTGCAAGTGTACATAAGTAACACCCTGTATAAAATATTGTGAAGAAAAGACAAAAGCTTTTATTGCATTTTTTAATGTGGATCTTTTTTTATGCTGTAAAGTTCAAGGAAAAAATTTAGTTAATTAAAGAGAAATAGGTATTTATGAACCCAGGAATGTTAATACATTCAGAGTTATTTTATTATATAAGGTTATTTTTAACATCTTAAATATTACGTTCTATTGTATAGTAAATGTGAAATAATGGAATAATGGTAGTTGTTCATTTATTGTGTTTCAATTTAATATTTCTTTCAATTTATTATGCCATTGTTTCACTTTTTTTCCACTTATGTGGTTGTAATATATTAATATGCTAGTAATAAAGCATGATGTAGTTACTTTTAAATGGTTTTTTTTTTAAATAATCTAATAATTTCCTTCTTCCCTAGCCAAGTGTAACGCCGAGCGGCTAGACATTTTTAAGAGATAGATAGATAGATAATATATATTGGCCATGTTACATAATTAGTTTATGTTTACAGCAAGTCAGTGTACAAGTTAAAAGCAGTCATGTCAATACAAATTCAAAACGCCTAAAGTTAATCTATCCTAACAACAAAACACAATTAACCAGCAGTCAAAGCACAGTATCAAAATAAAAAATAAAGACAAAAAAATAAAAGAAAACGCATCAGTCCAGATCAGAACACTGGCATAGCTACATTAGTATATTCGCCGATGGAGTAAAAACAATGCTGCAGAATAAATTACTTTATCATATACTTCCAAGTTAACGGCCTTAATATTCCCTGGTAAACGATTATATATTTCTGGAAGACATAGCTAGACGACAACGTGGAACCGATAGTAGACTGGCATTACGTGTGTTATATGTGTGAATATCACTCCGCAAAAAATAATTCCCTGCTGTCTCACGTACCCTCAGAAGGGTGGCATAGATATACATCGAAGGAAGAGGCATTATCCCATGCTTCACAAATAGAGGCTGGCAATGCTCCCTGGGACAAACACCCTCCAACAGCCGGATAGCCTCCTTCTGAACTCTAAAAATGGCTATTGAGTCAGTCATATCGATAGTGTTTTTGTGCGAAATAATAAAAGTTGTGTCGTCGGCATAGCAAATAGTCTTAAATGGCATCATGTAGTAATACAGATCATTAATGACATGTATGTGAATGTCAGTTGTCATATGTACGAGCATGCGCCCTCCAGCGCAGCGTCGACGCATTGTCACAGCTCGACCATCGCCACTTGCTACCTAGCTGACGGTAAGTCAACATCGTCATTATTATTAAGTTGTTATTCTGTGTTAATAAATAGTTAGTTATTAAACCAGTGTTATTAATCCTTGCACAAACCCACTTACAGATATATCAATTAATGTAAATAATAAATAAAAGTGGTGACAAACCCGAACCCTGGGGTCCACCATGCCCAACCAACCTAAATTCCGTGCTTCCCCCATTCGCCATCGGAACAGTCTGCCGCCTGTGACTAAGATACGACTCAAAAAATCTAATAGCACCCCCGAAGCTCCATAGAACTCCAATTTCCTCAACAGTATTGAGTGATACACACAGTCAAAAGCCTTCGAGAGATCGCACAACGGCACACCTGAATGCTCTCGTCTCTCAAGGCCATCCACCAAGTCCTCAGCCACCCTCAGCACAGCGTGGGTTGCAGAACGACCGCAACGAAAACCAAAGGTTAGGATTGAGTAAGGAATTTCTCTTAAAGTAATCAGCAAGCCTGTCCTTGATAATGATTTCCATCACCTTAGCAAACATGGGCACAATTGCCGAAGACCTGTAATTATCCAGCTCATTAAGGTCTCCCTTCTTATGTAGGGGAATTGACTTTGAATATTTAAAAACCCCGGGAAAAATACCCCTCTCAAAAGAAGCATTTAACAATAATGTTAATGGCTCAACAAGATAATCCGTTGAGCACTTTATCAACTTGCTATTAACATCATATACGTCCGTGCAGCTTGAATCACTCGATCTTAGTATCGCCTCAAGTACTTGCCCCTCAAAAACCAGCCCCAGCTCAAAACAGCATTGAGGTTTAGGAACGCAATTCAAAAACTCTGTGAAATCCACATCAGATGGGGGCAGGGAGTTGACAATCCTGTCCGCTATGCCACTAAAGAAATCAGTGGCCGTAATTGTAGTAGGCGACAAATAACGATTTTCTCTGTTACATTCAAAATTAGTTATGCGCCAGCCCGCCCTGATTTTGTTACTCGAACTCAATATATAGCTATCGTAGCTGAGTTTCCCTTTTTTCAACTATTTTCTTTCTGTAATTATAACCCGTTAAGCAGACAGAATCAAGTTGTGCTACGTTCATCCAGTGTTCTGACAGACATACAATCTTATAATTTATATACCATATTTATTCCCTTTTTGAGAATTAAATATGATCTTTATGGAACAATTATAGTTTCTTTCCATAAAACAAGCACAGCACTGTTTGCACCTGTCCAATAAACTGCTGTTCAGTGCTGGACCTATTCCGATACATAATATGAGATTGGTGTACCTTCCGACGGCAAGAATTCTTCTGAACGATTTAAAGTCAATCTTTCGATTTCTCATGTCAATTATTGCAATAATATAATCTCTATGTGCAAAGTTTCTAGTTACACCAAAGATACCGTCCGAAATTGCTTCCAATCTTGCACCTGACATAACATAAGATTCACTCACATACCGATCTCTTTGTAAAAAATCTCTTAGGTGTACGTTTATACTTCTTGCGCTTTCGTCACCATAAATTAACACTCTACCTGACTTCCCATTCGATCGAACAGCTGCTCTACACCCTGACTCCACTTCTTGTCTGCCTACCTTTATAGACGTCATGATTCCAAGGAGCCTGTGTATCGGTTTTCCTTGTCCGGGGCTGGTCCTCATCAGCCACCCGTCCATCCTTTTCTCTCAACTCTTCCTTGGTTACCTCCCCTTGATTTTTTTACATCATTGTTTCCAAACTGTCGTATTTCTATTTCGAGAACCCTTATTGTGGATACCATGTTCCTACTAATCTCCGTAACCTCTCTTAAGTCCCTCTCCAACCTCTGTATCACATTCTTAGCCTCAGTAAGTTCCCTGTTAAGAAGATCTTCCTTAAGTTTTCTTTCCTGCAGTTTTTTCTGTAAACTCGCAATGTTATTAATCTTTTGGTCCATTTGCACAGTATAACTTTCATCAGCTTCTAAAACTGCATCTTTAAAACTCAATGAGGTATGTCTCTCTCTTTCATAAAATTCTTCTCTACGTAGTATATCTTCTTGCAGTTTGGTTACTTGGCTTGAGAGGCTGCTTTTCCCTCCACGACATCCATGATTGCCTCCCCTTGCAGTTTCCATCTTCTAAGGTCAACCAATTCCCTCTCTAACTGCTCCCTTTCCAATTTATCCGCATTCTTCTCCTGCTTGTATCTATCTGAACAGAACAGAATGAATCCGCCTGATGGTGTACCAATCTTGGCTCTACTTAAGCAACTTGCATGATAAACACTCAAACAGTTGGAGCATATTATGTTGTTGAAATCTTTTCTACAGCACTTGAATTTCCTTGCATCCATTATGTTGATGGTTCCAAAAACAGGTGCAAAATTATTTGCTTGCAGTGTATTCTACAAATATTTATTCAATCTCAAAACAGGTCCAAAATTATTTGCTCGCAGTGTATTCAGTCACTATTTATCCAAAATATGCCAATCAAGCATTTACAATTCTTATCAAGATATCACTTCTTTTATTTACTTTAGGACATCCATTTTTTCTCCCTTCTTTAATACTCTACGCAATTATTAATCGTTCACAACTAGTCCTATGTCATGCGGATGTCAAATACAATTTCACCACTGAACAAAATATGTTTAGGTTTGTCACTGCACCAAAAATCACACTTTAATTCCCACTTTTTACTGTGTATTTCGGCAATAAAAAATCAACGACATTCTGACTCTTAATCTCAATATACAAAAAAAAGCACCCCGTGATTTTATTAAAAGAAAATATTCTCTTAATCAGCCCTCAATATAGGCCTATGCCATATTTAATTTAAAACCCCAATTTTGCTATATCCAGTACAGTATCATATTCCCTGCGACCCTTAATGTTGCCCTTGTACTTGTTTATAATATTAATTAAAAGCTTAGGGTGGTTGGTTTTTGGTTTGTTGTATCTAGAAATGAAAACCGGTCATCTAGTTTTAAAACTACTTTAATGACAAAAATAAAATTCATATACACATTTAAATATTAAATTAAAAATAAAACCAGTTTCCTTAATTTAGGTAATTTATTATAACTCTATTATCAGTAAATTTAGTATTGCCTATCTCAAACAAAACAACTCTAATCTAGTGTTACTTGAAACATTAATGTATGTGAAGCTTCCCTGGTCAGGGGAAACCTAAATCAAATGCAAAACTGTTATAGGGTGAAAAATTTGTTCAGTATCTAATCTGTCCAATTATTCCCCTTACCTGGAGTTACATGAGTAGAGTTCTCTTGTACTTCCCTTGTCTAATATTCTTGAACTTAAATATTATCTCAGCCTTAACTATAGCACACAAAAATTATCTGTCGTTCCTTCATTTAAGTCCCTTATTCAATTCATATGGCCCTAATATCTATTTAGAGCCTTTCATATCTTGACTCTCACACAAATCAACTTATACACTTAATTTAGTGCTAATTTGTCTTAACTCTATCTAAAACCCCTCATGATTTTTTTACTCTGCATATTTCTGTTACAAAGAGAATTAGTTTATCTAATGACATTTTTGTTTAGTTAACATCAAAATACTTAAGGTTTCAGTTGAGCAATTACGACTCAGAACCTATACTAACATTTGTAACCATTCATTTTTATCTGGCCTCGTTACTGGTTCAAAAACACTTAGAAACCCCCAGATATCTTAAATATGGATTAATAACCCTATCTATACCGAATATTTCAAGTTTTGGATTTCAGAAATTGTTTGATGAAAATTCGCTTAATATATTTCGCAACCCTAAAGCCAGTACTGTGTGGCTATAACGCAATTCAATCTCAAATATCGCCGGACGAGATATTCCACTGGTGGAAAATATTACATTTGTTATCTTAAGTTGTGAAATATAGCCCTGATTTCATCAGTAAAATATTAAACTGTAGTAAGAGATACAATGTTTCTTTTTTTGTTTAAACAAGAAATCCAATTCGTGATGGAATCTTCCAGAGCAATGAAGTCATCTAAAGAAAACGTTAGGCTAGTCAGCGAATTTGTTCTGAGAATTGTAAAGGTTAAAGAGTCCATTTTCAATGTTAAGTGAAGTCGAGACTGTATCTGCAATTCTGTCACTAAAAGGCTCTGAACTATAGGCGAGGGACGTATGTGTTAAAGAGGGGATGAAGTCAGACCTCAACGGAAAAAGCGTTACTTCGAGGAGAGTGAGCTAGGCGCTTAAGAAGTTAACATCATTGTAATTACGGTGGCTAAAAATTATCTTAAAATAGGGGATAAAAATCCTTCTTGTTATCGATACTATCTAATAACAGTGGTCAGTGATTGTTTAATATCATTTGATAGGTTTTTGAAACTAAATGAACGGTTTTAGTAGAAAAACGCGAATTAAGCAGTGACCATTTGTCCACACCCGCTGGTGTATCTCTCACGTTGAATGTAAAGAATTTCTGATTATTACCGAAGTTTAGAGTCAATTGGTAATAAATTTCACTTGAGCGAATTCACGTTTTAATTGTTGTGTGAAAAGTTTTTGTCTAATTAGTTCAGAGTATCGACATAGGGGACAAATTGTCTCACCCAATATTAGAGCAACAAAATCCACCTGAGATATAACCATTAATGGGAAGTACCACTCATTTTCTCCTGCTTCCCCTCTCTTATTGAAGTCTGTGAACCTGTGCCAGGCACTGATAGTTGATCCCACTTGGAAAGCATCTTCATAGGGTCATCAGGTAACTCAATGCATCAGGACTTGGTGAGTCTATATAAGCCTTATTTCTGTGAATCAGCAGAATTTTTCATGCAGCAAATTAATATTTGAGCCTTTACAATTTGAACTTTCAAGATAACATAATCAAATTTGAACTTAAATAGTGTCATGCAGGTGCCGCAATGACAGCTGTAAATTTCCTGTTTATTCTTTAGAATTTTGTCAATATTGTAAATTTAAGTACATAATACTTGAAATTGTAATTAGTAGATTTTGTTTGTATTTGTTTTTGAGCTGTAAAATACAGTATTTGATTTTTGACGTACCTCAAGTAGGTTATGCTAATATTTTTGTCATATGCAACCATTTTAGTTTGTTACTTTGTCATATGCAATATGAAATGAGTGATAATTTCTTTTTCTTCAAACTCTTGCTGTTTATTTGATCTTTAGTTGTGTATGATTCAATATTTATTTTAACAAACCATGTCAATTTAATTTTGTTTATTATCCCAAATTTATGTAAATGATTAAATTTAATATTATTGTTAACATTAACATATCTGTTTAATTGAAGAGAAATTCCTCCCTAATATCTCCCCTGTTTGGCTGCAATTAATAGATTCTAATTATCGCTTATCTAGATACCTAAAATTAAATATAACCAGGCTCTAGTCGGGGGCGCTTATAAATACCAGACCTCAGGCAGAGCAACAACAGAAAAGAACGTGAGTATCAAACCGTATCAAGATCTGCCAACCTCCTAAAATATTTCTAGTCTTAATAATAATCTGATAGATGCTTTTAGGGTAGGGTTGTTAGGAAATGTTGACCTCACCGTCACGCAGATGCAAATCCGCTTGAGGTCAATCACTATACCACGGTTCTAGTTTTTGTTTGAAGGAGGTAACACATTCTATACAGATCTCTATAGTACTCGAGACAGCTATCCCTTAGCAACACTTTAAATAATATACGTCATGGAACACACTCACCTGACAAGTCAAATAATCCCAAATTTATAGGCCAAGCCTGTCCTGTATATTGTTTATCGTGCTCCACTATCACCGCGAATTAAACTATCCACACCTGTCTGCGGTAAACCCCTCGTTTTAAAAACCGCCCTCTCTAAAACGGTACCTGGCTCTTTATAGGCCCTATTTCGCACACTATCACTTCTCGCGTTACTCCACTTAAAATGCGAATTAAACCCTACATTATTCAAAACCCTGATGTATATCGTCGCGACAACCACCGTTATTTTTATAGTTCATGGTACCTCTTACCTTAACGCGAGCACGAGGTCCGCTACCTGTCAATTTCTCTATTTGTCCCCCCTACTCTCTCTTTGTTAATAATTTTATCTCCACCAAATTTGCATTCGACATTTTTCTTAGTGGTGTCATTTTGAAACCCAATCACCATGTTTTTTCAACATCTTAATATCAGGTAATATTCTAAGCCAATCAGATGTCCTCCCCGTGACAACATACTTCTATGGCTGTTACTCAAGAAACCTGACTGCTGTTTTTCTGTTGAAACTAAAGTCACCTCTAAAATTCACGCCACTCGCAACTGCAAAACTAGCATATATTTAGATACACCATCCAACAGCAAAATTGCCATATGAAGGATGGGAAGCAAAACACAAAAAATATATACATAATAGTGAAATAACATTAATAGAAACAAAAAGGAACAATACATTAATATAAACATTCTAGTTAACAAAGTTCGATGTTTGATATACCATCAATACAAATATTAAACAGAACCGGACAAGAATGGAGCCCTGTGGCACTCCAGAACTTATTTCAAAGCCATCTGATTCAAAGCACTTAATTTCAATAAATTGCTTTCATCTGCTAAGATACGATTTAAATAACTCGATCAGATTTCCTGAGAAACCAAGACAGTGCAACCTGTCAATAATGACAGCATGGTTAAGGCGGTGAAAAGCCTTTGAAAGGTCTGTATATATAACATCGACTTGGCTATGATCCTCATAAGAGCTGCATCAATAAACTGTGTCATTGTGACTAAATTCGTGACTGTAGAACGACCTGCCATGAAGCCATGTTGAAAAACAGATAATCTATTCTTTATGTTAAAGGATATATGTTCATATAAAGCAGCTTCAAAACTTTTACGGAAGACACCACAAATTGACACCATACGATAATTGGAAAAAAGAATCCTTTCACCTGCCTTAAATATCGGAAAACCACGTGATAATTTCCAAACTTCAGGGAAAGCAGATGATTCAAGTATGAGATTAACAATTTTTGTAAGCGGAGCTAGAAAAATACCCAGACAGTCCCTGACAAGAAAAGCAGGTACCAAGTAAGGACCAGATGAAAAATTAGCCTTGATTTTTTAGCTGCCCTTGAGATATCCATATTGACATTATTATTCGTGCTTGAAACAAAACATTGGGAGCTACTAGAAGAAAAATTGTTCCTAAAATGGGAGGCGAAACCATTCACTAGTTCCTGTCCAGAAAGATTATTTGGAAAGCAAGATTTACTATTTAATTGTGGGAAGTAACTCCACAGCTTATTGGGGTTAAGTTTAAGATCCCGCTCGATCTTCGTCACAAAATTCTGAATATCCCTCTTGATTTTAATTTGCAAATCTTTGAATATCTCAAAATATTCAGTTACCATATTTTTTGAATTTACGCCAATAGTTATATTTGCTTAGAAAACCACACAGGAAATCGATCTCCAGCTCTCAGCGTTGTCTTAGGAACAAACAGGTCAAATATATTATAAAGTTTTGAGTATAAACATTCCATCATTGAGCTTATATCTGTGAAGTCATTGAGCTCGTCCCATGACACCTCCTCCAGATGAGAATATAAGGCAATAAAATTACATTGCCTAAAGTTGTAAGACCAATGATCAGTATTCCCGCCAAATGAATAAACCCTAGAGATCTTAATATCAACAGTAATAAACAATGCAGGATGATAACTGTCAACAGCAACAGGAAATTCACTTGCAGTCACAACTTGACAAGAACGAGAGGAAAGAACCAAATCAAGTATTTTGCTACTGATATTTCTAACAAAATTAAATTGTTTGATAACAAGTATATCACAGAAACTCATTAACATAGAAATATGATTGTTAGAAGCATTGAAAGAATCAACATATTCAGGAAGATTGAAGTCACCTACAAATAATGAGTCATGACCATATTTAATATGGAGCATTTCCAAAACTTAAAAGAAGTCAGAAAAATCAACTGTACTAGTACCTGGAGGAATATATATATATATATATATATATATATATATATATATATATATATATATATATATATATATATATATATATCACAAATATATTCAAAGAGGCAATATGATATTAACACTAATAATGTTAATACCAGAGACAGACGCAAATATATCACAATCACGAGCAACATTGAGTGATTGTACCATGAAACACGAACGAACAGCCAGTAAAACACCACCACCTCTTGAAAGAGAGGTAGCCAACTTATCCCTGTCAGACCTAAATACTACGTAGTTAGCATCAAATAGTTCATTGCTTGAGATACTACTATCAAGCATTACTCTTTACAATGAATTAAACTGACCGTTTGGGCCGAAACTTTATGTTGGCTAGGATATTCTATTACCATCTAGGCAGACAGCTGCATTTTTGCAACTTTGTAGTTAATTGTTTTAGGCGTCGTGATTACTATAATATAATTTCAACATAACCAAAGCCTACATAATTATGCATGTTTTAATTAAATAAAATGATCCTATAAACCATTTAATTATGGCAAAATTTCATGAAATTTTATAAGTCTGTACCAGTAATTCATTCCTATCTGCTCCAAACATTTTAGTATGGACAAATTTCATAGAACTAGATACTTAGCAGGCAAGCACCATGCTTACATTATAACAAACTTAAAGCGTTAATATCTTCATAAAAAGAAATAAAGCAAAATTGATAAATCAAATAAATATTATGTTTCCTACAATAAAAGAGAAATTAGAAAATTAAAAAGTTTCTTTTCATCTGCTTTTTGTCTCTTGATTTCCAGCTGTCCGTTTTGTGTTTGCACATAAAGAATTTTTCCTCACGGAAACTTTGAACTAAAACTGTATCAGAACATTATGAGATGTACGACAGGGTCGCCAGGGACAATGTATGTAAGGTTAGATGTATTCTCACCATAATTAAAACCACAGTCAATATGGTATGCTAATCAGCAGGAACACAACTATAAAAAATAAAAAAAAACTTACACATATTGTATATTTCTCTCTCAAAACATCGCGATTTTCTGTGGTTAAAACTTGAAATAAATGGTGGTTTTCTCGCAGGGTGTTGATAGTCATGTGCTGCATCATTTTGTAATAAAATCTCGCTTTTGCAACATGTCATAAATAAATGTTTCAGTGTGGGTGTGTTCCCAGACCTTTTGAAACTGGCAAGTGCAATTCCACTTTTTACAAAAAGTTAATCCAGATTTGTGTAGCAATTAACAGATTAATTTGTGTTCTACCTGCAATATCAAAGATTTTTGAAAGACTACCAAAAAACAGAATTGTGGATTTCTTTGAAAAATATGAGTTGTTTAATCAAAATCAGTATGTGTATAGAAAGTCTAAGTCCACAGTATCTGCTTTAGTTAGTGTAGTGGAAGGCATACTGGAAGGTTTTGAAACCAAAAATAAAATACAAATGACTTTTTTGGACTTGAGCAGAGTATTTGATACATACCGTCAATCACCACTCCACTATTATGGTGTGAGAGGCCCTACCTTGAAATCATATCTGACAAACAGGAGACAAATAGTAGATTATAACAACAAAACATCTAACAGTGTTCAACTAAAAGTCGGAGTACGACAGGGTTCAGTTCTTGGTCCAATACTATATTATATATATATATATATATATATATATATATATATATATATATATATATATATATATATATATATATATATATATATGACCTAACACACAGTGTTAATGCATATGGTTATTTATATGCAGATGATAGGAGCTTTATGACCAGGGTGAGCAGTACTTAGGAAGCAGGGTTAATGACGCAAAATTACATTTGCCAGGCAAGGAGCTGGTTTAAGGCTAATCCGCTCAAGCTAAATGAAAATAAAACTCAAATAATGAGATTTGAGGTAACATCTAATGGTAATCCTGAAACAGCTATGTTTCTTGACTGTTTGTGTGGACGGCTGTCGAGTATGGTGTATGTTGTGAAAAGACTAATGAAGGTTGCAACTTACCAGGCGGCGAGGACAGCGTACTTTGCAAGCTTTCACTCTCTAGCAACTTATGGAATTTTGATAGGGGGCTATTCACCTCAGTTAGCGAAGGTCCTGCTGGCACAAAAAAAAGCTATTTGAACGCTGAGTAATGTGTGACCACTGGGGGGAGCTGTTTAGGCAACATGGTATCGTGACGATAGTAAGTGTTTATATGCTTACCTGCATTTTGTATATATGGCACAATAAAAGCACAATGGAAAAAAAATAACCAACATAATGCTTCTGATATGAATTGGTGGTAATTAATTGTCCATTCCACTGCACCGAATAGGAGCCTCGCAACATAGAATGAATCATTTGGAAGTGAAGCTTTTTAATCCGCTGCCTCCTTGTTTAAGACCATCAGTGTTAAAAATATATTCCATAATAGAGTTAAGGACTATTTGCTAAATGGTACTTTTTATAGCCTCGTTGATTATTTTACATATAGTCAGGGTTCTTAAGTTTATTTTCCTGTATCATTGTGTGTCTCTGCTTTTGGTTTGCAATGTTGTAATATTTTATACATTTGTGTGTATTTTATGTATTTAAGTTGTGTGAGTTTGTATACATTGGATTGTACTGTTGTGGTTTTATACGTTTGTTTTGTTCATAATATTGATTCTATTATGTTTGACTGACCATGTAATTTTGATGGTGAATAAATATGATATGATGCACCTTTTTTGTAAAAATTGCTGCTGCCATCAGGTTGGCCCAGAGAATGCCACTGTGAAGGGGTTTCGCTTCCCTCAGCACCAGAAATCAAAATGATGACTCTGACTCTAATCTTTACCATTCCTGCCATCAACCATTTCCTCCAGGCTAATAGGCCCCAACTCCTCTTCCTCACCGAAACTCAAATCAGTGCCAAAACAGCCACTAATCACCTTAATTTCCCGGGGTATGGGCTCCTTACTTCCTTTAGATTGCATGGAGGCGTGTGCGCGTACGTCCGTAGCAAACTACCCTGCACCAGACTCCCCAATTTAGAAGCTGGAAGAAAATACATACTATGGATAAAACTCTCTCTCAGGGTTGCAACTAAATTCATCTGTTGCATTTACCGGTCACCTTCTGACAACAACTTTGTCCAGCTCTTTGACTACCTTTCTGAAAAAACCGACCATCTGATTTCTGAATATCCTTCCTCCGAGGTCACTATTCTTGGTGACTTTAATGTCCATAATAAGGAATGTCTAGGATCTTCAATAACCGATCCACAAGGAAGAGCAGCGGAGGCCTTTGCAGTCAGAAATTCTTTAGCCAATATGGTTCAGCAACGTACTTACGTTCCTCGCATCCCAACACACAGCTCAAATCCCTTGGATCTCCTTCTTACTACAAATTCTGACTGCTATAAGATATCAGTCACCGCCCCCCTGGGTCGCTCAGACCAGGGCATGGTCACTGCTTCCTGCGCAATGCAACCAGAGGTCACACAGTAATCACACCCACGTATCGTTTGGCACTACAACTCCGCGAACTGGGACGAAATGCGAGATTACTTTTCCTCATTTCCATGGGCGTCTGTCTGCTTCTCTCATCCTGACCCCTCTGATATCTCACAAAACGTCACCGAAATTATCCAAGCTGACATGGAATTATTTATTCCACATACAGAGAAAATCTCTGCAGCCACTCAAAAGCCCTGGTTCTCGAATCATGTGACAAGGCCAGACTTGAAAAGGTCAAAGCTCACAAAAAGCTTCTACACAATCCCAGTCAAGAAAACCGTCAAGCATTTAACGACGCAAGAAACTGCTATGTCCGCATTCTTTCTGAGGCAAAAAACTCGTTTAATAACCACATCAAAAACAAAGTCCTCTTAAGCTCCAGCGGCAGCAAACCCTTCTGACTCTTGCTAAATCTATTGGGAATAATTTCTGCAAGAGCACGTTCCCACCTCTTGTCTCAGGGGATGAAATTGTTTCTACCGCCCTGGGCAAAGCTGAACTTTTTGCCTTGTTGTTCGCCGGCAATTCTACTCTCAACCCACCTCCAAATGTTCAACCACCAACAGTCCCCAATGTCTCACACAAAATGACAGATATCATTTTCAAAACTAAAAAGGTACGAAAGATGCTCTCTTCTCTTAACACCAGGAAAGCCTCTGGCCTTGACGAGATCTCAGCAATTGTTCTCAAAAAATGCACACCAGAACTTGCTCCTGTCCTGACTCGTCTGTTTCAGACATCTTACAATAGAGGCATATTCCCTAGTAACTGGAAAACTGCTCGAGTACAACCCGTCCCCAAGAAAGGATCCAAAGCGCTTCCTAGCAAATACAGGCCTATTTCTCTCCTTTCAGTCGTCTCGAAAGTGATGGGAAAGTATATAAACACCGAATTACTAAAATTTCTTGAAAAACACGGTCCAATCCACGACAGGCAGTATGGATTCCGTCAACGCAGATCAACTGCCGACCTCCTTTTCTTTGTCACCCATTCTTGGAACAAGTCTATGGAACTACACGGTGAATCCCAGATTGTCACTCTAGACATATTTAAAGCATTCGACCAGGTCTGGCACGCAGCGCTGCTTAATGAACTTCCGGCCTATGGCCTACCACCAAAACTTTGTACCTGGACAGCAAATTTCCTCTCAAACAGGAGCATTTCTGTTGTTGTGGATGGCCATTCTTCTAAACTGTATCCAATTAATGCAGGAGTTCCTCAAGGTTCAGCTTTAGCCCCTACATTGTTTCTTCTCCACATCAATGACCTCCTCTCTAACACATCCAACCCAGTTCACAGTTACGCGGACGACAGCACCCTCCACTCAAATATACAATATTCTAAGCCTGTCTCTTTAGCCAAATTAGACGAGGATTGCAGACCCATGGAGGATTCTATCTCCAAAAAAATATTAGGCTGGGGAAGTAGAAATCTTGTACAATTCAACCCCACCAAATCACAGTCTTGCTTTATCTCTCATAAGAGATACACCAGCCCTAGACCCATCACAATAAACAACCAAGTTATTCAAAGTAATGAGTCCTTTCCACTTGCTGGCATTTCTGTGGATCGAAATCTCAATTGGCACCAACATGTCACATCAATTGCAGAAGCAGCTGCTAAGAAATTAGATTTCCTCTTCCGGGTTCGCAAATGTTTTTCACCAGCTAATCTCTATACCTTATATACTTCACAAATAAGACCAAACCTCGAATACTGCTCCCACATCTGGGGTGCTGCTGTCGCTTCTACACTCGCTCTCCTGGACCCCATTCAGAAGAGAGCTATACGTCTTATCGGTGACCCTAGCCTCACCCAAAGGCTGCCATCCCTTGCCCACCGACGTGCCGTTGGTGACTTATCTCGCTTTTATAGATATCTACACGGGCACTGCTCAGAGGAGCTTTCTTCCATAGTTCCTCCACCTGCTGTCCCCAACAGATCTACCAGAGGAACAGAGCGAATGCACCTTTTTACTGTTCAGGTCACCAGACATAGAACATCTTGTTATGCCCGCTCTTTTGTCACGAGGACTTCCAAGTTGTGGAATTTCTTGCCGGCACATGTTTTTCCTTCTCCCCCGAACCTTCAAGTCCAGAATTAACAAGTTGCCTCTTTCCTCCTTGTCGACACCCACGGTACGATAGTTAGGCTGTAAGCCTTCGTGGTGTGTTGTTGAAATGAAATAAAAATAACCATGATTCTTCCTTTCTCATTATATTACCAGAACGTGTGTGGTCTTAGAACCAAAGTAAACGATTTCTATTCTGCAGTTTCATCCAGTGAAAACTCTATCATCACACTCACTGTGACCCGTCTCCAGGATGATGTTCTTGATGCTGAGCTGTTTCTTGACGGCTTCTGCATCATCAGATGCGACAGAGATTTTGTGGCGTGTGGTAAAGTGTATCGTGGGGGATCATTACTGGCATTTCAAAGTTTCTTGAATCCCACTCCGCTTGACTTAACATCAGTTGCTGAATCCACACCAACCATTGATGTTGTAGGTTATAAGTGCTCGTTTAAGTTTTTTTATATATATTATTAGCCTACATTCCTCCTCAGGCTAGCGCTCATCAGAAGGCGATATTTTTTGATAGCCTTGAACAGCTTCCCTTTTTGAATGAGGGAAATGTAGTTTGGCCACTTTAATAATGCACCCCATTTTGTAAGTAATGATATTGCTGGTACTAAGAGTGAGTCAATTTTCTGCAGTACAATGATGTAGTAAATGAGAACCAGCGACTTCTTGACCTAGTTTTCTGTGAGTGTTCTATAGAACAGGACGAGTTGTCCCTTGTCGCCGAGGATAGGCATCATCCTGCACTAGTTACTCACATCGTAGCATATCGTTCGACCGACAGTTCGTTGGGCCGACACATCGTAAAGTCGACACTACAATAGAGCGGCGATTCGACCGAGAATACCGCTTTTTTCAGTATTTGTCTGGCCAACTGGCTGAAGCCTAATATTGATCTCTGGTTCATATTTGGTTGCAAAACATGACATATAAGCGAAATTGAAATAAAAATGCCAATTTATATGCGCGCGGGGCAATACACACTCTTTATATGTTTAAAATGACTTACATAATAAAGTTATTTGTGTAAAAAAATATGTTGAGTTATTAGATACAAGTAAACATACTTATGGGTAATTGATTGTTATAGATGTAAATATGTATGAAACTCAATCCTGACTCACGTTAATGGAAAGTTCATTTTCTAATAAAAAAAAATCGGATATAAGGTTTGTTCCATATTTTAATTACAAAAATGTGATTTAAAGGGAAGCCACATATTATTGTGCATTTATTTTCAAGAAAGTTATCTTCGATGGCATCTACTTTTTCACATTTTATAATGCATAGTTGCACAATTGTTTGAAAATTTATGGTGGAGGGCAGAAGGTTAAGTACTTCTTTTTTATAAATGTATGTATATAGGCAATGAAGAAAAAATCTTTGGAGATTGAATATGTGGTTATGCCATTAAAGTTATTTGTGTAAAAAAAATGTTGAGTTAGATATAAATATACTTATGGATAAATCATTGTTTTTGAAGAAGATATAAATTGTTGTAAGCCTGAATTACAATGTCAACACTCAAAGAAACTATGGAGAATGCCAGGCAGTTATGTTATTGTCGTAAAAAAAATCGAATGATATCTTTTATTCAATTTTGTCATTAAAACAATTTGATTTAAAGAAAATTCAGATTTTCATAAACTTTCTATTTTCTTCTTTTATTGCCAAATATTTTCAAAAAAGCTGTCTTACATTATTTTTTAATGCCTTTATTGGCGGCAAATTTATTTTTCAAAATTTATTATGCCTTTTTTTAAAAATAATGAACAAAATAAACAAGGAAAAAGCTGTCTTATATTATTATTTAATGCTTATTTGCTGCAAATATATTTTTCAAAATTTATTATTGAGGGCGAAAGGTTATAAAAATAATTCACTGCCATAAATAATAATAATTATATATATATATATATATATATATATATATATATATATATATATATATATATATATATATATATATATATATATATATATATATATATAACATTTTAGATCATTTATATAACTCACTTCCATAGCACACTTTGTCGCTTCCAGACTTTTTATTATGAGTAGCAGAATGTTTGCCACATGATTGTACACTTATTTCCTTATGCTGGTTGCATTTTCGCGCATTCACTGTTTTTGGAATACCTAGTAATACTTTAATTCTTTATAAACTCAGTGTGCAGTTCTCCCGACACATAACATTTCTCAATCTGCACATTTTTATAATATTCATTGATAACAAATTAAATTGTCCGGTTATTAATAATAAACTGACAGATAAATAAGGTTGGAACTGAAATGGTCTCAAAAACTTAAAAATAAATTAATTAAAATTTGGACATATATTTACTATTTTGGTTTAAGTATGTTTTATGAAAATTCGCTGCCATAACGCACTTGCTGCAGCCACACTTTTATGTTGTTATAGACAAACCTTATTAAGGCGCCTTTTATTAATTTTTTCAAATATATCGGAATAAATGTGTGCTTTTGTAAAGATGTGACTATATATGCATCACGATTATTCAAGATTCCCGCTTATTAAGATTTTAAATGTTTTTATAACTCTTTGCAATAAAGCAGTTGCTGTATGTAGACTTTTTTATACTTTTATTTACTATTTACCTTTTTTTTAAAATAAAAGTCGCTACCACAAGTAACTTGCTGCATACAAGTTTTTTAACAAATATTTACTGTTTAACAACAGGAATTTTTTATGCAAATTTGTTACCATTACGCATTTGCTGCGCCCACACTTTTTGTAATCAAAGGTATACTATATAAACACGCAAAGGTGTTAAGCAAATTGCCTATTGCATAAACTTAAACACTACCGCGATGAAATACACTCGACCAATAAATTATTGTACGTCCGCCTAAATGAATTGGTGTATGCAGGGGTTCCATACATGTAGGCGCTGTCGGTCGAACGATACACACTCGTTACTCATCCAAAATTTTTGAATCAGATTTCTGGACAATCACCCTTTGCTCCTGACGAATCCCGTAAAACATGTAACTTCAGAAAAACTGATTTTGAAACACCCTATAACTCGCTTTTGGACATTTCTTGGGACTGTCTTGAAGGATGCATTGACACAAATCTGGCATGCTCCATCTTTTATCATCAACTGTACACTTGTATTGACAAACATGTCCCCTAATTTAAACCCAGGAGCTGTAAGTACCCAGCGTGCTTTGATGCTTCCATTATTAGGAACATCAAACGAAAGGCTCGCCACTTCGCACATTACAAAAATAGTGGATCTGAATATCAACTTCAAGAATTTAAACACGTGAGGTCAGTTATCAAGTGTCAGATCTCGGCGGCTTACAATGCCTACCTGCATCGGGTCGAGGTGCATAAGTGATGACGTTAAATCATGCTGGTCATATATCCAAAATAAAAGGCGCTTTTCAAGACTTCCTGGTTTAATGGAAGGTGATAATGGTAGCATTTTTGAGACACCAGAATCTATACTTAATGCATTTGCGGGTTACTTTAAGAGCATATACCCTCCACCTTCTAATAGTGCGCCCAGCTCTTGCGAATCTGGCCAAAATACGGTTTGTTTTGTCTGATTTCTCTGCTGATGAAGTCGAGAAGTTATGCCTCAAATTAAAAAACACAGTTACAACTGGCTACCTGACCTGACCTAATTTCATCCTTTCTGGTTAGAGACTGTGCTAGTGTCCTAGCAAGACCTCTAAGTTTGATATTTTATTTAGCGCTCAAGACTGAGACCTTTCCCGATGTTTGGAAGATAGCAAAGGTTATTCTTGAAGAATGGAAATAGGTCCTTGATTTCCAACTACATACCAATTGCTCTTCTAAGCCATTTTGCTAAGGTATTTAAAATCGCCATTTATAATGGCATCTAACCATCTATCAAAAACATGATTTCGTCATGTCAACATGGCTTCATGGAAAAGAGGTCTACTGTCTCCAATCTATCTTGTATCACTCAGTTTATTGCTAATACTCTTGATATGCAGGGTGGTTAGATTGACGTAATTTATATGGACTTGGCCAAGGCATTTGATCGCATTGATCATATGGTGTTACTTGTTAAACTTAAATCTGCATGCCTCTCTCTGCCTCTTTTTCAGATCATATTTGAATAGCAGGCTAAATTTAGACTCCTATGGTGGTTTTGATTCCAATTGTTATTACACAACTTCAGGTGTCCCTCAGGGATCTAACCTTGGACCATTACTCTTCTTACTTTTCATCAACGACCCGAGCTTTGTTTTGCAAACCAATCACCATCTTTTTACTGAAATTAAAATTTACTCTTCTGTAAGTGGAGTTGATGAAGTGATGATTGTGTAGAGCTTCAATGTGCAATAGATAGAGTTGGCGAGTGGTGTGCTGATCATAGAATGTACCCGAACATATCAAAATGTAGGGTGGTCTCATATTCAAAGAGGATATCTTGCCCCGAATATCATTACATTATTGATGCCCCATTAATCCCTGCTGTAGCTCAAAAAATCTAGACATGACCTTTGACAACAAATTATCTTTCAAATTACACACAGAGGAAGTAGTAAGTTCAGACCTTCATATGCTTGGCTTCCTTATTAGAAACTGTAGTAACTTCCGTAGTGAAATGGTACTTAAAACTTATTATTTTGTACTTGTACATAATATGGAGCACAAATTTAATATCCTCCTCGTGGATTTCATCATTTGATACTGCTTCAGATGTGTGGCGTTGAAAGTCTTGAGTCTCGCAGAAAAGTTGCTTTTATAAGGTTCCTTGCTTGTCCCTGCTTGTACGGATTAAAAAATTTCTTGTACCTAGAATAAATGCTAGAAGCTGCGATACTGTCTACCTTCCTACTAGCAGAACAAATCTGCTTATAAGATCGCCTATCCATACCACTGTTAGCAACTATAACTCCATAAGTAACATATGTGAAATTGACGACTTAAGTATGAATGAGGTCATTAGAGTCATACATACCGGTTTTTGTTTATAGTCTTTTGAGTTTTTAAAATAACTGCTAATTGGTGAGGGTACTAAGGCATACCTAAATTTCTTTGTGCTTTAATTGGGTGTAAGCCTGTTGGGCAATAAAGTAAAATAAATAAAAAATCATAATAGAAAGTAATATGCCTATAGTAGCCAGCCTCCTAGAACATTGTGAGATGTACGACAGGGTCGCCATCTCGGTGCGGAACCAGGTAGTATGTTGTCACGACAGCTCCAAATAACACAAAATGTTATAAAATGGAGACTGTGTACAACCAACTGACAATTTTGTAAATTGCTAGCCTTGGCCCAATTATTAGCTAATTTAGGGACAATGTATGTAAGGCTAGATGTATTCTCACCATAATTGGAACCACAGACCGGTTTCGCTCCAATTAGAGCTCGTCAGTACAGTATACTAATTACAGCGAGAACACACCTATAAAGTAACACGGCTATGGTAGCCAGCCTTCTAGACAACATACTCCCTGGTTCTGCACCGACATGGCGACTCTGTCGTACATCTCACAATGTTCTAGGAGGCTGGCTATTATAGCCATATTACTTTATAGGTGTGGTTTCGCTGTATTTAGTATACCGTACTGACGAGCTCTAATTAGAGTAAAGCCAGTCTGCGGTTCTAATGAGGAATTTGCACATTTTTTTATTCTCCCCTTATCAATTCCCCACATTGTATAAAATCAATTGCCATATAAAATTTAAATTTTTAACTAATAGTTTTCCCGTAAAAAAATAGAGAAAATGAATATAATTGTCTCCGCATCAAAACGCAGCCGTAAACAAAGACGGCCTACTGTAATGGCACAATCCGGTATCAGCCAAACGAGTCTCGCTTACTCACACAGATATCCTCATCTCACCATTAGTGTTTATGTGACTTACGTGT
Organism: Tillus elongatus; assembly: GCA_964006375.1. Taxonomy (NCBI): domain Eukaryota; kingdom Metazoa; phylum Arthropoda; class Insecta; order Coleoptera; family Cleridae; genus Tillus; species Tillus elongatus. The sequence goes on from OZ023263.1 coordinate 161,806,796, forward strand.
GCCGGATAGTTATTGTTATTAACTTATATTATTAATATCTATATACTCATATTAATTATTTTAAAAACTGTACAGTCTTATAATATGACCACAGAAGTTGGATTTGTCCAAGGACAATCTGATAATTTACCAAAAATTGATGTACTAGCAATGTTTGTGTTTTTAGGAAACAACCCAAATTTCATGGGTGCTGAGGTAAAAGTAGTGAAAGCTAGGAGGTATGTGTCTGATATTAACCTTATTTTATCCTGTAAATATCTTTGTTGGATTTTATGTAGTAATTGCTTATAAAATATAATGTAAATAAAAGCATAACCTCAAAATGTTCTCCATTCAAATAATCTACAAGAAAAATATACACCATTTCTTCCTGATTTTCTCATCCTTAGGTACATTAAAGAATAATTAGTTGGGGGTAGTTATTGTTGTGGAAGTACATTTGGGCATTATACAGCACTTATAATATTTATGTCCAGGTACTGTTATGTCTTTCACATTCTCGTATTGTGATTCTGAATCTACTGAAGCCATCACACAGTCACACACTAAACTAGATTAAACACAACTTACTACCTCTGAACCTATATTATACACTAAGCACCAAAACTACTTAAAATTATGATAAAACTGCTCAGAATTCGATGCAAACACAAATGAAAACAAGACAAGGTTAAATGGCGATGCCCGCGTATCACGCAGATGTACCGGATCCTGACGTCACAAACCTCTTCACCAATCAGATCGCGTTTTCGCCCACCCTGTCTTTTTGAATTATATTCAATATTTCAATAATTATAATTACTAATTAGTGGTTCACTTTAAGGGGGATTTACTTGTAGACATATATTTTTAGAGTATTTTGCTGTACTTTAAATATGTTTTTCATCAAAAGTAAAATATATGCAACTTCCTCATTATGGTGAGTATACATCTAGCCTTAGGCTGGCTACCATAGCCGTATTACTTTATAGGTGTGTTCTCACTGTAATTAGTACACCGTACTGACGAGCTCTAATTAGAGCAAAACCGGTCTGCGGTTCTAATTATGGTGAGAATGCATCTGGCCTTACAGAACAATGTAAATAATAACATAGGTCTGAAATCCAATTTTGCAATATTTCTCATTGTGAAGGGTAATTTTTAAAACAAGAAATTTATTGTAATACCGGATGACGTAATCCAACAACTATTGTTGTCTTAGTGGATATGGCTAAACGATTGTGGTGTTGATGTTGAAAGCAACCATGGATTATGTCGTGCCATTTCAAAAAGTCTTGAATAGACGGGACCTATGCCTGAATTTATTAAATTTTGGAATTCCTCTGTGGAGTTCTAAACTTTCCAAAGCATCTAACTTGCAATAATCTGTGGTTACTTTCAATAACTTAAGATCACTATTGCTTACCTTATGTCCTAAGTCAATTATATGTTGGGCAACGTTAGATTTTTCTGCTCTAATCTGAAATGAGCTATGTGCTCTTTGAATCTTGTTGTTATTGATCTCCGCATTTGCGCAATATAAATTTTCTCACCGTTATTGCAAGATATTTGATAAATGCCTGATTGTCGGAAGTCAAAGGTATCCTTTGGTCCACCCAAAAGGCTATTCAAATAGTCAACTTATAAGCAACTTTGAAGTCATTATCTTTGAACATTCTGTCTAACCCTTTTGTAAGAAAACGGATAGAAAGGAAGTACAGCGAACTTGTTGAGTGGCTAGTCGGATTCAGACTTCAATGTCGTAATGTTACTCATCTACATTTTCCACCTATGCTAACTAATCTATACACAATATCTGGAGAGGAAATGTTACACATTGCCATATCTATAATTTTGTTCATCTTTGAATTGTATCGTTTACCACTCAAGGGAAAACTGAATAACTGCTGAACAAGAATGCTCAAACTCAAGTTTTTGTGACTAAAAATGATGATTTGAATCTGACAGTAAAAACGTGATTTATAGAAGTTTCTTTCCTATAAATGTCAAATTCTAACCCATCTTTGGCAAGAGTGTCAACGGCGTTGTTCTCCATTTCGTAAGTGAACTTGATTAAAAGGAGTCTGCTGTTCAACTTCTGACAAAATTATTGATGTTATCTTTACTAAGGTCCAATATGGCAAACATTGCATCGACATATCTCAACCATACCCTCGGAAAATACTCCCATCGCTCCAAAAAAGTCACTCTCAAATTGGTTCATGAAGAGTTCGGAAATGAGGAAAGACAATGGGGTTTCCCATTGTAGTTCCCCCAGTCTGCCCACAAAACTTCCCGCCGACTCTAAAGAAACCCTTAGATATACATAGTGAAGTTAACAATATATTCCTCCACCTGCATGTCCGATAGCTGGTTATCATAAAGCATATCTCGAAGATACTGAAGAGCTGTGTCGATATGGATGCTGAGAAACAAGAACTTGACACTTAAAGAGATCAATGCCTCATTATCAGTGGCGGTTTTACTGTAGGTGCATTTGTGCAGTGAACCCCCTTAAAAATTGAACTACCTACACCATTATAATTGTATTCTTTCAACATTTATAATATAAATGATAAATATCGTATGATATACTACCTTTTTTACCATTACGTACATAGTTACATACAAAACAACAACCCGTAACCCATAGAAAATATTTAAATTGCTGTATTGTGGCTGACGACTTTTTCGGTTCAAGTTAGATCCTGAACATATCGCGAGAGTGGTACTCTATGTGTTAAAAAGAGAGCGAAGGACGTGTGAAACAGAACACATATACACACATCTTATCTTACCGCGTTTAGGTGCAGTGCACGAGGAGGAAAAGTCGAGCTACTTCGTAGTGGGTACCCGACAATCGTCTGCTTTATTTAGCCCGTCTTGTCTCCTGTTACGTGTTAATTAAAATATGTAAACAATGGAGTCTTATTCGGTGGAATATATTAAAGAAAATTCGAATAATTTTCAAAATCGTTTTGAAATAAAGAGAAAGGGTCTACCTCGCCCAGAACTACAGCTGGCACAAGAGTGTACCTTAAAAAATAAAAAGTTTAAACGTGTGTTTAAAGTTGAACAATATAAAAAAACTTCCTGGTTGTGCGGGTGTAATAAACTAAACGCATTATTTTGCTTCCCGTATCTGATTTTCGCTGATAATCCTAATGTAAGTGTTGAGTGGACAAAAACAGGGGTTACGGATTTGTCACATTTGTCGACAAAAATAAAAAGCATGCATCTTCCCAAATTCATATGAAGAATGAACTAAGTCTCTCCGATATTGGTAATGTGGACATTCGACAGTTTTTGGATTCGGCATATCAAAAGTCGATAAAAAACTTCAATGAACAAGTATCAAAAAATCGGTATGTATTATCACGACTTATCGACTGTATTAAATATTGTGGTGCTTTTGAACTCGCCTTACGTGGGCACGACGAATCCTCGGGCAGTTTAAATCGCGGTATATACAGGGGGCTCATCGATTTTGTAGCAGAGTAATGTTTTTAAAGGAACTTCAAAATCGGTTCAGAATGATTTACTAGATGCTATGCTCGTAGTTTATCAGGAAGAAATAAAAAAACAAATTTTAGAGACTCGCTTTGTAGCCATCCAGGCTGATGAAACGACGGATGTTTCTACCCATCAGCAACTTGTGTTAATTTTGAGATATGAACGAAACAATCACATACATGAGCGATTTTGGAAATTTCTAAATCCTGCGTCATATAGTGCCAAAGACATTGCGATTGAAATAAAAAAAGAATTAACTGAGCTTAATATTTCGCCTAATCAGTTAGTAGGTCAAAGTTATGACGGAGCAGCCGTTATGTCAGGGAAAGTGGGAGGCGTGCAAAGTATTATAAAAAATGACTATCCATATGCGTATTTTATACACTGCTATGCCCATCAGTTCAATTTAATTTTACAAAAAAGCGTGTCTGTCAATAGAAATCTCTCCAATTTTTTCGCAAATTTACATGCATTTCCTACCTTCTTTTCACGATCGCCAAAGCGATCGGAGGTATTACAGAGTATTGTGAAAAAGCGAATTCCAGCAGCGCCGCCGACCAGATGGAATTATAACACTCGAACGGTAAGAAATGTTTACGAAAATGCAGAACTTTTAAAGAAATGCCTGGAATGTATTTTAGACTCTGCAAGAAATGATTATAATACACATAACGAGGCTGAAATGTTATTGGGCTATTTAAACAATGACCATTTTAAATATTGGCTCACTTTTTTTGGTAAAATCATGCCTCACTGTGAAATTCTTTTTAATGAATTTCAGTCTCGATCTTTGGATGTTATCAAAATCAATAGCTTTGTGAATAATTTTGAAAAAACGATCACAAAAATCCGTACATCCGATTCTCCCAGTTCACCACCAAATAGGCGTAGACCGAATGACTTGTCATTTTCTGCCCAATCGAAGGAAGTATGTGATGTGCTAATTAATCAGGCCAAGGACCGATTTGAATTTAACGGCCATCTTTTAGCATCCAAACTTGTTTTTCCTGAAAAATTCCGTGAATATGAAAACAACTTCCCCACTGTAGAGTTTGATAGTGTAACAAAAACATATGACTTTTTCGACAAGGCTAAATTGAAAAGTGAACTATTAGTTATATACAGTAGAGGAGATTTTCGAGGGGCGGCGAGTTGCTTGGTTATTCTACAATTATTTAAAGACCGAAACTTACTTGACTGTTTTAGTGAAAGTGTTTTGTTGTTAAAACTTATTTGTACGATTCCTATGACAACAGTTGAAAGTGAGCGTTGTTTTTCAACTCTTAAAAGAGTGAAGACTTTTCTGAGGAACACCATGGTTCATGTTCTGATTTTACATGTTCTTAATTTTATAAACCCCCTTCGTATTTGACCACGAGCCGCCACTGCTCATTATTGGTTTCAACTTAACATTATTGATTCTATTAATGAATTCAATGGAATTTTTCACCAAGAACAAGGAGATTGAAGTTTCAATGAACTGAGCTCTTTTGATAACCATTTGGAAAGTTCTCAAGTCGGGGAACCAATTTTTTTTCCTCTGGGCTCGTCTGCGGCTTTGCCACGCCGATAGCACTGCTGCCTTTGGCTTATTGTGCATGCTCTTAGTCTTTTTACTCCACCCATTCCAAAATCACTGTGCCTTGAACTAGTCTGCACAGCGATTGGTAGGGTGAAGTTTTATAATGCTCTGTCTCCAGTCTAGACTGACCGTAGATCAGTTGTCTTTTGCGGTCCAGAGCTTTACACTCGCACAAGATGTGCTTGGCTGATTCCTCCCCCTCGTCGCAGAGTCTGCATGCGAGGTCCCCCTCGAACCGCACCATTTTATGCAAGTGTTTTTTATTTCCCTCAGGTCTCCTATGCAGGTGTTTCTTGACGGCCATGTGTCCCGTCAAGAGACCTGTTATGTTTCTGAGCTGTCCTCTGCTAAAATTTAGCAGCTCCACAGCTCTCTTTGAACTGGGTTTGTCAATTACTGACTTCCCATGTCTGAGCCCTGGATAGTCTGCTCAGTACACCTTGTGTTGGTTTCTGACCCAGGACTTAATGACTCCCCTGGCAGTGGCCTTTGTCACGCCCAAGACCGGTTCTGGTCCCATAAATGTTTCTGCTGACCCTCTCTTCGCGAGACTGTCAGCTTCTTCATTGCCTTTGACCCCCGAGTGACCCGACACCCAGATGAAGGTGACCTCATTCTGCCCAGCCAGGTCGCTCGTCTCGTCTCGGCACTCACTCACCAGCCAGGAATTTACCCGTGGGCTACTTATAAGGCCTTAATGACTACCTGGCTGTCTGTGGTTATGAGGATCCGCTTGTTGGTATAGCCCCTCCTCTTGTTCTCCCGCACACAGCGCAGGATAACATGCATTTCGGCCTGAAAGACTGTTGCATGGGCTCCGAGGGAAATACTATGACTTACCCTCGGTCCTTCCGAATAAAGACCTGCCTCCGTCCCACGCTACTCGCCGGATCCGTCCGTCAACCAGACGAGCGCGTCCCGTGGTATGCCCGGCGTCTCCTCCCGCCATGCCTCGCGGTCGGGGATTTCCACTGTGAAGTTGTTTTCCCTGCAGATTCGCGGGCTCGTGAAGTCTGACCTCATTTCAAGCATGGGCTCCTTCACGATCTCCTGAATTTTGCAGTGGCCCCTGAAGCCTGGGTTGATCTTCAGTCTACCATTGCAGGCTAGCCTGTATAGTCCTAGCCTGGCCTCCCCCATAATAACTAATTGTAAGGGGGTCAGATCCAGCAACACCTCCATGGCGGCTGTTGGGGTTGAAGACATGGCCCCTGGGATGCCTAGGCAAGCCATCCTTTGGATCTTGCCTAGTTTTTGTTTGGCACTGGATTGTGTCACCTTAGGCCACCAGACCAGTGCCGCGTATGTCAACGACGGTCTGACCACCCTTGTGTACAGTCAGTGGGCCATACTAGGTCTTAGTCCCCACGTTTTTCCATATAGCCGCCTAGTGATGGCTAAGGTCATGACTGCCTTACGCAGTATTTTTTCAACGTGAGCATTCCAGGTTAGCTTAAGGTCCAATACGACCCCAAGATATTTTACCTCCCTGGCTATTAGAATGTTCCTACTGTATAGAGTGAGAGTTCTGTGGCTGTCCCACTTCCTCCTCCTTGTAAACGGTATAACAGTTGCTTTCTCGGGGCTCACCCTGAGCCCATGACCAACTGTCCACCCTTCCACCACTTTCAGTGCTGTCTGCATGCGCTCCCACACTGACTGTGTGACCTTTCCTCGGACTATAATGACAATGTCGTCCGCATAGCCCTGTACTTTATACCCTCCTCCCGAGAGCCTCCCCGGCAGGCCGTCGACGACTAGGTACCAGAGCAAGGGAGACAGAATGCTCCCCCGCGGACACCCCGCCAGCAGAGTAAAAGGTAAAGGATTTTTTCACGCCCGAGGAGGTACCACCCCATACATCAAGGGGCCAGTGAAGTCCCAACGGACGTTTCCGGTTCGGGTGTATGAGTCGGTTTCCCTTATAAGCAAAAATGATGATGGCTCCTCCTTGTATAAAATATTCCGGAGGCAAAATACCCCTCCATTCGGATCTCCGGGAGAGGGGTGTACAGGGGGCGCAAACATCAAGATTTAACATATCCTTTTCCAATATATGTGGCCTAAATTCTAACCTGAACTCCGTCCACCATTTCCTCCAGGCTAACAGGCCCCAACTCCTCTTCCTCACCGAAACCCAAATCAGTGCCAAAACAGCCACTAATCACCTTAATTTCCCGGGGTATGAGCTCCTTACTGCCTTTAGATTGCATGGAGGCCTGTGCGCATACGTCCGTAGCAATCTACCCTGCACCAGACTTCCCAATTTAGAAGCTGGAAGAAAAGACATACTATGGATAAAACTATCTCTTAGGGCTACAACTAAATTCATCTGTTGCATTTACCGGTCACCTTCTGACAACAACTTTGTCCAGCTCTTTGACTACCTTTCTGAAAAAACCGACTATCTGATTTCTGAATATCCTTCCTCCGAGGTCACTATTCTTGGCGACTTCAATGTCCATAATAAGGAATGGCTAGGATCTTCAAAAACCGATCCACAAGGGAGAGCAGCGGAGGCCTTTGCAGTCAGCAATTCTTTGGCCAATATGGTTCAGCAACCTACTTACTTTCCTCGTATCCCAACACACAGCTCAAATCCCTTGGATCTCCTTCTTACTACAAACCCTGAATGCTATAAGATATCAGTCACCGCCCCCCTTGGTCGCTCAGACCACGGCATGGTCACTGCTTCGTGTGCAATGCAACCCGAGGTCACACAGTCATCACACCCACGTATTGTTTGGCACTACAACTCCGCAAACTGGGACGAAATGCGGGATTACTTTTTCTCATTTCCATGGGCGTCTGTCTGCTTCTCTCATCCTGACCCCTCTGATATCTCACAAAACGTCACCGAAATTATCCAAGCTGGCATGGAATTATTTATTCCACGTACACAGAAAACCTCTTCAGCCACTCAAAAGCGCTGGTTCTCTAAATCCTGTGACAAGGCTAGACTTGAAAAGGTCAAAGCTCACAAAACGCTTCTACACAATCCCAGTCAAGAAAATCGTCAAGCATTCAACGACGCAAGAAACCGCTATGTCCGCATTCTTTCTGAGGCAAAAAACTCGTTTAATAACCACATCAAAAACAAAGTCCTCTCAAGCTCCAACGGCGGCAAACCCTTCTGGACTCTTGCTAAATCTATTGGGAATAATTTCTGCAAAAGCACGTTCCCACCTCTTGTCTCAGGGGATGAAATTGTTTCTACCGCCCTGGGCAAGGCTGAACTTTTTGCTTCGTTGTTCGCCGGAAATTCTACTCTCAACCCACCTCCAAATGTTCAACCACCAACAGTCCCCAATGTCGCGCATAAAATGACTGATATCATTTTCAAAACTAAAAAGGTACGAAAGATGCTCTCTTCTCTTAATACTAGGAAAGCCTCTGGCCTTGACGAGATCCCAGCAATTGTTCTCAAAAAATGCGCACCAGAACTTGCTCCTGTCCTGACTCGTCTGTTTCAGATATCTTACAATAAAGGCATATTCCCTAGTAACTGGAAAACTGCTCGAGTACAACCCATCCCCAAAAAAGGATCCAAAGCGCTTCCTAGCAACTACAGGCCTATTTCTCTCCTTTCAGTCATCTCTAAAGTGATGGAAAAGTATATAAACACCGAACTACTAAAATTCCTTGAAAAACACAGTCTAATCCACGACCGGCAGTATGGATTCCGTCAGCGCAGATCGACTGCCGACCTCCTTTCCTTTGTCACCCATTCTTGGAACAAGTCTATGGAACAACACGGTGAATCCCAGATTGTTGCTCTAGACATATCCAAAGCATTCGACCAGGTCTGGCACGCAGCGCTGCTTAATAAACTTCCGGCCTATGGCCTACCACCAAAACTTTGTACCTGGACAGCAAATTTCCTCTCCAACAGGAGCATATCTGTTGTTGTGGATGGCCATTCCTCTAAACTGTATCCAATTAATGCAGGAGTTCCTCAAGGTTCAACTTTAGCCCCTACTTTGTTTCTTCTCCACATCAATGACCTCCTCTCTAGCACATCCAACCCAGTTCACAGTTACGCGGACGACAGCACCCTCCACTCAAATATACAATATTCTAAGCCTGTCTCTTTAGCCCAATTAGATAAGGATCGCAGACTCATGGAGGGTTCTGTCTCCGTGGACCTCCAAAAAATATTAGACTGGGGAAGTAGAAATCTTGTACAATTCAACCCCACCAAAACTAAGTCTTGCTTTCTTACTCACAAGAGATACAGCAGCCCTAGACCCATCACAATGAACAACCAAGTTATTCAAAGTAATGAGTCCTTTTCTCTTGTTGGCATTTCTGTGGATCGAAATCTTAATTGGCACCAACACGTCACATCAATTGCAGAAGCGGCTGCTAAGAAATTGGGTTTCCACTTCCGGGCTCGCAAATACTTTTCACCAACTAATCTCTATACCTTATACACTTCACAAATAAGGCCAAACCTCGAATACTGCTCCCACATCTGGGGTGCAGCTGCCGCTTCTACACTCGCTATCCTGGACTCCATTCAAAAGAGAGCTATACGTCTCATCGGTGACCCTACCCTCACCCAAAGGCTTCCATCCCTTGCCCACCGACGTGCCGTTGGTGACCTCTCTCTCTTTTATAGATATCTGCACGGGCACTGCTCAGAGGAGCTTTCCTCCATAATTCCCCCACCTGCTGCCCCCAGCAGATCTACCAGGGGAACAGAGCGAATGCACCCTTTTAATGTCCAGGTCACCAGACATAGAACATCTTGTTATGCCCGCTCTTTTGTCCCGAGGACTTCCAAGTTGTGGAATTCCTTGCCGGCACATGTTTTTCCTTCTCCTCCGAACCTCCAAGCCTTCAAGTCCAGAATTAACAAGCTGCCTCTTTCCTCCTTGTCAACACCCACGGTACGATAGTATTTAGGCTGTAAGCCCTCGTGGTGTGTTGTTGATATAAAAAAAAAAGTCTCTCCCGCGAGAGAACAATGCAGCCATAGAAATGTTTTGAATTTGAGATTTTGATGTTGGCCCCTGATAAATGTGTATTCTAGATATTCCATCTGGAGCTCACACTCTCTTTAACAAATGGTATGTAGAGCTGTAAAAAGAAGTGAATCTCATCTGAACTGAGTGAATTTACCATATTTTCTTAATACATCCAAGTATCTCTGGACAAGAAAGAAGTCAAATAAAGGCCAGTTAGAACATAATTATTTTTCTTTATTTTGGACATTCCTCTTAAAGTGACATTGCTCAAATAATTACATAGTGATCATTTAACAGTGTTTCTTTTATTTAAGCTTTAAATCAATCTAAAGTTGTTTGCAATAATTACTGTAACTAAATAAAATTGTCTTTACAACTAATATTAATAATTTAAGAACTACTGCCCACAAAAATTTGAAATTAGTCTTTAATATGTATTTTTTTAACCTCGAGAATTTTCATGATAAACATACGTACAATTTCTGTCAGTCATTTTCAATTAAATTAAAATTAAATTAAAATTCCATTTTCAATTAAAGCAAAAGCGTGGGTGGCTTTTTGCGGTGTAGTATGCATTAAGCTAACACACCTGAAAATTAACAATTTCGAACAGCACATCTCTTTTTTTTGATCCAATGAATACTTTCTAAATGGTTGACTGATTAATAGGCACACTTCGTACATCATGGAGTTGCTGCAGCACTTTAACTGCATTAAGGTGGCGACTTCTTAATGTTGTTGACACAATAAGGTGGTCATCACAAGCGGTTGTAAATCGGTTTCGGCCTGTTCCAGGTCACCTATGATAGAATTCAGTCTTTTCATAAAGTTGGCACACCCTTCGAACCGCTGCGCATGTCATATCAAGTTGTCGAGCAACAGCTTGCTGGCTAAGTCCATTTTCAATTAAAGTAAAATCTTGGGTGGCTTTTTGCGGTGTAGTATGTAGTAAGCTAACTTGAAAACGAATAATTTCAAACAGCACATCTCTTTTTTGATCTCATGAATACTTTCTAAAAAGAAATATAGTTACAGTGAAAAGTTTGCAGTGGGTCGATTTCTATGCACACAAGTTTATGTACCATTCGCAATTACCTTGGATACTACATCCCTAACATAGGTACCATAGCACTGTTTAGAATACTATTTACATCTCTTGGTTGCATCTTTCTTCTGAAAAATGAGCCATTTCTGATGACAATCAACCAATTTAGAAAGTGATTTACTGTGTGACTTAGGAACATACAAATCTAGATGGACATAAAGGATGTTGTAAAATGTGTCACATGCCTCTTCAATATTAAGCGAATCAAATAGAGAGATCCAGTTGAACTGAGATAAGATATAAATTAAGGCTTTCGTTATTAGATTTATTAAAAAAGCATATCTAATTATTCCATATATTTTTAAAAGTTTTTTCATATGATTCATTAATACCAGGCAGCACACCTGACACTGGATGGTATTTATCACAGCGAACATAGCTCTTACATTAATTGCCAATACAGTTTTCACTATTACCGAAAAATAAATCCAGAACAGAATCAAAATCATTAGGAATGCCATCATATTCACCTAAACCGAGAAAGGCGGATTAAAGCAGCAGAGCTACTGGCAAAATCTAACAGTACAAGATCAGTTGCATCCCCCCATTTTTGCAAATTAAATACCAGGTAAATTGTAATCTCCAATAAGCCAAACCTTCTTGTTCACACTATAATCACAGAGCTTAAGCACTGAATTCACAAGACTTTCATAAAGTTCCATACTCGAAGCTGGTGCTATGTACACACAACCCACCACAAGTTCCTTAGAGCCCACCTTGATGAGACCAGAACTCTTCAACGTTTGTTGTGGAAGAAGTTATCTAACTTGACTTTTGAACAGCAATTAATATTAATCGTGGTTCAAAAGTTTATTCAGATAACTTCAGCCATATATATGGCTTTTATGTCAGATTCATAAAAGAAGGCATCAATGTGATACTACCGCAGGAACCATGGCTTGTAAATAGTAGGCCTACAGGGTCTAAGTCATCACATGGTAAGTTGATATGCAATGCACCACCTGCAGGCAGTCAACCAATTGTATATCATAACAATACGGTTATATGTGCACTGATCCTGGTACTTTGCACTGACGATTTTGTTACAACTACAAGAGTTGGGCTATTTGCACTGTCTACTTTCCAGGAGACGAGAGCTGCCATGCACCACGAGAATTGTGCAATATAGTTGCCTGAAAACAGAAACATCAAACTCATCATAGGGTGTGAAGCCAACGTTAACCACCTGCTATGGGGCAGTACCAACACCAATTGGAGAGGTAAATCCCTACTACAATTTATCCATGGTCAAGGGTTATAAATTGAACCCACTGTTGTCATTTCAGGGCGTAGGGAGGTCTTCCACTTACCCCTAAGTACATGTAACATAACTGACACCATCGTGAATTGGCGAGTGTTAAAGGAACTATTTGGCCCCGACCAGACATATGTGATTCCAAATCATGACTTTTTCTCGAATAGTGGTAAAAATATAGTAACCCTTAAAAGAGTGGGAAGGATGTATATACTCACTCAAGGAATCTCTTTGTGAGTGTGAGGCATTGCTTCCACGTAGGGAATAGAAGACCGTGAAGTGGCAGTGCAACAAATAAGTGGGCATTAACAGCCACTTATGTAGCAAAGTGCGCAGAGAAATTAAGGAATATAAAGGATAAAACAGTTTACCGAAAAAACTACCACGAAAGACTAAAGATAGAGGTGAAAAGGCTATCCAATAGGGCCAAGACCACCTAAAATTGGGGTACATATAAAACAACTCATTGTAAAACAAAGCGATCAGAAAGGTGAAGACATTCATGGAAACAACTATGCAAGGAGGTCAATGAGGACTCGACAGTATCAAGAATCCAGAGTAGTGGCCAGATTGCTCTACTGCAAATGAGGTAATATGGAATCAATAATGGAAAGTAAACACACACTTTCCGGACTCACTAACATTAGAAAACCAAAACTGTGAGCAAAGGGTAGTACATCTCAATTGGAAGCTGTCCACGAACATAGTAATGTCCAACAAAATTAGATGACCAATACAGAAGTTCAGTACAGTGAAATCCCCTGGAATGGACGGAATATATCCGTCCTAATCCAAAAAGGACATGAAGTGCTAATATGCAAAATCTTTAGAGCCTCTTTAGCCTTGAGATACATACCTCGAACATGGCACAAGGTAAAGGTTATCTTACCCACAGAATATAGGTAGGGTTTAGATATTGGACAGGTTCATCAGGATGAAGTATTAAGTAGAAATCCCCTTACTAATAGTCAATGTGCATACCAGCCAGGGTAATCAACAGACCTAGAGCTGGATGACCTAAATAGACTACTGTCAAAGTATTTAGAAGATAAATGGTAGTAGTAATCTTCTTGGATATAGGAGCATTCAACAACTACACAACCCAATCAATGACAAATACATTACGTAACAGGGGAGGCTGCTCAAATGGAGGGGTCTAATCTCCCCTATTATTAGCTCCTCAAAAAACCTGTATTGGCGATTCTTATGTCTCTGGTATGGTACTGTCAGAGGGTGATTTTCGAGAACTGTATCAGTCTTTCAATAAGTAAGTACAACTTGGAGAACCCAATTCGTGACAATATATTTTTTAGACCTGACGATCATTTCGCTTACAAAGTTAGCATCATCAGAGGGATGAATAAACTAAACAAATAAAAACTAGAACTCCTATTTATATGTCACTTGACAAGCAATTGCGAACAACGGCCTCTACGAAGGTATACAGGCGAACACGCTCTGTTTTGTCGAAAATCCCTTTCATTAAAATCCCACTACCTGCTCTTGTAAAACCGCGTGTCGTTATTAAACATTCCTTTTAAGAAAGATATACTGGTTATTACGATAACAATTCGAACGACGAACTACTCGGGACCAGAACTGCTCTCTCGGGAAATTCTAAATATAACAGACACATGGTGTAAAAAGGAGGGACTTTAATAAATCTTAAAAAAAAAAAAACACAGTTGTTCTCACTAAGAAAATGGCTGGAAGGCATTTAGCCTCCGGTGTCAAAAATAATAGTGGAATCCGATTTGTGAGAGGTAAAATACCTAGGAATCATCTTTGACCAAAAACTCACATGAAATGGGCACATTCAAAAAGTCACCCAGGTGTAGATGAATGTGTGGAAAAAAGAACTTCTTTTGATTCTATAGATTTACACAAGTGCGGTAAGACATGATAACATACGGAGTGGTGGTGTCGTGGATGAAAATTCAGTAGGGGCTGGTGATCAGACTGGTAAGTGGGGTACAAAGGTTAGCTACGATGCGATGGCAGCATTAGACGTTCTTTTACATCTGCCTTCACTGCACATAGTTATACCAGGAGAAGCTGGTACACAAGACTAATACAAGGTCAAACACCAACTGGCCAGCAGCTCAGAGCAGAATATGAGAAGTTGGTACACAAGGAATTAAAGGCAGAACCAATTCTGGGAATGTCCATTGACAACATGGTTACTTAGTATAGCTTCAAGAAAAATGTTAATATATAAATATCAAGGAGGGAAAGATTGATAAATGACCCTTCGGTGACAGCACAAATAGTCTGGTACACTAGTACACTAACGGATCCAAGATGGAAACATGTGTTGGCTCAGGGCTTTATAGAATAAGGAATGCCAATGGCCGATATTTCAATAAGCCTAGGAAAACGCCACATTACAATGGTGTACAGAACACAGTATTGAGCAAGGGGTGATAAATCAGTCAACTGAGTTCCATGGAGATCAATCCAAAGATAGTATGGGACTGTCTGACCAACTGTTTAGTGGTAGGAAGTCAACACAAAGTGACAACTACCATTAGTTGCAGCTAGTTATAAAGGAAACAATAAAGCAGATGAATTGGTCAAGAAGGCACATCCATGCAGAGCATAAGAAGATCCATCAATGAATGGATCCAAGGCAAAGCACTGGAATTGTGGAAAAACTCCCCAAGAAAGAGACAGGCGAAAGAGTTAATCAAAAAACCTTTGCCTAAATTTACAAAGGACGTACTAGAAAAGCAAGGAGCTGAAATGCCGTTCAGGTAATATTAGGACAGGGGACACTGCCAACTCAATAAGCACATGAGCTAAATGGGTCTAGGAGACAAAGTACTGCACATATGCTGCCAAGAAGAAGATAAAACTATGTATTGTGCCAATGATAAGGCCTACGAGGTTGATGTCTCAGTCACTTGGCGAAAAAAAAAAAAAAAAACACTCATGAGCTACAACCACCAACAGTCCCCAATGTCGCGCATAAAATAACGGATATCACTTTCAAAACTAAAAAGGTACGAAAGATGCTCTCTTCTCTTAATACCAGGAAAGCCCCTGGCCTTGACGAGATCCCAGCAATTGTTCTCAAAAAATGTGCACCAGAACTTGCTCCTGTCCTGACTCGTCTGTTCCAGACATCTTACAATAGAGTAACTGGAAAACTGCTAGAGTACAACCCGTCCCCAAGAAAGGATCCAAAGCACTTCCTAGCAACTACAGGCCTATTTCTCTCCTTTCAGTCGTCTCTAAAGTGATGGAAAAGTATATAAACGCCGAATTACTAAAATTTCTTGAAAAACACAGTCTAATCCACGACAGCCAGTATGGATTCCGTCAGCGCAGATCAACTGCCGACCTCCTTTCCTTTGTCACCTATTCTTGGAACAAGTCTATGGAACTACACAGTGAATCCCAGATTGTCGCTCCAGACATATCCAAAGCATTCGACCAGGTCTGGCACGCAGCGCTGCTTAATAAACTAGCGGCCTATGGCCTACCACCAAAACTCTGTATGTGGACAGCAAATCTCCTCTCCAACCGGAGCATTTCTGTTGTCGTGGATGGCCATTCCTCTAAACTGTATCCAATTAATGCAGGAGTTCCTCAAGGTTCAGCTTTAGCCCCTTCTTTGTTTCTTCTCCACATCAATGACCTCCTCTCTAGCACATCCAACCCAGTTCACAGTTACGTGGACGACAGCACCCTCCACTCAAATATACAATATTCTAAGCCTGTCTCTTTAGCCCAATTAGATGAGGATCGCAGACTCATGGAGGGTTCTATCTCCGTGGATCTCCAAAAAATATTAGACTGGGGAAGTAGAAATCTTGTACAATTCAACCCCACCAAATCACAGTCTTGCGTTCTTTCTAATAAGAGATACACCAGCCCTAGACCCATCACAATAAACAACCAAGTTATTCAAAGTAATGAGTCCTTTTCACTTGTTGGCATTTCTGTGGATCAAAATCAGCAACCAACATGTGACATCAATTGCAGAAGCGGCTGCTAAGAAATTAGGTTTCCTCTTCCAGGCTCGCAAATACTTTTCACCACCTAATCTCTATACCTTATATACTTCACAAATAAGACCAAACCTCGAATACTGCTCCCACATCTGGGGTGCTGCTGACGCTTCTACACTCGCTATTCTAGACTCAATTCAAAAGAGAGCTATACGTCTCATCGGTGACCCTACCCTCACCCAAAGGCTGCCATCCCTTGCCCACCGACGTGCCGTTGGTGACCTCTCTCTCTCTTTTATAGATATCTGCACGGGCACTGCTCAGAGGAGCTTTCTTCCATAGTTCCTTCACCTGCTGCCCCAAACAGATCTACCAGGGGAACAGAGCGAATGCACCCTTTTACTGTCCAGGTCACCAGACATAGGACATCTTATGCCCGCTCTTTTGTCCTAAGGACTTCCAAGTTGTGGAATTCCTTGCCGGCACATGTTTTTCCTTCTCCCCCGAACCTCCAAATCTTGAAGTCCAGAATTAACAAGTTGCCTCTTTTCTCCTTGTCGACACCCATGGTACGATAGTATTTAGGCTGTAAGCCCTCGTGGTGTGTCGTTGAAAAAAAAAAGAGAGAGAAGAGCCCATCTCAAAGCTACGGAACCTGTTAAAATAAATAGGGCTGGGCAGGCCGCTCAAGAAATTTGGATGGGAGTGTCACAATAGACCTCAAAGATGGCAGTTTCAAAGGGTGTATGGCCACGCTCCCAGTCGAATACTTCTGACTTGTTAAACCTCCAAGGTCCAAGCTAAAAACGTTTTGTATGTTAGCTATGGAATGCTTGCCTTTGCCATTACAATCCTCATTCTCAGTAATTTGTTACATTTACCTTCATTCATTATAATATCCCTTAGGAACATAAATATTACTATTTGTTCAGCTGTTGGCTGTTTATATCCATTTTCACAGGCCTCCCCTTACTTTTCTTCATTAATTTTGTTTTTGACATATTGATTTTTAGCTCAGCACACTGAGCACCCTATGTAATTATTTCCCAATTCCTCTATCCAGTGCTATGTCACCAGTATACCTTCTGAAATGGAACTGTTGTCCATTTACTTTGATCCCTGTTGCCTTTTTTGTCATTCTATTGTATTTTCTAATATGGCAATAATGTACATCCTTATTATATAATGTTCCTTATTTTAGCTTTAATTTTATATCTGTTACTATTACGATGCAATGACTGGTATAGATTGAGAATAGTGTGCCTATCTCTCCAATCGAATCCAGTTGTCTTCATTATATAAAACAATAATTTCCGACCCATATTATCTAATGCTTTTTCAAAGTCTACAAAAGAAATAATGTCCTGCATATTATTCCCAAACATCCTTTTCCTTGTGGTCCTAAGTGCACTGCTCCTCCTGCTCCTAAACCATGTCTATATCTGAACTATTAAACAGATAATTCTCAATTTTGCTTACTCTCATTTTTACTGTCATTACCAGAATCTTCACCACATGACTGTATAATTCTTGTCCTGCACTGGTCAGTTCTCCTGATTTATAGGTTAGGTTATGTTGTAAGTGGGCTATTTCAGTCCCTCCAATGTGACCTCACAATCTCCTGATTTACAACATTTCATAATAGTTTTCAAAAGTGCCTACCTTTTATTTTCATAGAAATTTTTCGAAAGAGCCACTGTTAATTAGTCTACACCAGACATTTTTACTTGTCCAACCCCTTTCAGGGCTTTTTCGAATTCTTCTCTTGCTATGGTCAAACGTAGCGTTTCAGTTATGTTGTTCAGAATAATTTCTTCTCTGTAATACAGCTCTTCTAGATAGACTTTCCAGTAGAGGTGTGCGAAGCCATGTTTTTTTTTAAACTGAACTATGAACGAACCCTTTGACTGCGCATTTAATCTGAGCGACTGCCTGCCGTATGCACGTCATTTTCAAGTGGTGGGTATATATATATATATATATATATATATATATATATATATATATATATATATATATATATATATATATACGGCTGTAGCAGTCTTATATCACAATATCGTTGTTATTGAGATAAACTTCAGACACAAATTAAGTTATGTGTTAAATTCCACTTATTTCATCTGTATAGTTGATGATACAACATGAATTAACTCTAATAAGGATAATTCAGCATTCAATAAATCATTAAGGCAATTCCCAGTATTCAGACAATAGACCGCATACTTGCGCAATAAATATCTGACTCGCTGGCCAAACAATAGACATTAAGACATATCTATACGATTGTAGCACGGAACCGCTCTAAATATTTTTCATGGCAAATAGTATATATATATATATATATATATATATATATATATATATATATATATATATATATATATATATATATATATATATATATATATATATATATATATATATATATATGTCTGGAGCTGCAAAAAGATTAAATACAACATTTTAGTCTATTGTAGCATACAATATATTATGCTAAGTAGAGCAAAGGTTCAACAAAATTTTTAGGTTGATTGGGTAAAAATGCCTTCTGGTGCTGATGTTAGTTGTGAAGATGGGTGAACATTGAATTCAAAATAGAAAAAGATATAACGATAACTTTTTAAAATTTCTACATCTATAGGTAAGCTCAATTATCATTATATATACTTTTTGCCGTTTGGTATTATCTAGGCAGTTTTAACAGTCTTTTAGATTGAGAATATTTAACTGGTTTGGCTCATTGTGAAATAAAGCGTGTTCAACCTAGTATTTCCAGAAGGCAATCCCCAATTATCGTCATATTTTCTGAAAAATTACATTACCAATCATCTTTGAACACTGTCATCATTGTAACCAAAAAAGTAGTTGGGATGCTGGGATATATAAAAAAAATTAAGTCTATGATTGTTAAATGGCTCTGTCAAGTCTCAATGTGTCCCACATACTGTCAAAAATAGACATTAGTGAAATCTCCTTAAACACCTACGCTACCAACTTACCGGGGCCAATAGAGTTTAAAGTACCGCTACCTACGTAATGGGGCCGCTATTAGGTTACAACTTGGCTACCCTTGGCAGCTTTGAATGCCTATAATGTTGAATTTTGAAGAATTATGTATTTTGAACTTCGAATTACTTTAACATCACCCAACGCAAACAATTTTTTGAACTGAAGGTTTGGTTACAGTTTGGGTGTGGTTCTAAATTTCAAAGCTTCGCATATCTCTACTTTCCAATGGTTGACAATGTCTTAACTTAACAATCTCACACTTTTCTAGTAATAAATTTCCATTGCTGTCCTTCATGAATTTACTTTTTATTCCTTCCGAAATAATCTGCAATTTCCATGTTTTTTATTTCTGTCCATACATATGTTCCACCATTTACATTTACCTTATTGGTTTCTGTCAACTTTTACGGTTCCTCCATAGATTTTGGCTTGTGTATATTCCATCTCCCCCTTGTACTTTCTTTAGTCTTGAGGGAGCTAAACAAAAACAAGGGAAAGTCATCCTCTCGCATTGACAGTTTTTTTTTTTGTGAGGAGAAATCCATCATGGACACCCAGGCACGTATTAGATCTGCTGCGCTGGGTAGTGCCGGACTCCTACCGGCTAAAACCTCTGATTCTCTTCATGTCCACTGGAACTGCGTCTGCGCATGTCTTCAGGGGGCATGGTCTTTCTTTCGCTTCCAAGCATTTTCGCCCACGTTTCATTGGTTTCGGAGTTCGCTTGGTCCTGTAGTCTCCCTTCGCTTCTCTTCGTTTCCATGATCTGTCTCACCATCGCCCTTACTTCCTCCTAGAGCTGAGCATCACTACGATTAGGTTACCAGTGGTGAGTAGTTCCCCGATGTTTATCTGGCACCTTGACCTTATTTTACCCCACCTCTGGCAATAGAAAATTGTGTGCTCCGTGTCATTATATTCTGGACAGTATGGACATCTTGGGTCTTCTGTCAAGTTGAATCGCTGTAGGTATGCCCTGAAGTAGCTGTGGCCTGTCAGCACCTGGGTCAGGAAGTAGTCGGTTTCCCCATGTCTTCAGATTTTCCAAGTTTCAATATTGGAGATCAGCATTACTGTCCATCGGCCCTTAGTCGACGTCTCCTTTTGGTCTTGCCATCTGGTAAGCGTTGTTTTTCTTGCTTCTTCCTCGTTTTCCCCCCTACGCTCAAGTATTAGAAGATCAACAGGCGGCACGCCTTCCGTCACTTGAAGTGCCGCCGTGGACGTCGTCCTGTATCCGTGTGCCACCCTTAGGAGCATCTTTCTGTGGGCTTTCTCCAACTGATTGACGTATTTCTGGGTTTCAACCACTATGTGCCGTATCTCCGCTTCATATAGGAGAATAGAGTGCAAGACACAGCACAGTGTTGCTCTCTTTTGACTTCCAAGTCCTCCAATATTTGGGAGTATTCTTACAAGAGCCGATGTTCGGCGGTCCGCCTTGCTAATTACAGATTTCACGTGTTCCCCATAGGCGAGGCACTGATCCAGTACAACCCCCAGATAACTTATGTATGCCTTTAGGGCTATTCGGACTCTGTGCAGTTGAAATGTTAGGTTTTGGCACCTTCTGCTGCCTTTGAGGATGACAGCTTGTCTTGGCTGCGGCTAGTTCGAGATAGTGTCCCCGCATCCACACGCTTATCCTGCAGAGAGCTTCGCTGACATCCCGTTCTAAGGCTTCTGTGTCATCTGCTGTTACAAGTACTGCGAGGTCTTCTGCATAAGCTACTGTTTTCCCCATAGCTCTGCCGCAAAACGCCGTCATATAGTACATTCCAGAGTGTGGGGCCTAATACAGATCCCTGGGGCACTCCAGTGGTAACATCCACAGTCTTCTTGCTTGTAATTTGAAGCCTCCTATCCTTGAAGTAGTTGGATATCAAGTTTACCAGCTGCTGTGATATTCCCCCCTCCTCAGTTCTGGGATGATAATACTAGATAATAGATAGCGGTGTTGAATTCATTTGCTACGTCAACGGTAATGAGGGTGCACACCTTAGACGTTGCATTCTGAGCATCCTCTACAACCTTCTCTATCGCATGTATTTTGTTGATCTGCCCCTTCTAAACCCAAACTGGGATTGGGAGAGGCCCTCCAGTTCTCGATCAGCCTTACCAAGATCATACTTTCATATAGTTTTGCAATCACGTCGATTAAGCATATGGGCCTGTAGGCCGACGAGTCTTTCATGTCTTTTCCGCTCTTTGCCAAGAGGACCACCTTTGCCACTTTCCACTGTAGTGGGAACTCCTGTCTGACTAACCGGGTATTTAGCATATCTAGCAGCAATTTCGGAGCAGTTCGTATCACCCCTTTTATTATTTCAGAAGAAATCTTGTCAGGTCCAGGGGACTTTCCTGTCTTAATACTTTCCACTGTTACTTAGTTCTTCCGCAGTAAACACGGTAACATTCTCAATTGGGAGGTTGCGGTTCCAGTAGTCTGTGCAGCTGGGAAAGAATTGGTTCACCATCTCCATCCTTCTATTCGTGCTCAAGCGGAAAGGCGGTTTGACATTTGTCAGAGATTTCATGTCAATTTTATATCCATTAGCCCATATGTTATTGTCGAGATCCTGCAGTAGCTGTCTCCAGTTCTTCTTCTTTTGTCACTGATCATTTCGTTCAGTTGTTTCCTGAGTGTTTTAAGTTCCTCCCTAAGGTTTTCCTGCCCTTTTTCGTTATCTTCAGACCTCTGCCTCTTTCGGTTTCTCGTCAGCATTCGCCTTGTTCATATGCACTTCATTCTCAGTTCTTCTATTTTGGAGTTCTACCAATATGGTAGCAGGCAGTCACTGGTAGCACCTCTTCGTATCATACTGTTTGTATAGGCTTCGCCTATTATCTTCATTATTTGGGTTGGATCAGCCGCTGGCAGGGTGTCTGCACTTCGAGCCTAAATTGGTTCAGGTCGGCGATGGGTCTCCTCTAATCAGTTCGCTCAGCGCCAGCATCATCTACCTCAAAAGTTATATGACTATGATCTGTGAGTGGCTCGTTATCCAGTATCCTCCAGTGTTCGGGCGACCTTCTGTGTAGAGCAGGTAACGTCTATGAATGAGGAGCTCTGCCTCCTGCTGAAAGTAGGTGTTACACCATCGTTGTGGGTGACAAAGTTAAGCTCGGCCAGCCAGTCTTGCAATATTGTTCCTCTGCTGTCTGTTATAGGGGATCCCCACTCTGCCGACTTCACATTAATCTCCTAGCACGACTTTCTCTCCCGGTATGGCCTTTACGTCCTCTATTAAGCCATCAATATATGAGGTGTATGCTCCTAAGCTTATGTTCGGGGATATGTAGCAGCTGTATATGCAGAAGTCTTTCAGCTTCAGTTGGATTTAACCGGCCTGCCGTTTGATTTTTTCAACCCCTATTTGTCTGTTGAAAAAGCGCACTGCGACGTCCTGCCTCGTGTCTTTGATCCAACCAGATCTTTCTATAATTGTTTTATTCGGTTCAGAGGCAATTAAGATATGTATTCTTTCATTTCTTGCTGTCGGCTCTGTCATGTCGTTTGCACCCCAGGCCCCGTTGAGATTAGCTTGTAATATCTTCAGCTTCTGTCTCCTCGTTCTTCCTTTTGTCTGTGTTCGGATTGACAGTAATTGGATTCTTATGAAGCAGGTCGAATTTTCTTTAGACTGAATACCTCATTTCAAAATAGATTGCAATTTTAAGCAACAGGTACATCATAGAGAATGGGATGCATTTATACAATTCCTTCTATAAATTCAGTGTCCTGGATAGTTAACTTGACTAAAATCTTCCTCTGATAATTCGAGGTTATCTTGATTCATCAAGTGCAAAAACCTAATTTTTTGGACAAGACATACCCCAGTTCCAATTTGGTTAAACGATACTATATACTAATTGATGATCGGTCAACATTGCTGGTTATACAATAAGAGGATGAAAAAGGCGACTCACATATTCCAAGTTACATGGTTAGCAACCATAGGCTGACCAGTCAACTGGTGTAGGTTGAGGAAAGGGTGCTTGTTGGAGACTCTCGAAATATAAAAATAGGACTCAATATTCTCTGAACAAGGGCCCATTTAGAAATAAGCATAAGGACATTCTCACGCTTCGTGTGATACCCGTATGACTCACCTGTATAATTGTCTTGTGCCAACATAATAGGGCATTCATGGGCAAATACCGTGTGCTGATTTAATTAGATATTATTACGTGGGGTATTATGGTGAATTGTTACAATGCACAGCACAACAAAATATTGACATAACAAACTTCTAAAACATCAGAACACTTTTGAACCAATACCTACCTATATCTTGGCAATGTGCATAAAGTAACACAAAATCGTATTTTAATTATAAATATAATTTAGCATGTTAAATAAAAAGATCACATTAGAGATTCACAATCATTATAATGAAAAGCTACTGATATAACTATCGCTTGGTGTTTTAAAGACGTTGTTCAAACGTGATCTGCTAAAAGATAACAAATGAATATACAATTCATAATCCACTGAGAACAAGTTGTTGTTAAAACAAGATAAAATACATTACTTTAACCACCAAATCTGCAAAATGACTTCAGTAAAAATGCGAAGGTTACATAATTAAAAATTGATATTTATATCTTTTTGCAAAACTAACAAAACACCAAATTTTGAACAACGCCCTTCTCAATTTATAATAAACCTATTATAAATTATATACAATATAACAGTCCACATTTGCTCTGCGCAATTGTATTTATACATATTTTCAAAATCAACATTGTAGATTAATATAATCACAATTTTCACAATTTATTTTTGTTACATTTTCATCTGCAGCCTGTTGTTATATATTATCATGTACAAATTAATAAGCACAATAAACTAATATGAATTAAAGAAGTGTTTTTGGTTTAACCGTCGAGCTGGGCTTCCTTGTGAATTCTACAATTCTCTAAAACTATCGTAGCAAGCCTTTTAACAGCAGGCGGAGGAGATGGGTGTAAAAGCAGTTCTTGGAGCAGCATCAAACCATTTTCTTTTTCCACCAAAGAGCAGTACTTGTCAGCTAAAATGAAAATCATATAATTGTTGAGTTTAGAAGAAGTATTGTACGTATGGATGCAGGGTAGGTTAAATATACAGGATTCTTATCTTACACCTTTATTTGAATAATTATGTAAAAAAACACCCAGTTGAAACAATTTTTGTACAAATTAATGTTATTTCGTTTATTTATACAGTGTCCCATTAAGAACGAAGCACCATGAATATATCATTCTACATTCTTTTTTTTTAAATCGCTGTCATTTGAGATAATAATAATAATGTTTATTTAGCAAAAATGCCATACATAGAAATTACAATAAAAATAAATGCAAAAACTACAACTTATTACTAATATAATTTAGAACACTAATATACTTTTACCACCAAATTCTCTCAAACAAAAGTGATTGCACGAAACTAAGAAGTAACCATTTAAAACTAAAACTATCTATATTTTAGTCAGGTACTCTATAACTTTAGTTTTAAACAACCTAATACTTTATATGTTTTTAATATCACTGGGAAGTGAGTTATATTCCTTGAAACAAAAAAAAAAGAATTTTGTGCCTTCATTGTGTTCTTAAGTTTTAGAAAGAAGCCACTCTTACCTCATGTTCCATAATTGTGCACCTCATTGAAATATGTTAGACATGCTTTGAGATAGACTGGAAA
Source organism: Tillus elongatus (assembly GCA_964006375.1). NCBI lineage: Eukaryota > Metazoa > Arthropoda > Insecta > Coleoptera > Cleridae > Tillus > Tillus elongatus. Next base: position 161,831,854 of record OZ023263.1, read on the forward strand.
AATATATACTTTTAATCTTAACAGTCTCTCAACATTCAAACATCCTAGCACCCCCAACATATGAAACGTGTTTAGGAATTAAAAAAAAAATGAATGTGGAATGAGATATTCAGTGAGTTTCATTTAAAATAGAACACTCTGTATATAATGATGTTAGCTGCACATGGCACTGTTTGACGAATTATTTTTGCTTGTTCAAGATGCGATGTTCACAGGTTAGATCAAAATTTTACAACAAAGACCAGAGTGCTATTGACAACTTGAACTTTGACATTCTAAACTTTTTTCTGCCATTTTAGAGAGCACAGGATGATAAAACTATGTATGTATCCAAGCGATAACTTTAATCGGTTAAACAATTAACCGATTTTAATCGAACTTCACAAATATGTTTATATTGTAAATATCTTGGATGAGCTCGTTAAAATTGCTGATTTTACAAAAGATTCTGAAGCAAATGCAGTCTGTAAAGAACAAGTTTTGCGTGAAATGTGCTTTACAAAGACTGTTTCAGTAGTTTTTTTTTTTGTTCCCTCAGGGCTCGTCCGCGGCCTTGCCGCCCCGATAGCACCGCAACCCTTGGTTGATTGTGCATACCCCTAGTCTTACTCCACTGTGCCTTGAACTAGTCTGCACAGCGATTGGTAGGGTGAAGTTTTATATTGCTCTGTCTCCGGTCTAGAGTGACCGTAGATCAGTTGTCTTTTCCGGTCCAGAGCTATACACTCGCACAAGATGTGCTGGGCTGATTCCTCCCCCTCGCCGCAGAGTCTGCATGCGAGGTCCCCTTCGAACCGCCCCATTTTATGTAGGTGTTTCTTGACGGCCATGTGTCCCGTCAAGAGACCTGTTGTGTTTCTGAGCTGTCCTCTGCTAAGGTTTAGCAGCTCCACAGCTCTCTTTGAACTGGGTCCGTCAATTATTGACTTCCCATGTCTGAGCCCTGGACAGTCCGCCCAGTACACCTTGTGTTGGTTTCTGACCCAGGACTTAATTGCTCCCCTGGCAGTGCTCTTTGACACGCCCAGAGCCGGTTCTGGTCCCATAAATGGTTCTGCTGACCCTCTCTTCGCGAGACTGTCAGCTTCTTCATTGCCTTTGACCCCCGAGTGACCCGGCACCCAGATGAGGGTCACCTCATTCTGCCCAGCCAGGTCGCTCGTCTCGTCACTCACTCACCAGCCAGGAATTTACCCGTGGGCTACTTAGTGCCTTAAGGGCTGCCTGGCTGTCTGTAGCTATGAGGATCCGCTTGTTGGTGTAGCCCCTCCTCTTGTTCTCCCGCACACAGTGCAGGATGGCGTACATCTCGGCCTGAAACACCGTTGCATGGGCTCCGAGGGAAATACTGTGACTTACCCTCGGTCCTTCCGAGTAAACACCTGCCCCCGTCCCACGCTCCCCGCCAGATCCATCCGTGAACCAGACGAGCGCGTCCCGTGGTATGCCCGGCGTCTCCTCCCGCCATGCCCCGCGATCAGGGATTTCCACTGTGAAGTTGTTTTCCCTGCACATTCGCGGGCTCGCGAAGTCTGACCTCATTTCAAGCATGGGTTCCTTCACGATCTCCTGAATTTTGCAGTGGTCCCTGAAGCCTGGGTTGATCTTCAGTCTACCATTGCAGGCTAGTCTGTATAGTCCTAGCCTGGCCTCTCCCATAATAACGAAGTGTAGGGGGGGTAGATCCAGCAACACCTCCATGGCGGCTGTTGGGGTTGAAGACATGGCCCCTGTGATGCCTAGGCAAGCCATCCTTTGGATCTTGCCTAGTTTTTGTTTGGCACTGGATTGTGTCACCTTAGGCCACCAGACCAGTGCCGCATATGTTAACGATGGTCTGACCACCCTTGTGTACAGCCAGTGGGCCATACTAGGTCTTAGTCCCCACGTTTTTCCATATAGCCGCCTAGTGACGGCTAAGGTCATGACTGCCTTACGCAGTATTTTTCCAATGTGACCATTCCAGGTTAGCTTAGAGTCCAATACGACCCCAAGATATTTTACCTCCCTGGCCATTGGAACGCTCCTACCGTATAGAGTGAGAGTTCTGTGGCTTTCACACTTCCTCCTCCTCGTAAACGGCACGACGGTTGCTTTCTCGGGGCTCACCCCGAGCCCTTGATCAACCGTCCACCCTTCCACCACTTCAGTGCAGTCTGCATACGCTCCCACACTGCCTGTGTGACCTTTCCTCGGACTATGATGACAATGTCGTCCGCATAGCCCTGTACCTCATACCCCCCACCCGAGAGCCTCCCCAGCAGGCCGTCCACGACTAGACACCACAGCAAGGGAGACAGAACGCTCCCCTGCGGACACCCCGCCGCGACCCCCGCCAGCAGAGTCCCTCCCGCGAGTGAGGTGAACACCGCCCTGTCCCTGAGCATGGAACCGATCCACCTGCAGCAGGTCTCCTCTATTCCACGCTCCCGGGCAGCTGCCAGAACCGATCCGAACGAGGTGTTGCTAAAGGCCCCCTCTATGTCTAGGAAGGCCCTCCAGCGTATTCTCCAGTTTCAGCACCAGTTGGTGCAGTGCTGTTTCTGTTGAGAATCCTGCTCTGTATGCATATTGTCCGCAGTGTAGAGGATATGCTTCCAGTACACCGCCCCTAATGTGCCGGTCGAGCAGTTTTTCCACTGTTTTCAGCAAGAAGGACATGAGACTTATTGGCCTCAGGGACTTTGCCTGGTCTGTTGGACGCCCAGGTTTAGGAATAAATACAACCCTGGCTAGTCTCCATGCCCTCGGAATGTACCCCAGAGCCAGGCTGGCCCTCATAATGAGGGTAAGCACCGGCGCCAGTATATCTATCCCCTGTTGGAGCATGGTGGGCATTATTCCATCAAATCCCGGCGATTTGTATGGCTTAAAGCTGTTAATGGCCCATCTGATTTTGCTCCAGGTAACCACTTCTTTAGCGACTGTCCAGTCTACTCTAGATGCCCGCCTATAAGGCGCCTCTATTTCTGAGTGTTCCCAGTCCGGAGGTGATTGGTTTATTATGTTACAGCCGGGGAAGTGCGTCTGGAGTAAAATTTCCATAGTTTCCTCCCCCGAGCTTGTAAAGCCTCCCGTGGGTGTTCTAAGGGAGCCTATGTTAGTCTGAGGGCCCTTAGACAGGATCTTGTGTAGTCGAGCACTCTCGGACGTGTTTTCCACTTCTTCGCAGTGCCTCCTCCACGACTCCTTCTTGGCGTCCCTCAGTCTTTTGTTATAGGTCGATAGGGCCTGTCTATATTCATCCCATGCTCCCGACCTTTTGGCCGCGTTAAACAGCTTACGAACCTGCGTCCTCCTTTGCCTGAGGTCCTCGTTCCACCATGGGACATTCCTGGTGGACACCCTCATTTTCAGGGGGCAGTTGGCGTTATAGGCCGAAGTAATTGCGTCTCGCAATTGGACTGCTGCAATCTCGAGGTCTATTGAATCCCTTATGGCACTCTCAACCTCCCGCAGTTCCACAGCTAGGTCTGCCCTGTAGGCTTCCCAGTCCGCCTTGCGGGGGTCCCGGTACCATACCGTTTCTCTTTCGACTTTGGCGATTTCAAACCGGATGTATCTGTGGTCTGAGCTACTCACTTCCCCAGACACAGCCCAGCTTTTAACAAAGTCACCCAGAAACTGGGTGGAAACTGTTAGGTCTAAAACTTCCTCACGCCGTGTTGTGACGAATGTCGGTTTATTACCTCTATTCAATATGTCTAAATTAAATTTCATAAAGAATTGTAAAAGTGCCTCACCCCTAGAGTTTGTGTCCGAGCTACCCCACAACTCATGGTGCGCATTCGCATCCATGCCGATGATGGTCTGCCATCCACCTGCTCTGCTACCCACCATCAGCTGCTCCAATTTGTTGGGTGGAGGAGGGTCCGTGCTGTCCCCTGGCAGATAGGCTGACGCGACAGTAATGTCCCTCAGCCCATCCGCTCCTCCACATCGGATTTTGATCGTTGCCAGGTCCCTGGAACAGAAATTCATTAGAGGGAGAAACTCTATCCCTTCCCTGACAAAAATGCAGGCCCTCGGATTCTCGCTGGACCTGCTGTAGATGAGCTTTCCAGTAGCTCCGCCGAGTCCCTTGATCTCTCCTTTGTAGGAGTACGGTTCCTGGATGAGGGCCACATCCGTGTTCCTCAGAGCCATTAGTAGTCCGGCCGTGGCTGCCCTACTGTGTTGGAGGTTGACCTGAAGGAACCTAAGTCCCATTAACCCTTAGTTGCTTCCCCAGTGGGCGGAAGCTAACCCTTCCCATGCCCCAGAATGCCTTGAAGGAGGTTCCTTCAAGGGCTCTGTAAGATGTTGGGTCGATCGAGAAGGCGAGCGTCTGTCCTTTCTCCTCTGCCTTCCTGCTTAGAACCGACCAGTGTTGCGTCCCCAGTTCAGGGTTCTGGATCTTAAGTCTGCTGATCACCGTCTCCTGCGGGACGGTGTCAGGGATCCGTACGAGGACCTTGCGTCTCTTTGGGAGTTTCTTGGGCTCGACGGCTGTCAAGTCCGCCCCCTCCCAAATCTGACCGAGGCCCCCGATCGTTTTCCGCAGCCAGTCCCGCGACTGCGGGCCGGCACAGGTTGTCCAGAGGATGCCCCCCGTCAGGCGCGTCCGGTGGAACTGAGGCGGGCTCTCCCCTTCCTGAAGAGAGTCCACTGCAGCTACCACCGCAGCCTGGATCAGGTCCGCCTTCCCCTGGTCTAGCGTGACCTCAGGATGGCGTCTGTCAATCACCGCCATCCCGAGGCCCTCCGCAGCATCCCTGTAAGAGCCAGTCTGCGCCGGTGTTCCGGCCTTGGTTCCTTTGGGAGGTCTGTCTGTAGTAGGCGTGCTAGAGCCAGAGCGCGGCGTCTTCCGACTCGCACTCTCCTCTTGCGCCTTTACAGGCACCCTGGCCCTTTTGGAACGTCTGTCTGTAGTGGGCGTGCTAGAGTTCGAGCGCGTCCTCTTCTGACCCGCACTCCCCTCTTGCGCCTTTACAGGTTTCTCGACCGTCCAGGTCCCGGCCGCCATTTTTTGCGCCCTCCGGAGCTTCTTTCTTTGCGCCCCGGAAAGACGCTTGGACTGCCGGGGCAGTCCCTCTACTCTAACAGTAGAGTCCTCACTGGTGGAGGGGCCCCCGGAGTCCGCGGAGCTCGCCGCCCTCCGGTGGGACCCAGCCTCCAGCTTGGGTGTCGGGGCAGGTCTCTGGCCGAAGCTACCCCCTGATCCCCCGTATCTACGCCGGACGTGGGACCTCCAGAGTCCGCTGCCGCCCCCTGGCTCGTCTCCGTTTCCGGGATAGACTCAAGGCACAAGTCTGTAGCCGGAGCCACTCCTCGAGCCTCATTGGTTTTGGTTTTGTATGTGTTTATTATCTTCATGTTGTTCCCACGAGAATGGGGGAAATACTGTCCACACCATCAGAACCCCCTGTGTGGTGCAAGGCGGGTTACTCTGGAGGGTTGCCTGGCACTCCAGAGGTTCCGTTCACGACACCATCGCCCTGGTGCCATCCATCCATAGGCACGGGTCACGTGACACCGTAGATTGGGGGAGTTTAGTTCGACCTCCTTGTCTAGATCCGTCATGTTTAGTTATTAGCAGGGTCACCTCGTGCAGGATGCGGATTTTTACCGCGCATGACGGTCTTGGGGAAAGCTTAATCGGGAGTTTATGTTGTTATTTCCACTTCCTCAGCTTGCCCCCTGGAGTCCTTTGGCCCGCGACTCCTTAACCCCGTTTCAGTAGTTACTTTTCTTTATTTAATTGAAATCTTTGTAGAAATTTTATTTGAAATATACTCTTTTTGCCAGCTTGGACTTTAAACATTTGGGACAGTCAATTATTCCTGGAGGGGTGACCGGTTGTAACATAGGTAAAAATCACTTTAAATGATTTCTAAATGAAGATTCTAAAACAAATACGGCTTCTGGAGAACAAAATATTGTCAAAATTACTCCAGTCCAAAAGTCGAAAAAGATACAGGGTGTTAAACTGAGAAATTGGATATCAATTTTCTTTGATATCTAGGAAATATGACATATTGTTTTGAATATTGGTGATGAGTTTGCCCTTTGGCAGATAGAGGATGCTGCCTGTAGTACCCTTAAAGTCTTAAAAATACTGTGACTTTTTTGTTGGTGTCGCTAAATAACCTTTGATTAGAAAATATAATTACTTTGTATTTTCTTAACAAAAAGGTATACTTGTTGAAGAATGCTAAAATCAATCGTTCAATCAATATTTGCGATTTTAAAAGTAGCTGCAACGCATTCAGCTACGGTGCATTACCAGAAAACCAAATTTTCGCTTAATAGATGCTAGTTAAGTGTGTTCATGGACTTCTTGGTCATTTCTAACTCTGTTGATGAAGCTTGTATTATCTGCAAACATGTAGGTTCCATGTGTTTCAACACTTATCAGTTGTTGACACAAATTATCAAGAGGGAGGGACCCAAGATAGATCCTTGTGGTACCCCAGCTTTCAAACACATTCGCCCATTTGTATTCAGTTATAGAAGTATGATTTAAACAGATCATATGCCAAATTACACTCACCATAATAGTAAAGCTTATCAAGGGAAGTGTTAAATTATTTAATGAGGCACCGGGTACTAATAAATATACTGTATTGAAATACAATACTTCAGAGATACAAATACACACATTAGTTAACAAACTATTTTAGTTTTCATTTTCTGTATATCGCTTACACTCTTTCAACGAGCCAAAATTTTCGCACACTCACAAAAATGGTCAACACGGATAGCCCACTTTACACAACTAAAAGACATCTCTGGTAAGATGGATCACAATACATTACAAAACACATCACTGCAGAGAAAACAATAATAATTATTCATGCATTCAAAATCATATTTCCAACACACCTTGATTCTGAATTTCCTTAACATTATACTTTACAATTAACAAAAGAGATTAGAGATTTTACAAAACAAAATTACTATTGACAGTAATGGAAATTTAACAAAGATCTAAATTTTTCAAATTTTTCTCTACCCAATGATTTGGTTAAAATATCTGCTATTTGGTCATTGCTATCTATCTTCAAAACATCAATTAAATTCCTGCTATGCAAGTTCTAAAGCTGGTTCTAAAGCTGGTCAGCTCGTTAATAGTTCGCTGGTGTGGTATACTTGCAATATGGTAGGTGGTAGTGGAATTTTCCTTTATGTGATAGTAAAGGATTTTTTTTCAAGGGGCCGGTGAAGTCCCAACGGACGCTTCCGGTTCTAGTGTATGAGTCGGTTTTCCTTATAAGCAAAAATGATGATGACTCCTCCTTGTACAAAATATTCCGGAGGCAAAATACCCCTCCATTCGGATCTCCGGGAGAGGGGTGTACAGGGGGCGCCAGCATCGAGATTTACAATATCCTTCTCGAATATATGTGGCCTAAATTCTAACCTGAATTCCGTCCACCATTTCCTCCAGGCTAATAGGCCCCAACTCATCTTCCTGATCGAAACTCAAATCAGTGCCAAAACAGCCACTAATCACCTTAATTTCCCGGGGTATGAGCTCCTTACTTCTTTTAGATTGCATGGAGGCGTGTGCGCGTACGTCCGTAGCAATCTACCCTGCACCAGACTCCCCAATTTAGAAGCTGGAAGAAAAGACATACTATGGATAAAACTCTCTCTCAGGACTGCAATTAAATTCGTCTGTTGCATTTACCAGTCACCTTCTGACAACAACTTTGTCCAGCTCTTTGACTACCTTTCTGAAAAAACCGACCATCTGATTTCTGAATATCCTTCCTCCAAGTTCACTATTCTTGGTGACTTCAATGTCCATAATAAGGAATGACTAGGATCTTCAAAAACCGATCCACAAGGAAGAGCAGCGGAGGCCTTTGCAGTCAGCAATTCTTTAGCCAATATGGTTCAGCAACCTACTTACTTTCCTCGCATCCCAACACACAGCTCAAATCCCTTGGATCTCCTTCTTACTACAAATCCTGACTGCTATAAGATATCAGTCACCGCTCCCCTGGGTCGCTCAGACTACTTTCCTGCGCAATGCAACCCGAGGTCACACAATCATCACACCCACGTATCGTTTGGCACTACAACTCGGCGAACTGGGACGAAATGCGAGATTACTTTTCCTCATTTTCATGGGCGTCTGTCTGCTTCTCTCATCCTGACCACTCTGATATCTCACAAAACGTCACCGAAATTATCCAAGCTGGCATGGAATTATTTATCCCACGTACATAGAAAACCTCTGCAGCCACTCAAAAGCCCTGGTTCTCTAAATCCTGTGACAAGGCCAGACTTGAAAAGGTCAAAGCTCACAAAATGCTTCTACAAAATCCCAGTCAAGAAAACTGACAAGCATTTAACAATGCAAGAAACCGCTATGTCGGCATTCTTTCTGAGGCAAAAAACTCGTTTAATAACCACATCAAAAACAAAGTCCTCTTAAGCTCCAGCGGCAGCAAACCCTTCTGGACTCTTGCTAAATCTATTGGGAATAATTTCTGCAAGAGCATGTTCCCACTTGTCTCAGGGGATGAAATTGTTTCTACCGCCCTGGGCAAGGCTGAACTTTTTGCCTCGTTGTTCGCCGGCAATTCTACTCTAAACTCACCTCCAAATCTTCAACCACCAACAGTCCCCAATGTCGCGCATAAAATGACGGATATCATTTTCAAAACTAGAAAGGTACGAAAGATGCTCAGTTCTCTTAATACCAGGAAAGCCTCTGGCATGGACTAGATCCCAGCAATTGTTCTCAAAAAATGCGCACTACAACTTGCTCCTGTCCTGACTCGTCTGTTTCACACATCTTACAATAGAGGCATATTCCCTAGTAATTGGAAAACTGCTCGAGTACAACCCGTCCCAAAGAAAGGATTGAAAGCGCTTCCTAGCAACTACAGGCCTATTTCTCTCCTTTCAGTCATCTCTAAAGTGATGGAAAAGTATATAAACACCGAATTACTAAAATTTCTCGAAAAACAGTCTAATCCACGACAGGCAGTATGGATTCCGTCAGCGCAGATCAACTGCCGACCTCCTTTCCTTTGTCACCCATTCTGGGAACAAGGCTATGGAACTACACGGTGAATCCCAGATAGTCGCTCTAGACATATCCAAAGCATTCGACCCGGTCTGGCACGCAGTGCTGCTTAATAAACTACCGGCCTATGGCCTACCACTAAAACTCTGTACGTGGACAGCAAATTTCCTCTCTAACCGGAGCATTTCTGTTGTCGTGGATGGCCATTCCTCTAAACTGAATCCAATTAATGCAAGTTGTGGAACTCCTTGCCGGCACATGTTTTTCCTTCTCCCCCGAACCTCCAAACCTTCAAGTCCAGAATTAACAAGTTGCCTCTTTCCTCCTTGTCGACACCCATGGTACGATAGTATTTAGGCTGTAAGCCCTCGTGGTGTGTTGTTGAAATAAAAAATTAAAAAATTATAAAAATAAAATAAAAAATTCACAAAATGATAGCTGACATTAATGTGTTTGGAATCATTTGAAAATTTTCCATGTTTTGCTAAAGCAATTGCACCTGTGTTGTCTTCAAAATTTTTTATTGGTTTGCTAATTTTTCAATTCAAGTCACTAAGTATCCCATGAATAGGTATAACTTCTTCTACACAATCTGCTAGAGCATAAAATTCTGCATGAGTATGTCTACTCACACATTCACAATTTTTGTCATGATAAAAAGTGTCTAATTTTCCAATGGTCATAACAATATTCTTCTTTGCTACAATACCGACACCACCTCTAAAAGTCACTGACCTATGAACTGTTGATTTCATATTCATGGAAAAATTTGACTTTTTCTGAGTTTAACCAGTGCTCTGTTATCACAGCAATATTTATGTTGTAGTCACTCATGGCCATTTTTAACAATTCTTCGTTCTTGTCCAGTCCCTTGCATTTTCAGGTACCCATTGTATTTCAATTGTCTGACAACTTGTCAAAAAGATAAAAATGAATCCTTTTAGAACTTTTAACGTATAATCTAGCCGGGTAGTTAGTTTTCTAAACGTTACTGTTTGAAACATTGACCATTTTTTTTTTTATGGAACACCTGTATATTTGTCAAAAAATTATTTTGCATTTTCATAAATTTCTCAAAACTATATAACATTATGGGTCTATTTTAATAAACAACAAAAAAATCCAAATTTTCATAATTCGCAATCAAAATTTTGCAGTATACCATGCAGAATGTGCTGCTGTTTATCGTTTACCTGAGAGCAAGGAATTTGTTCTATGCTGTGTCACTGCTTGTCTTAATTATATAAATTTTGTGTTTCATTTTCCACTTCAGCTGCTTTTTTGTATTTATTTATCGAACATTTTGAGAAATACTATATGTTAACTTGTTTTATATTAAGTAATGAAACTGTTAAAGCAGCATCTGGGTTGTAATTTAAAAGTAAATAGTTGGTTTTCAGTTATATTTAAATACCATTCTTTTTTATTTGGATATCCAGAAAGGAGGCAACCCAATATTCACTTTTTACTGAATAAAAAAGAACTTACTGGTCACGGATCATTTGACAAACCTCGTTCAAAAACCTATAATAAATAAAATCGAGAGGTTTAGGAAGCCACAGTTTTGGCTAATGTAGAAGCTTACCATACAAACTCCCGTAGAGCCATTGAAAGAAGCGTAGATTCCAAAAGCTAAATTTCACAAGATTCTAAGAAAACACAAATACCACCCATACAAATTTAAGATTGTCCAGCACCTACGCCCTGGGGATGCTCAACATCGGGTAGTTTTCTGTAATTGGTATCGGGAAAGATGTTATATGGTTAGAGATTTTGCAATAAAGGTTATATCATCAGACAAAGTTCATTTGAGTAATTCTGGTATACTTAGAAGGCACAATAGCCGATTCCGGTCCCAAGAAAACCAACACCAAATATTTCTCAGAAGACAGCAAGGCGGATTTGGTCTAAATGTGTCTTGCTTCATATTAGGAACACAGATAAAATTTTATATATTTGAAGGAAACCTAACAGCCAAACCTGAATTGCTCGATGATGTTCCTTTAGCCCATGTTAATGAAATTAATTTTCAACAGAACAGGACTCTGTACACAATTCTCAAACGGCAAGGTTATTTCTGGAGAATAATTTTCCAAATCAATGGATCGGAACCAATGAGCCTATGTGATGGCCCTTAGGTTACCAGACTTGTCTATATTGGTTTTCTTTCTATGGGCATATCTGGAGAATAAAATTTTCAAAGTTTATTATGATAATATTCAAGATTTAGGAAACGCAATAAGGTAAAGTTTTTGCCACTTACAAAATCATCCAGTTGCTTTGCTTAATTCCTTCAAAGGAATAGGAAAAGTATGCAAAGCGTGCACACAACAAAATGGAAATCATTTTGAACAATTCTTATGATTTAGTAGATTACTTTAACGCTTATGTTACGATTTTCAAAGTTAGTTTTTGCTGATAGGCTTATTGAATAGTAATTATTTATTAATGTTATGTCCTTTTGTTGCATAAATCAAGGTAGGTAGCACTGTTTTGTGGAAAATTAGCAATAGATATATTGATAAATGGCTGTTATTAAATATTTTTCTCCATTTATCGTTAGCATATAGAAATAAATAAATAGCCTAATTTTTTTGCATGGACTACTACAAAATTTTGAATGTGAATTATGAAAATTGGGATTTTTTTTCGATGTTTATTAAAATAGACCCATAATGTTATATATTTTTGAAAAGCTTGTGAAAATGCAAACTCATTTCTTGGCAAATATACAGGTGCCTTGTTTAAAAGAACCAAAGAGTGGTCAATATGTCAAAAACACTAATATTTGGAAAAATAACTGCGACACTAGATTCTACGTAAAAAGCTCTAAAAGGATTCGTTTTTACCTTTCTGGCAAGTTGTCAGGCAACTGAAATACAAGGGGTACCTGAAAATGCAATATTTTCAATATTGTCATGGAGCTCGGAAACAGGCTGACAATTTTGTTTGCGACATCTTTCGTTTCACAAAAAAGTAGCTCAGGTTCACAACAACCACAAGGTTCTATTGTTACTGATAATAGATACCCAGAAATTGCAACCAAAATGGGACATCCTGTACATTGTCAATCATAAGCGTAATAGTGACATCATTCTTATTTAGCTTTTTTGTTCTGGGCTTACTTTTTAAAAAAATATTTTCTTTCTGTTTTCCTGTCAAACTGAAATTTGTACTGTAACAGTTATGAGATCATATTTTATTTATCACACACTTGTCATAAACAAACTTATAAATCTGTTATTAGAATCACATCTTGGTGTCATTACTTGTTATTTTGTTAAGCTTCTGTAAAAGATTACTTAAAGTATATTGCGATATAATTGTTTTTCTAATGAAAAAATGCAAAATATGGTTTGATTTAATGCACAAGCAAATTTTAATGAACAACACTTACAGAGTATATGCTGCAAACATTCAAACAGGAGATGAGATCACAGACTACTTCAAAATCTTTATGACCAATTAGGTGAAATCGGTTTGTTACGTCCAAAATGAGATATTTTACACCGTTCAAAAATATCGCTCCCGAACCTAAATAAATTTTAGTTTGTGGAAGCAGAAACTCCAGAAGTTAGTTCAAGAAGAAGCAGCTGCTATGTAAGTAGATCATCGGTTCTGAGGATATTTCATGACGAAGATCTTTATCTATATTACTTCACGCCCGTACTGAATTTATTACCAGCTGACCTTCCAGCTAGACTACAATTTTGCCATCCCTTCAGAAACAAGCAGAATGTAGATCCACTGTTTGTGAACGAAATAATATTTACAGATGAAGCTACCCGAATTCGCCGGAGGTTAATTCAACTTCAGAAACAAACATATGTGGGAGAATAAAAGTTCTCATGTAGCAGTAGAACATCATTTCCAAAAATTCCTACCTAAATTTTCTACAAAATGGGTTGCGTGATATCATTGATTATTTACCCTCAAACTTAAGACATAATATGTATTTTGTGCAAGACCATGCACCAACACAATTCTTTGTTGTTCAAGTGTGAAATTACGTAAATGAAAGGTATCGACAAAGATGGATAGGCCGTGCCAGTCCACGCCCTTGGCCAGCTCGTAGCCTGGATTTTTAACCTGCTAGACTTTTTCTCTGGTGTTAAAATCAGTAGTCTACAGTAATACAGTAAACATCCACGAAGAATTGTGGCAAAAACTTGTAGAAACTGTCAATTTATTTAGAATTAAAGGAATAATTTTTAAAGTAAGACAATCTCTTCTCATCAAAGTGTATTAAGGTTAATGGTGATAATTATGAACATTTGTTGTTCACTATTTAAGCAACTAATCATTTCTTTTCCAAATAATAATGATTGATAGTCATAAGTTACATTATTTTTCTATTATTCGTTACATTTCTTACCTCAAAATGATTATATTTATTTCATGTTTTTTCGTTCACAATTCAGTAGAAAAAAAAAGTATTCTGTATTACCCACCAAGTTTGAAAATATGTTTTGCTTCTATATTTAATCTGTCATTTCTCTGCCAGTAATAAACACTTTGCTAGTATTACATTACCGCAACTACTTTTAAACCTGCAAATATTTTGAAAATGATTGATTTTAGCTTCATTCAACAGGTACACCTTTATGTTCAAAGTCTGTTGTGACAGTCCCATGCAAATTGCTAGAGTACCCTGTCCATCCTTTCCTTTATCAGGTTCCATAGCTTCAACAGGAGTTCTTTTATGTAGCTTTGAGCCTTAGGTTTTTCTTCGCCAAGTGACTAAAACCTCAACCTTGTAAGGTCTTCACATTGGCACAATATACGTCATGAGGTTTCATCTTCTTGGCAGGATCTGCACAGTACTTTGTTAGCTAGACCTATTTAGCTCATTTGCTTATTGAATCGGCAGTGTCCCGTTAATAGACCTACTATTACCCAAACAGCATTTTTGCTCCTTCCTAGCAACTCCTTTGTGAATCTAGACAAAGGTTTTTTGAAAAACTCTTTAGGCTCTTTCTGTCTTCCACCATCCCAGTGCTCTTGCCTCAGATCTATCCATTAATAATGCATGGACCTGGTTAGATCGCAACGACTTATACAGGGTGTAGCACCTAAGGCACCTCGGACCATCATAGCTCCTCTACCATACAAGATCTCGAAAAAATTTTAAGAGAAAAATCGTACATAATTACCATCGCCAGGTTCCTAAAATATTACTATTCACTAGTGGCCTGCCGTATTCCAGTGGCGTATCAAACCTATGTTTTTTTTTAACGGAACACCTTATATTTTATTGTAGACTTGGAAAGTGCTCGAGAATTACTTATTTTTTATATAACATGTAATACCCCTAACATTAGCGGTTTCTCTGTTAAAACCTCTTAACTTCCGGTGCGACTATTTTTGGTTTTTTTTTTAAGTAACTAAATTGCACCGGAGCCTCGGATTTCAATTTAGGAGTATGCTAAGGCCTTTTGTAACTTCCCATAATTTTTTTGGTTAATTTATGGAAAGAAAAAAATTTGATTGGCCTTCGCAATTTGTCATTTTTTCGAAAATTTTAAATGGCAGACCCCTAAAAAATTACAGCGTTGGATAGCTTAAGCTCCAAGTTTTCCATTGGTACCAAAAAGAACCACACATTCCATTAAAAAATTTCAAAGGAAAAACAAGTTGTAACGCTAATTTGTCGGAAAACGTCCTTTTCTGAAACCAAGTCTGCCATGATAAAACAAAAAAAGTGTAATTGTCAAAATAAATATTACAAATAATAATAAACTGACGGCAGGATCATTGTTTTCTGATAAACGTTGCAAAAATATCTGAACTCAAGAAGAAATGGTTGTCATGGTGTCGATTCTTGGAGAATGTTACAAAAATTGTTTGTTGGCGTCACGAGCGTACGTTGATGGTTTTCCAACATGATGGAGCTCTTGCAGATAATAGCCGTGCCGTTCGAAAATATGTTGATAAAAGGTCTCCGGATTCATCGACTGGCTGTGGAGGTCCAGTAAGGTGGCCGTCAAGAACACCAGACCTCACTTCTCTTGACTTCTTCTTCTCGGGCTACATCAACAATGTGGTCTTCAGATGGGTACGAACTTCAGCCGAGGATATGCGGGAGAAGACACACGTGATGTATCACCAGAAGTCCTCAGGACAGTATCTAGGACTGCGAGTCAAGGTTGAGGTTATGCCTCCAACGGAAAGGTCATCATTTAGAACATTTAGTTTAGGTTGCTAAATATTCCAACCTCTTTTTCAGAACTTTTTCATTTAAGTAGTTGTAAATGTATCCAACACTATTTGAACCACTTGTTGATTTGAATGTGTGAGGTCAGAGTATCTCTGAGAGTACACTTCTGATTCTAACTAACAATTTTTGTGACAATGCAGAAAGAACACCATGTTGACCACATTTTTTTTATTTTGTGTTATCGTGACAAGACTTGCTTTCGGAAAAGGACGTTTTCCGACAAATTGGCGTTACGACTTTTTTTTCTGAAATGGGGTGTGTTTTTTTTGGTATCAATGGAAAATTTCGAGCTTCGGTTATCCAAAGCTGTAATTCTTTTGGGGGTTGCCATTGAAATTTTTGAAAAAAAAAGACAATTTGCTACGGTCAATCAAAAATATATACTAAAGTTAGGTTACATAAAAAAATAGTGCTGCAAATTGAATCATAACCTCCACATAGCTGTGATAGTTTATTCTCTTCAGAAAGACATTCACATGGAATGAATTTAGGGCCCCCGACTTGACCACAAGGAAAATATTTGTATTCCTTTTCCCATAAACTTTCGAAACGTTATATTACTCCAGTTTTATTGAGAAAATATCAATTTTCACCAAATCACCCCTTATTTATCCCCTCCCCCCTGAAGCAATCTTACCCAAAAACAATTCGGAGCGTTCTTTTGTCGGGTGTTAACTGGATACCAAATTTGAACATGATATCTCAATTCGGTCGAAAGTTATTGCGACTATTAACAGGCAGACGTACATGGCGACACACCAACCGACCGACAGACAAAAAAATGTTCGTTCCAGAATCATGTTTTCTATACGTTTTGAGACTTTTTGCACCGTTTTAGCACCAAAAAATCGACATTTTGTCAACAATATTCCACCCCCACACATTCAACCCCTAATTTAATTTCAGCACAGAATACCAGATGTTCAATTAGAGGCATTTTGAGAGGTGTTATTGATTGAATTGTCACACATACGGTGTACTGGTTATGTTTTACTTTTTTGTTATGTCATCATATTAAGATAGGTTATTTGAAACGAATGTATTTTTAGATGTTTCTATTATTATTGTAAATGGTTGATCCGTTGAATAAATAAATAGAAATTAAAAATTTTATAATAAATAAACCCTAAAACGTTATATTACTCAAGTTTTAACGAAAAAATGTAAATTTTCACCAAATCACCCCCCATTCACCCCCTACAGCGATTTTACCCAAAAACAATCCGAACCGTTCGTTTGACGAGTGCTAACTGTATGTTATACCAAATTTGAAGATGATATCTCAATTTGTTTTAAAGTTATTGTGGCTACAAACAGACAGACATACAGACCAACAGACAAAAAAAATTTCGTTCCCAAATAATGCTTTCTGTGTTTTCATACTTGTTACGACGTTTAAGCGAAAAAAACCTTTGAAATGTTTGTCGCCGATGCAATACTTCCACATGTTGTGACGATGTGGAAGTAATAAGTACTCTTCCAACACTTTCCAAATCTGCAATAAAATATGGGGTGTTCCATTAAAAAAAAGTTTGATACGCCACTGGAATACGGCATGCCACTGGTGACAAGAAATATTTTAGAAACATAGCAATGGTAATTATGCACAAGTATGCTCTTGGAATTTTTTCAATATCTTGTATGGTAGGGAACCTATGGTCAGAGGCGTCTTAGGTGCTACATCCTGTATACAAAATTGTGAACATATTTATTTTTGAAAATATATGCAGTTTAAGATCACACACACTGTATTTACCTTTTATTTACACTGTGTATGCAATGCACTTATGTAGATTTTGCTATTCATGACGTTTTAAATAACTGTAAATTAGTCACTTTTGTATAACTGTTGTTTGTATAAGGAGCATCATCCCAGTCGTTAAATATTAATAAACAAATAACACTACTTACGATAAACCCTTGTCAAGTTAGCAAGCGCCCACACGGCCCACTGTTGACACTCTGGTGTATGGTATATCTTCACCAGATATAAAATAGGTTCAAATGACCTGTAGTTTATATTCCGCTGTGAATTCAGGTCCCAACGATTTATAGCATCTACCATCTTGTTAAGTACATGTCTGCGTGATGGTTCACCAGTTGCTGTCCACATCTCTGGGCCATCACTTGCTATGTGTGATATTACACCTGCAGCATTGTAACTAACTTCTATCCCATCACTTATAGAGTCCAGCAGTTCGGAGAACACAGTGAGGTATTTAGAATTGATTAGATAGTGACGTAACTCTCGTACTTCAGCAACGTTGCCCAATAAGCCCATCATATTGCGAAGAAGCTCTTCCTTATGAGGAAATTTCTAAAAATTAAAGAAAGATGTTAAACTATAGAAGAAAATAATTACACAGAAACTAAGTCTATATTATCTCATACATATAATAATACTAAATTAGGTGGAAAATATGGGAATCCAGGTGAGCAGTTTTTTTACAGATAATTTCTGGACATTCAGCAGTCAGGTAGTGCATACTACAGTGGCTATATAGAGACAGTGTGGCCATAGGCGATTCGGCTGCCATGTTTCATCTTATGGGAGAAACAGGAACGTCGAAGCATTTAAGTGTTAATCGATGCATCAGTGGAAAAAAATTGACTACCGTCACAAGTAATAATGATGAAGAAATTTATTGATTGTTGTTGCCCTTACTTGGTGAAACTTGTCCATACTACATACAGACTTGGAGACTACTTCTCTGGCGTCAATGTTGGTTTTCGTTTTTGCAGGTGAAGGACGTAGCCAGCACATAAGCTAACTGGAGCAAGTGGCCCTTACGAATTCTGGATGTTCTAGGATGTTCTTCAACGTTTCTGTGACTATAGTTTCGCTGCTTGACAGCATTCTCAGACAGATTAAAATTGAATTAGTACGAAATCATGACAACTACAAATAAAGATCTGTTGCTATGTTATGATATGACGTTTTGATCAAAAAATTTATCAAATTAAAAATAAAAATGAAACACAGATGACAGATGAGGCTTTCAAATTGTCTACGTGATGTATGTCAATATTTAACATAAAAATAGAACTAGCCTATAATAACTATGATAACAGTTACAACAATAAAATAACTAAACAATAACAGTATAAAAGCAGTCTCTATACAACGAAAATATCGACATACATCAACTCATTATTTTATTACAACTTTTTTGAAGGAATAGTTAAATTTATTTTCCTTGACTTATTTAATTAAAAAGAAGAATATCCAAGAAAGGGGAATTCATTAAATCAGTTTGCTCATTTAAAACAAGGTAGCTATTGCCGTGTGTGTGCTTTTTGACTTCTAAAGCTTCAAAAAAAGTGTAGTTTACGTTTGTCATTATAAAAATGTAGTGGTTGTATGCGGTTATTTACTGTAGGTCTGTGTTTGGTATCAATAATATGTTTTGCAAATGTAGATTTGTCAGCGTGGTTATTTCTAAATGCAGAAATATGTTCTTTGTATCGGGTGTTAAAATTTCTAGAAGTTTGACCTATGTAGAAATTTTAACACCCGATACAAAGAACATATTTCTGCATTTAGAAATAACCACGCTGACAAATCTACATTTGCAAAACATATTATTGATACCGAACACAGACCTACAGTAAATAACCGCATACAACCACAACATTTTTATAATGACAAACGTAAACTAGACTTTTTTGAAGCTTTAAAAGTCAAAAAGCACACACACGACAATAGCTACCTTGTTTTAAACAAGCAAACTGATTTAATGAATTCCCCTTTCTTGGATATTCTTCTTTCTAATTAAATAAGTCAAAGAAAATAAATTTAACTATTCTTTCAAAAAAGTTGTAATAAGATAATGAGTTGATGTATGTCGATATTTTCGTTGAATAGAGACTGCTTTTATACTGTTATTGTTTAGTTATTTTATTGTTGTAACTGTTATCATAGTTATTATAGGCTAGTTCTATTTTTATGTTAAATATTGACATACATCACGTAGACATTTTGAACGCCTCATCTGTCATCTGTGTTTCATTTTTAATTTCAATTTGATATTGATCAAAACATCATATCATAACATAGCAACAGATCTTCATTTGTAGTTGTCATGATTTCGTACTAATTCAATTTTAATCTGTCTGAGAATGCTCTCAAGCAGCGAAACTATAGTCACAGAAACGTTGAAGAACATCCTAGAACACCCAGAATTCGTAAGGGCCACTTGATCCAGTTAGCGTACGCGCTGGCTACGTCCTTCACCTACAAAAACGAAAACCAACAGTGAAGCCAGAGAAGTAGTCTCCAAGTCTGTATGTAGGATGAATAAATTACTCTTCTGATGTTTCATGATTGGAATCTTTTTTATTTCGAAAATTTAAATTAAAATCTCGTTCTCGATTCCCGCAAAATTTGGACTGAAATGTCAATTGTCATATTTATTAATACCCAAGCAACACGCAACTCATATGCTTGTAACTAAAAAAATTAATTAATCCCCAGGGTTTTGCAGATCTGACAAGTGCAAAGCTTTATTGAAAGACTATGATCAAATTAGGGCAATGTTAATTAACATTTTGAAGATAAATACTAATAGGCCTAAAGTATGCTGTGATGAAAATGGGTTATATAATCGTATGTGTAAAACAGAAACAGGAACGTATACAAGATTTTGGATACAACTAATGTTACAAGTTACAAGCCATGTGCTTCAAGACCTAAAACTTGATTTTAAATTTGCAGTCGGTGCAATGACAATATATTTAAAATAGTCTATACTATGAAGGTGTAATCATTTTTCAGCATATTGAGTGCAAACAAGTCGGGAACAATCGAATACGCCACTCATTCTAAGCGACAGAGTAACATGCAACTTGGGGTCGAGGAGTCGCGGGCCAAAGGACTCCAGGGGGAAAGCATAGGAAGTGGAAACAACAACATAAGCTTTCGATGAAGCTTTCCCCAAGACCGTCATGCGCGGTGAAGAGCTGCATCCTGCACGAGGTGACCCTGCTGATAACTAAACATGACGGATCTAGACAAGGAGGTTGAAATAAACTCCCACAATGTACGGTGTCACATGATCCGTGCCTAGGGTTGGATGGCACCAGGGTGATGGTATCGTGAACGGAACCTCTGGAGTACCGGGCAACCCTCTAGAGTAACCCGCCTTGCACCACACAGTGGTTTCTGATGGCGTGAACAGTATTTCCCCCATTCTCGTGGAAACAACATAAAGATTATAAATATATATGGAACCAAAACCAATGAGGCTCGAGAAGTGGCTCCGGTTACAGACTCGTGCCTTGAGTCTATTCCGAAAACGGAGACGAGCCGGAGGCGGCAGCGTCCGCGGACTCTGGAGGTCTCACGACCGACGTAGATACGGGGGATCCGGGGTGCCTTCGGCCACAGACTTGTCTCCGACACCCAAGTTGGAGGCTGGGTCCCACCGGAGGGCGGCGAGGTCCGCGGACTCTGGGGGATTCTCCACCAGTGAGAACCCTACTGTAAGGGTAGAGGGACTGCCCCGGCAGTCCAAGCGTCTTTCCAGGGCGCAAAGAAAGAAGCTCCGGAGGGCGCAGAAAATGGCGACCGGGACGTGGACGGTCGAGAAACCTGTAAAGGCGCAAGAGGTGAGTGCGAGTCAGAAGAGGACTCTAGCACGCCTACTACAGACAGACCTCCCAAAAGGGCCAGGGCACCTGTAAAGGCGCAAGTGGAGAGTGCGAGTCAGAACACGCCGCGCTCGGGCGCTAGCACGCCTACTACAGACAGACGTCTCAAAAGGACCAGGGTCGGAACATCGGCGCAGGGTGGGTCGTATAGGAAAGCTGCTAAGGGCCTCGGGATGGAGGTGATTGACAGACGCCATCCTGAGGTCACGCTAGACCAGGGGTAGGGGGACCTGATCCAGGCTGCGGTGGTAGCCGCGGTGGACCTCTCTTCAGGAAGGGGAGCCCGCCTCAGTTCCACCGGGCGCGCCTGGCGGGGGGCATCCTCTGGATAACCTGTGTCGGCCTGCAGTCGCGGGACTGGCTGCGAAAAACGATCGGGGGCCTCGGTCAGATTTGGGAGGGGGCGGACTTGACAGCCGTAAAGCCCAAGGAACTCCCAAAGAGACGCAAGGTCCTCGTACAGATCCCTGACACAGTCCCGCAGGAGACGGTGATCAGTAGACCGAAGATCCAGAACCCTGAACTGGGGACACAACACTGGTCGGTTCTAAGCAGGAAGGCAGAGGACAAAGGACATAATCTTGCCTTCTCGATCGACCAGGCATCTTAGGAACCTCCTTCAAGGCATTCTCGGGCCTGGGAAGGGTTAGCTTCCGCCCACTGGGGAATCAACTAGATGTTAATGAGACTTAGGTTCCTTCAGGTCAACCTCCAACACAGCAGGGCAGCCACAGCAGGACTACTGATGGCGCTGAGGAACACGGATGTGGCCCTCATCCAGGAACCATACTCCTATAAAGGAGAGATCAAGGGACTCCGCAGAGCTGCTGGAAAGCTCATCTACAGCAGATCCAGCGAGAACCCGAGGGCCTGCATTTTTGTCAGGGAAGGGATAGAGTTTCTGCCTTTAATTAATTTCTGTTCCAGGGACCTGGCAACAATCAAAATCCGATGTGGAGGAGCGGATGGGCTGAGGGACATTACTGTCGGGTCAGCCTATCTCCCAGGGGAGATCTTCCTCTTCCACCCAAGGAATTGGAGCAGCTGATGGTGGGTAGCACAGCAGGTGGATGGCAGACCATCATCGGCATGGATGCCAACACGCACCATGAGTTGTGGGGAAGCTCGGACACAAACTCTAGGGGTCAGGCACTTTTACAATTCTTTATGAAATTTAATTTAGACATATTGAATAGAAGTAATAAACCGACCTTCGTCACAACACGGCGTGAGGAAGTTATAACATTTCATTTTAGTTGCAACAATTAGTACTCAAGGCTATGAAACGGTAAATCATTTGGTCGAGTTACACTCATAGATTTCACGGTTCAGTAGTCCCATATCATGATTAATGGTTGTGACATCATCTCACTAATAACACTTAGTCAATGGTCTCACCAATACTCATGTTCAGAGTAAATTTCAATTTCCCAATTGGCAATTCTGTCAACTGATGACTGTCACTGTCACTTGATTAGGAGAGATAAAATTGCATGAAATAGGAAAGACGTGAAAAATGTTCTTTTCCACAACAGCCGGTGAAAGGCTGGTGTCCCTTTGTTAAAGAACGAAAATTTCGGGCACCAGACAGTGAGTAATCAGGTTTTTTAAATATATAAATTGTCTAATTAATGATGTGATTTCCAGCACGCCTTTTTTTTCTTTGTACGCCTCTAACAATGTTTCATGCTGCAAGTTGAAATGGTAATACTATAAAATGAGACGTTTTTTGTTTGAAACTCACATAGTGGCTTCCACGTTATAATGCAGCCTAATATGGTTCTGCCCTAAATTGGTATTATTTTCTTTGGAACTCACGTAATGGATACCTGTTGATTGGGATGACCACTTATTATGGATATTTGTTGAAATTTCACTAATGGTAATGTTAAATTTGTGATGATCTTATCTCTGGATTCAAGTCTGAAGTACGAGCCCTCAGCCATTTTGTAAACTGAGAAGAGGTGATACCCATTTCCCATTGAGTAGCCATTAATATTGGAAGGATGATGCAAAACTGTAAGTTTTATAAATTTTCTAAGAAGCAGCTGTCAACAACATGGATTAATTTTACTGACAAATAATTTCCCGTTTGATTGTCACTTAATGACGTTACAAATGTATAATTTGCCTTTGCGTTAAACAAGATTTAACTTTCAACTGTCAAGTACACATTTTCATAAAAATTTGCTTTCTTTTAAACTCAATATTAGTCACTTAATTTCACTTAAAATTCAGTTATAACATTTAACGAATACTCAGTATAATACTGCCTGGATTATATAAGATAAATTATATCATTTTAATGATAGAAAATGTATTCATATTTAACATGCCATTAAATCGGATGTGAGCGTAAAAAAAAAGTGAACTTCAAATTTTGCTGTTGTTTCTAACTAGTAATAAATACCACTTTGAGTTTTAAACCTGAGTTCTTTTCTTTTATCATTGACTGATGTAAGAAATGTGCCTATGGTATTGTGGTACTGTCGAACAATATATATTCACTAATGAAGACAGTTGGCGCCTTGCACACTTCAGGTAACATCTTTTAAATTAACCTAAGACTGCAACTATACCACACATAAGAGCTTTAAACAAAACCTGAGCTCCCGACTGACTAGCATAGGAGGCTGGCTCTTACTCGTAAGGTCAGATGATGACGATTTGCTTTCTAAACGAAAACCAGAGTTCATTTATTTCATAATTACATTACAAATGACGCCCAACACAAATCATACAAATGGCGCCCAACGTGGGACATGTGTTTATAGTTGGTTGTAAACTGAAGTATGCTAAATTATTTAGTAGAAACATTTAAAATCTAGGTCACATCTTTTTCAAATTACATGTTAACAGCTGCACAATTTTTTTTTTAATATTTGATTTTAATATATTATTGTTAGTGATTTTTGCAACAAGCCTTTGTTCATAAAACGATATTGTTCTGAGTAGGTAATTATCACTTATACTTAACATGAAATTAAGAGTTATCGCTACAGGTATCGTGATTGTGTTTTGTTGGTTGCATAGCGTAGACGATGAAATAGTAATATGTTTAATTTGCAAATAGTGTTAAATTAAGACGGTCCTATGATATTAGAGACACCTGATTTATATTATGCGTTTATGATAAAGGATTCCTTTATTGATCAAGATAATGAATTTTTTTATATTGTATGCGTTATATAGGTAAATATGATGCATATTAATTTTGTTTAAAGCATAGTAATGCTGATTAGTAGATTATTTTCGTATCAATTTTATTTAAGGCATAGTACACAAGCCCTAGACCCATCACAATGAACAACCCAGTTATTCAAAGTAATGAGTCCTTTTCACTTGTTGGCATTTCTGTGGATCAGAATTTGAATTGGCATCAACATGTCACATCAATTGCAGAAGCAGCTGCTAAGAAATTAGGTTTCCTCTTCCGGGCTCGCAAATACTTTTCACCAGCTAATCTCTATACCTTATATACTTCACAAATAAGACCAAACCTTGAATACTGCTCCCACATCTGGGGTGCTGCTGCCGCTTCTACACTCGCTATCCTGGACTCCATTCAGAAGAGAGCTATACGTCTCATCGGTGACCATACCCTCACCCAAAGGCTGCCATCCTTTCCCACCGACGTGCCGTTGGTGACCTCTCTCTCTTTTATAGATATTTGCACGGGGAGTGCTCAGAGGAGCTTTCTTCCATAGTTCCTCCACCTGCTGCCCCCAACAGATCTACCAGGGGAACAGAGCGAATGCACCCTTTCACTGTCCAGGTCACCAGACATAGAACATGTTGTTATGCTCGTTCTTTTGTCCCGAGGACTTCCAAGTTGTGGAATTCCTTGCCGTCACATGTTTTTCCTTCTCCACCAAACCTTCAAGTCCAGAATTAACAAGTTGCCTCTTTCCTCCTTGTCGACACCCACGGTACGATAGTATTTAGGCTGTAAGCCCTCGTGGTGTGTTGTTGAAATTAAAAAAAAAAGTAATGCGGATTCGTCTATTTTCATATTAATTTCATTTAAGGCATAGTAATGCTGATTTGTCAATTTTCGTATTAATTTCATTTAAGGCATAGTAATGCTGATTTGTCTAATATTTGGAGACACTAAATTTTATATTTTGCTACGTTATTTTGCATTTATTGCGATATATTGATAATTAAGTTTTTCATTAAGGCACAGTGATGCTGATTTGATTCTTACTACATTATAGTGGAGGTACATATTTGGCTCTCCATAAAAGAATAAAAGTACTGATTAAATTGTATTAATTATGGTAAATCAAGTTGCAATATTCAAAACTGCAGCTAGTAGGCACTGGAGATTTTGATTAGTCCATTTTAGAGACTCCTAATAAAACTCAAGGATGGAGTATCTGAATTTTAAACCGATTGATTTGTTATCTGACGAATTAGACTATGAATTGCGTATACGAGGGGTAGTTAGCAAAAAGAAGGATGCCGCGACTAAGCGAAAAATTCTCGTCAAATTATTAGAAAAGGATATGTTGAGTACACAAGCTACTTATACAGATCCTGAAATTGATATTGACAATGAGAGGCAAGTAATTGACAACACCATAGAGGACATTAAAGAATTAATTTCACAATTTGAAGGGCCTGAGACAGATTCAACTTACAGACGGATTTATTCCGGAATCAATTACTTGACAGGAAGAGTTTTGCATATTCATACTGACAATGACTCGGTAATGTCAGAATTTAAAAATGAAGCTTATTCATCTTGCCTAGAGCTAGAGGCACTATTACAAGAAATAGTTAGGTTAGAACCTCCAGTTTTTTGATCCTAGTTTTGCACCAACCAAGCCTACAGTTATTCAACAAATTGTCCAACCCTCTCCTAATGATCCAAAGATTTACAAGTGGAATATAAAATTCTCCGGTAGCAAAACTGACAACTTAATTCAATTTTTGGTTCGATTAGATGAACTTTGTGAATCACGAAACATTGATAAAGTTAAGATATTTGCATCTGCAGCTGAGTTATTTACAGGAAACGCATTATATTGGTGAAGATCGGTAAAATCTACAGTCAATGATTGGAAAGCACTGGAGGACTTGCTAAAAAATGAATTTTTGCCTAGCGATTATGTTGACCATATATGGGAAGAGATTAAATCGCACCGTCAATTACGTAATGAACCAGTGCATATCTTTAGAGCTATTATGAAGGGACTTTTTAGTCAGCTCGGACATTATGTTGCCGAAGGTACCAAATTAAAATATATCCGTGCAAACTTACTTTCTCATTATAAAGCTCAACTAGCCTTAGTACAAGTTAACAATACCGCAGATTTAATCCACTTTTGTAGAAAAATTGATGAGGCCTTCGCTCTGAGAAATAGACAAACCACTCGGAACAATGTTTCGTATGTTACGCCAAGTCACAGTTCCGGTTGCTATCAAGTCAATAATACGTCAGAGGATAACAGTCTTACCTCAAATGCTAGCAATATAACCAGATCGGAGAATAGAGGCTTATATACCAGAAATGCAAGGCCTGTACAAGTTTCAGACACTGTTAATAAGACTCGAGAACCAAACTCTTATCAAGTGCCCTCACCAAGGGTGGTGACTTGTTGGAATTGCCATGGTGCAAAACACACCTACCGTTTATGTTTATCTATGCGAACAATATTCTGCTTCAAGTGTGGCAGATCAGGGGTTACTGTTAACAAGTGTCAATGTACAAAAAACTAAGTAAGGCTCTGAAATTTAAGGGATGAGTTTCAAGCAGAAGCCATTTAACCAAAGTCCTTAAAACAGTCTGACATGACGATCGTACTTCGTGGAAAAGTTGGCTTAAATATATTAGAGAGTTTTATAAGAGTAAAATATCTTCGAATTTACCTCAAGCTTCACCTTTGTTTGTTAAGAAAATTCACGATAATAGACCATATGTTTCAGTACATATTTTTGAACAAGAGGTTGAATGCTTACTAGACTCAGGGGCTAATCAATCCTTGATAGGAAGAGAAGGCCTTTATATTTTAGAAAGTTTGAGTTTTCAGTGTGCTCCAAGTATAATTAAATATGTGACGACAGCTGATGGAAATCAACAGTTGGTCACTGGTATTGTAGATTTACCTATTGATTTTGGGAACAGGTGCCAAGTAGTCGACTTTCTTGTTGTACCTTCTTTGAATCTTTCTATATGAATTAGAATTTATGAATGGTTCTGATGCCGGGAGATGGCACGTTAAGGATCTCAAGGAGTATCTTGGTTTCAATCCAGATATTTCTGTTGGGTAGTTACCCATTTTCGCTGTTTGTTAAATAATGGAATTTTGTTGAATCAGGGAATTTGCAAATCTTTGTGTGATTCAGCAGATAAAATTTCAGTTAGATGCATTAAGGTCAATTCTTTCAATTAAAAACATTTTGTTGATGGTTGCAAATATTTAATGAAGGATGTATATAGGTAACTGTAATTATAGTTTGGAGTTATAGGTATATAGAAAATTGTATATAGAACATAAGTAAAAGCTATTCCAAAATATCCCAAGTCTCGAGCACCCCAATTTTATTGTTTTGTATGTTGTCTTTTAAATTTTAGTGCCGTACAGTCACTTATGAAATTTCTAGTATTATCTGATCCTTAGGCATATAGCAAGTAAAGACTTATACCGATTATGACCTTACCCAAAATTTTGACCCAGCTAAGAATTTCTGACTTACCTTTTTTTGACTCCATTACGGACGGGTGATACACGTAGTTATTAAAACATTTGCAGGATGTCAAGATAGGATCTAGACAATAGGTTATCAAAACAGGATGATAACTAAACGCCTTAGTCTTAGAATAATATACTTAGTTAGTTATAATTTTGGCAATAGTAAAAAATGAGTTCACTCATTTTTTTATTAGGAAGAGGGGTGGTGTAACATTTCATTTCAGTTGCGGCAATTAGTAATCAAGGCTATGCAACTGGTAAATCATTTGGTCGAGTTACACTCATAGATTTCACGGTTCAGTAGTCCCATATCATGATCAATGGTTGTGACATCATCTCACTAATAACACTTAGTCAATGGTCTCACCAATACTCATGTTCAGAGTAAATTTCAATTTCCCAATTGGCAATTCTGTCAACTGATGACTGTCACTGTCACTTGATTAGGAGAGATAAAATTGCATGAAATAGGAAAGACGTGAAAAATGTTCTTTTCCACAACGGCCGGTGAAGGGCGTGTGTCCCTTTGTTAAAGAACGAAAATTTCGGACACCAGACAGTGAGTAATCAGGATTTTTAAGTATATAAATTGTCTAATTAATGATGTGATTTCCAGCACGCCTTTTTTTTCTTTGTACGCCTCTAACAATGTTTCATCCTGCTAGTTGAAATGGTAATACTATAAAATGAGACGTTTTTTGTTTGAAACTCACATAGTGGCTTCAACGTTATAATGCAGCCTAATATGGTTCTGCACTAAATTGGTATTATTTTCTTTGGAACTCACGTAATGGATACCTGTTGATTGGGATGGCCACTTATTATGGATAATTGTTGAAATTTCACTAATGGTAATGGTAAATTTGTGATGATCTTCTCTCTGGATTCAAGTCTGAAGTACGAGCCCTCAGCCATTTTGTAAACTGAGAAGAGGTGATACCCATTTCCCATTTAGTAGCCATTAATATTGGAAGGGTGATGCAAAACTGTAAGTTTTATAAATTTTTCTAAGAAGCATCTGTCAACAACATGGATTAATTTTACTCAGGAATAATTTCCCGTTTGATTGTCACTTAATGACGTTACAAATGTATAATTTGCCTTTGCGTTAAACCAGATTTAACTTTTAACTGTCAAGTACATATTTTCATAAAAATTTGCTTTCTTTTAAACTCAATATTAGTCACTTAATTTCACTTAAATTTCAGTTATAACATTTAACGAATACTTAGTATAATACTCCCTGGATTATATAAGATAAATTATATCATTTTAATGATAGAAAATGTATTCATATTTAACATGCCACTAAATCGGATGTGAGCGTAAAAGTGATCACTTGAGCGTAAATCAAACGTGTAAAGTATAAATCACTGATTATGAGTGAACTTCAAATTTTGCTGTTGTTTCTAACTAGTAATAAATACCATTCTGAGTTTTAAACCTGAGTTCTTTTCTTTTATCATTGACTGTATGTAAGAAATGTGCCTGTGGTATTGTGGTACTGTCGAACAATACATATTCACTAATTAAGACAGTTGGCGCCTTGCACACTTCAGGTAACATCTTTTAAATTAACCTAAGACCGCAACTATACCACACATAAGAACTTAAAACAAAACCTGAGCTCCCGACTGACTAGCACAGGAGGCTGGCTCTTACTCGTAAGGTTAGTTGATGGTGATTTGCTTTCTAAATGAAAACCAGAGTTCATTTATTTCATAATTACATTACAAATGACGCCCAACACATAAAGTTTTAGATCTAACAGTTTCCACTCAGCTCAGACCACAGATACAACCGGTTTGAAATCGCCAAAGTCGAAAGACAAACGGTATTGTGCCGGGACCCCCGCAAGGCAGACTGGGAAGCCTACAGGTCAGACCTAGCAGTGGAACTGCGGGGGGTTAAGAGTACCATAGACAATTCAATAGACCTCGTGATTGCGGCAGCCCAAGTGCGAGACGCAATCACCTCGGCCTATAACGCCAACTGCCCCCTGAAAATCAGGTCGTCCACCAGGAATGTCCCGTGAACCTCAGGCAAAGGAGGACGCAGGTTTGTAAGCTGTTCAACGCGGCCAAAAGATCGGGAGCATGAGATGTATATAGAGAGGCCCTTACGACCTATAATAAGAGACTGAGGGACGCCAAGAAAGAGTCGTGGATGAGGCACTGCGAGGAAGTGTAGAGCACGTCCGAGAGTACTCAACTACACAAGATCCTGTCCAAGGGCACTCAGAGCAACATAGGCTCCCTTAGAACATCCACGGGAGGCTTTACAAGCTCGGGGGGGAAACTATAGAACTTTTACTCCAGGTGCACTTCGCCGGTTGTAACATAATAAACCAATCACCTCCGGACTGGGAACACTCAGAAATAGAGGCGCCTTATGGGCGGGCATCTAAAGTAACCAGGCATCTAAAGTAGACTGGGCAGTCGCTAAAGAAGCGGTTACTTGGAGCAAAATCAGATGAACCATTAACAGCTTTAAGCCATACAAATCCCCGGGATTTGATGGAATAATGCCCATCATGCTCCAACAGGGGCTATATATACTAGCGCCGGCACTTACCCTCATTATGAGGGCCAGCCTGGCTCTGGGGTACATTCCGAGGGCATGGACACGGGCCAGGGTCGTATTCATTCCTAAACCTGGACGGCCAACAGACCAGGCAAAGTCCCTGAGGCCAATAAGTCTCATGTCCTTCTTGCTAAAAAAATGGAAAAACTGCTCGACCGGCACATTAGGGGCGGTGTACTGGAAGCATATCCCCTACACTGCGCACAATATGCATACAGAGCAGGAGTTTCAACAGACACAGCACTGCACCAACTGGTGCTGAAACTGGAGAATACGCTGGAGAACAGGGAGGTGGTGCTGGGAGCCTTCCTAGACATAGAGGGGGTCTTCAGCAACACCTCATTCGGATCGGTTCTGGCAGCTGCCAGGGACAGGGCGGTGTTCACCTCACTCGCGGGAGGGACTCTGCTGGCGGGAGTCGCGGCGGGGTGTCCGCAGGGGAGCGTTCTGTCTCCCTTGCTCTGGTGCCTAGTCTTGGACGGCCAGCTGGGGAGGCTCTCGGGAGGGGGGTATGAAGTACGGGGCTATGTGGATGACATCGTCATCATAGTTCGAGGAAAGGTTACACAGTCAGTGTGAGAGCTTATGCTGACAGCACTAAAAGCGGTGGAAGGGTGGGCGGTGGTTCAAGGGCTCGGGGTGAGCCCCGAGAAAGCAACCGTCATACAGTTTATGAGGAGGAGGAAGTGGAAGAGCCACAGAACTCTCAGTCTATACGGTAGGAACATCCCAATGGTCGGGGAGGTAAAATATCTTGGGGTCGTATTGGACTCTAAGCTAACCTAGAATGGTCATGTTGAAAAAATACTGTATAAGGCAGTTATGACCCTAGCGGTCACTAGGCGGCTATATGAAAAAACGTGGGGACTAGGACCTAGTATGGCCTACTGGCTGTACACAAGGGTGGTCAGACCATTGTTAACATACACGGCACTGGTCTGGTGGCCTAAGGTGACACAATCCAGTGCCAAACAAAAACTAGACAAGATCCAAATTATGGCTTGCCTAGGCATCACAGGGGCCATGTCTTCAACCCCAACAGCCGCCATGGAGGTGTTGCTGGATTAGCCCCCCCTACACTTAGTTATTATGGGGGAGGCCAGGCTAGGACTATACAGACTAGCCTGCAATGGTAGACTGAAGATCAACCCAGGCCACTGCAAAATTCAGGAGATCGTGAAGCAGCCCATGCTTGAAATGAGGTCAGACGTCGCGAGTCCGCAAATCTGCAGGCAAAACAACTTTACAATGGAAATCCCCGACCGTGAGGCATGGCGGGAGGAGACGCCGGGCATACTACGGGTCGCGCTCGTCTGGGTCACGGACGGATCCGGCGGGGAGCGTGGGCAGGTGTTTATTCGGAAGGACTGAGAGTAAGTCATAGTATTTCCCTCGGAGCCCATGCAACAGTCTTTCAGGCCGAAATGTACGCCATCCTGCACTATGTGCGGGAGAACAAGAGGAGGGGCTACACCAACAAGCGGATCCTCATAGCCACAGACAGCCCCTAAGGCCCCAAGTAGCCCACGGGTCAATTCCTGGCTGGTGAGTGAGTGCCGAGACAAGACGAGCGACCTGGCTGGGCAGAATGAGGTCACCCTCATCTGGGTGCTTGGTCACTCGGCGGTCAAAGGCAATGAAGAAGCTGACACTCTCGCGAAGAGAGGGTCAGCAGAACCCTTTATGGGACCAGAACTGGCTCTGGGCGTGACAAACAGCACTGCCAGGGGAGCCATTAAGTCCTGGGTCAGAAACCAACAAAAGGTGTACTGGGCAGACTGTCCAGGGCTCAGACATGGGAAGTCAATAATTGACGAACCCAGTTCAAAGAGAGCTGTGGAGCTGCTAAATCTTAGCAGATGACAGCTCAGAAACATAACAGGTCTCCTGACGGGACACATGGCCGTCAAGAAACACCTGCATAAAATGGGGCGGTTTGGGGAGGACCTCGCATGCAGACTCTGCAGTGAGGGGGAGAAATCAGTCCAGCACATCTTTTGCGAGTGTAAAGCTCTGGACCGCAAAAGACAACTAATCTACATTCAGTCTAGACCGGAGACAGAGCATTATAAAACTTCACCCTACCCATCGCTGTGCAGACTAGTTCAAGGCACAGTGATTTTGGAATGGGTGGAGTAAAAAGACTCATGCACAATAAGCCAAAAGTTGCAGTGCTATCGGGGCGGCAAAGCCGCGGACGAGCCCTGAGGGCAAAAAAAAAACCAGCAACTTATTCTCTTAGATTCTGCATGCCTACAACCACCTTCAAAGCATAAACCACAAGAAAAGAGTTATGGGACCTGTGGCGAATATGGGGTCTATGCAGGGCAAACTGGATTTTAAGGAAGTGTAGTTGCAGAATGGGAGATTAGCAGCTTATATAGGTCACACTAAGCTGGTTTTTTTTCACACTTTTCTTTATACTACTTTTTTATGTTCTTTCCCGCACAGCACCTCTATTCACTCCTGGTCCAGTAACTTTGTGGGCGGTTATTTGCAAGAAAATTTTCTTGTCGTTTATGCATCAAAAGGGGAAGCCTACACATATTTCAGATTTTTTTTAAAAGCCCTTCGTCAGCTCGTCTGAAAATGTACACATTCAGTAGTTATAATACATTCTAGCTGTATTTAAAGCAAGGAAAGTTGCCGCTCTCACTGCATGATGGATTAAAGTAGCATTTAGTAGAGGATAAGAGTTGAAAATTCATAGTTCAGAAAACCCATGTACCTATGCCTCACACTTGTAATGAGTACCTAGCGATAATGATTAAATCACGAATAGCTAATAATAATGTTATGCAACTTTCTTTATCCACGCAGATCAACTTGGCTCCTTTATACTTCCTATAATTGAATACGTTTTCAGTTTTGAGCAGGTAATCAATCAAATTAACTGATCTAAATATGGAGCACTAAATAAAGGATTCTAAGCTCGAAAACAAAACCTCAAACAATGTTTTCGTCAAACTTCTGTGAAATATCCACAATTGCATATATTTTTCTATGAAATTTGCAAGAATTCTGCCAAGCATTCCTTTAACTGATTATGTCATGGTGATGTAAATGCAAACTAAATCTTTACTTATCTTAAACTAATATGACAAGTGACATTTCAGTTGATTAGAAATTTTGCGGGAATCGAGAACGAGATTTCCATTTCCATTTTCTAATTGAAAAAAAGACTCTGATAATGAAAAATCAGATGAGTCATTACTTTATCCTTATTATCTATAACCCCTGTCTAGCTTTTTTCACAGATGCATTGATTAACACAGGAATGCTTCGATTTCCCTGTTTCTCCCATAAGGCTCTGTATAAATAAAAATGAAACATGGCGTTGCTGATCCCACGTGATTGTTGACCAATCAACATTCTGACGAATATATAACCACACTGTCTTTATACACTCACTGTAGTGCATACCATGCACGTCACAACCACCTGCAAAATTAATTCATAAACAGTTTACAATGACAGGCCATCTGACTATAAGCAGAGTCCGCCCAAGATACTACCCAACACCAGACCAAGTGATGTACTGGACACGCCCTCACAGACAGGCCAAAGACCCACAACAAACCAGACTTCAATAAAAGAGAAGTCAGCCACACCAATTAATGTGGATACCTTCTGATACAACACATCAAATCTACAGAGGTATAGAAATTTTTAGAAATATGAAAACTCAATGATTCAAATAAAAAGAATCTGGTAGTCAAAATGGATTAACATTATTCAGAAAATCAGAAGGAAACCAAGTCCATGAGTGAAGTAGACAGGTCAAACCACTTTCAACTGAAACAGTGTGGAAGCGTAAAAATAACTAACTCTACAGTTGTAATTTTCAATCCTCCAATAAATGTAATGTATAAGAAATAAAGCTTGTTTATCCCATTATAATCCTAAATGAACTTAAGGGAAGGATAAACATCATTAGAGCTCATTATGCAGAAAGAAACCAATCTACAAACTTACACAAATCTATATTTTTTGTTACAATTTTATGAAACTACATTATTTACATTCTTACTGCCATCTATAGCAATCTCACAAAAACATGAAAACTGTAGATCTGATTTAACAATTTGTAGAAACAGACGTCTCGTACCCACGCTGCTTTTATATAGGTTTTAGCATGTATCAAAACTGAAGGTTCTAGTTTAATGGGAATTTGAATTATCACGATTTGAAATATTTTTACGAAAATTCGCTACCATAACGCACTTGCTGCACCTAAACTCTTTTCAACACTTATTTACTATTGTTGTATCCATACTTTTTGCAAATGAAATAAATTAATATAAACAATACAAAATTTTGAAATTAAAATTTTAATAATTTACACTGAACATCTGTTTATAGGTATCATTTAAACTACTGTATGATATTATTTCCCTCAAATTTTCCATAGACTACATCAAGAGTAAATAAAAACTAAAAGTAAACAATAAGTACCTTACTCTAAGGTATTAGAATAGTCGATTTTGAGGTTATCTTCCTCTTCTTTGTTTATGACGTCTGTAAGAAAAAAATAAAAACTCTGGACGCAGCAAGTGCGTTATGGTAGTGAATTTTCATAAAACTATTTTTTAATAGCAATAATGTGTGTTTTTTTAAGAAAGGGGGCATCAAATTTGGTTACCAGTATAATCTATATAGTAAAAACAATGTGCCATGTTTCATCAAAATAACACTTAAAGTGTTCCCGAAAAAATTCGTTTCTTGGTCAACCTTATAGGTTAATAGCAAATTGAGCTATTCAAATATTAAGCATTTGATCAAAATTCGCTACCATAACGCACTTACTGCGTCCAGAATTTTTTTTCTTACAAACATGCATTATATTTCGATGGAAAATGCAAAAATGCAATAACATAAGGCGGGTTTGATTAAAAAAAAAAAAACTGTATCACCAACGACTTATGGGCCACCCTGTGATTGTAGAAATAATTTTTTAAGATGTAGCTCAAGACACCCTATAATTAATATATACAATTTTTTTTCATATCTTGTATAATAACATATATATTGAGCTTTATTGATTTTTTTACGAAAATTCTACAACAATTATATACTATTAAACAATAAACTCTATAGCTAAGGCTACTGCCAAGCATCAGATAAAGGGTCTATTTGAAATGAATTTTCTGGAAACATTTTATTAAAATGAAGGACAATGACGGCTGAAACTTAGACTTCAGGGTTTGTAAAACATCCTTCTTGAGACATTTTATTTCCATAGCCCGTATTAGATTCAAGTTCTTTTCCTAAATGTTGCCAATTTTGACGTTTAAATCGCAACTTTGACGTTTTGTGAAAAACCCCAATTTATTTTTGTTTAAATGCCTATAACCTTTTTGTCTTTTGACCTACAGAGCTAAATTTTGGTATGTAGCTTACCTATAAGGATGTAAACCCGCGTACCACATTTGGTTGCCCTTACTTTGTTATTTCCGGAGATATAAATTTTTTTTGAAAGAAAACACAAAATTTTCCGGGAAAACCTCGACCGATTTTCCTGGCTAACGAACTTATCCAAGCCATTTGCAAAAGCAAGGTATTCACCAAATTTAAGTAAAATCGGCCCATTATTTTTTGAGTTATCGGTGTGATACATATACATATATATATATATATATATATATATATATATATATATATATATATATATATATATATATATATATATATATATATATATATATATATATATATATATATATATATAAACATATAAACATTTTAACTGACCTCGGATTTGGGTTCCAGGGGTCCTAATTAGCGCTCATGTGAAGAAATTTTTTCAAAATTCAAAAGTCGGGATCTCCTCATTAGTGAATTTTTTTAAAGAAAATTCACTAACAAGAAGAAGATAACCTCGAATTCGACTTCGTCCCTGCTGTCAGTTGGCAAAATAATAAAGACTAACCTAGGAGAGGAAGATGGCTTTTAAACACCATGAAGAATGGGAAGTTTAATATTTATCCATAATTAAACGTACTTCTAGATTGCTTTTAAACAAATTGAACCACTTTCATTAAAAAATTTATTTACTATATATTTTTCTGATATCTTCAGATTCAGGTGAGAGTTTTAGCAAATGGCAACCCCGCTGATTGTTTATTTGAAGTTTGATTTGGAGTGTTTGTTTGCAATAGTAGCGTAACCCTGATATATCTGTCTGACCTTGTCTAACAATATAGGCATCCATTCAGAGGTAATTTCAAGGCATACCGTAAATTATTTATTTTTTATTTAGTTATAACTCAAAATTTACTGAACCAATTAAGTTCAAATTTGGTAGAAAGATCACTTATACGATATCTACGTGTGTGTAAAGTTTTAGTTTTATAGTAATTTAAAAGATATTGCATTTTCAAACAGTTTTTTGCACTTTTTTCTGAAAGTATTTAAGTGTCAAAACTGTCTAATGAACTCATCCAAACTATTAGCAAAATGAAGGGAATTTCCAAATTTGGTTTCGATTGGTGAAGTATTTTTTGAGTTATCAGTAGTTGGATATATATATATATATATATATATATATATATATATATATATATATATATATATATATATATATATATATATATAAACATTACAGCTGACCCTGCATTTGGGTTCTAGAAGCCCTAATTCGCACTCGTTGAAGAAATTTTCTAAAAATCTTACCATCGATACCTCTCTATTTGTGAATTTTGTGAATAATGATAATTCACTAAAAGCTTTTTTCTCGAGATAACAATGCATTTTGACAAACTATTATGATCATTATTACTATTATTCAAAAACAAAAAACAGAATAAGCAGAACAAAAAAAGTCTGGTCCGTGTGCGTTATGGTAGTGAATTTTCATAGAAATGATCTGACACCAAATATTTTTATAACTTTTTTTTCTTGTAACATAGAAATCTAAATATGCGTATATAGTTTACACTTTATATCGTAAACCTACCTGCCAAATTAGGTTACCATAGCTTTTTTATTTTTTGAGATAAAATTTTTTTTCAAAAGAAAACACAAAATTTTCCCGGAAAACCTGATTCGATTTGCTGGCTAACGAACTTATACAAGCCACTTGCAAAAGGAAGGTACATGCCAAATTGATCAAAATCGGCGCAGAGTTATATATATATATATATATATATATATATATATATATATATATATATATATATATATATATATATATATATATATATATATATATATATATATATATATATATATATATATATATATATATATATATATATATATATATATATATATATATATATATATATATATATATATATATATATATATATATATATATATATATATATATATATATATATATATATATATATATATATATATATATATATATATATATATATATATATATATATATATATATATATATATATATATATATATATATATAGGGTGTTTCTAAATTGATGCGAAAAATTTTTTTTACAGTGATATATATATATATATATATATATATATATATATATATATATATATATATATATATATATATATATATATATATATATATATATATATATATATATATATATATATATATATATATATATATATATATATATATATATATATATATATATATATATATATATATATATATATATATATATATATATATATATATATATATATATATATATATATATATATATATAGGGTGTTTCTAAATTGATGCGAAAAATTTTTTTTACAGTGATTCTTTGGCGAAAAATATAGGGGGGTTTTTTATAAACTTTTTCTTGAAACCCCTTCTCCAAGTTACACCCCTTTGAAATTTTGGAAAAAAAAGTTTTCATTAAATTTCTTCATTATGGAATAATTTTAAAAAACGAAATTTTGCAGATGCATAAGGCTAACAAAATGACAGTTTTAAAAGGATTTTATAACCCTATAATGTTATCACAACAGGGTGAAAAAACCTACCCTTACATTATTTTTTATCAGTACTTTTTATTGTGTGTGCCGTTTTCTATTTAAAAAATGATTTAGAAAGAAGGATTCATTTAGCAACTTTTTTATGTCTTGACATTTTCTCATAAAATTGTTAGTTTCATCACAAAAAAATAAAATATTACTCAGATCGATGTCACATGAATTTACAGAGTGGTTGTTATTTGCTGAAAAATCAAGTACGTGGTAGGCTGTCAAATAACGTCATAATTACACTAATATTAATTGTTCTGTTTGTTGTCAATCTATCGAGAATCTTTTTAGACACTTGGAACAAATAAGTGAATAAAATGGTAAATTATACCAATTCCGAAATAGCAGATATGCATTTTGAATATGGCCGTGCTAATGGCAATGGATTAAGAGCACAGCGCTTCTACACCGAGTTATATCCAAATAGAACTGTACCCGATCACAGCATATTCGCACGCATTCATATACGTATGCAAGAAGAAGGAAAATTTTCAAGAAGTGCCGCCGATTGTGGGCGTTGTAGAGAAGTAAGAACTGTAGCACTTGAAGAGGCTGTCCTCAATTTAATTGAAGAATCTCCTAGTACAAGTACAAGAAGAATCGCTCAAGTCTTAAATGTCAGCTATTCCACGGTATTTAAAATTTTAAAAGAACAACTACTGTATCCCTACCATATCCAACGAGTTCAAGCGCTCTTACCTCGTGATTTTTTTACCTCGTTTAATTTTTTGTCAATGGATGCTTCAAATGATCACGCAAGTTCCACAGTTCTTATCTCGTATTTTATTTACTGATGGGGCAACTTTTCACGAGAATCTATTAGAAATTTTCATAATAACCACATAATATCTGAAGAAAACCCACACGAAATTACGGAATCTCATTATCAACACCAGTTTTCATTAAATGTATGGCTTGCTGTCTTTGGTGATGACTTAATTGGACCATATTTTTCTCCGATAAGACTAAATGGAGAAGTGTACTGTCATCTACTCGAAGAAGAAATGCCCCTACTTCTTGAAAATATTCCTTTACAAATTAGACAACAAATGTGGTACATGCACGACGGGACTCCGGCTCATTTTAGTATCAACGCTCGTAACTACTTGAACGAAGTTAACCCAAATCGTTGGATAGGTCGAGGAGGCACACAGAATTGGCTTGCCCGATCTCCTGAATTGAATCCGTTGGATTTTTGCCTGTGGGGGTTTTCTGAAAACCTTAGTTTATTCAAGTCCTGTTGCAAACATGGATGACCTCAGAAATCATATTCTCGCATCATGTGATGTTATAAGAAACACACTGGGTATTTTTCATAGAATACGAAGTTCAATGAGAAACAGACTAGAGTCATGTGTTCTCTCTGAAGGGGGGCATTTTCAACATTTATTATGATGATACATACTGACATTTTGTTAATATTTCTTTTCGTTTCTTAGTTTGTTAATTATTAATTATTAAATAGTAGTACAATACCTAGTTGTTTCTTATTATGAATTTTTGGAAATTAGTAAAAGCCAGAACAATACATATTAACATATTAGTGTAATTATGACGTTATTTGACAGCCTACCACATACTTGTTTTTTCAGCAAATAACAACCACTCTGTAAATACATGTGACATCGATCTGAGTAATATTTTATTTTTTTGTCATGAAACTAAGAATTTTATGAGAAAATGTCAAGAAATAAAAAAGTTGCTAAATAAATCCTTCGTTCTAAATAATTTTTTGAAATAGAAAACGTTACACACAATAAAAAGTACTGATAAAAAATAATGTAAGGGTAGGTTTTTTCACCCTGTTGTGATAACATTATAGGGTTATAAAATCCTTTTAAAACTGTCATTTTGTTAGCCTTATGCATCTACAAAATTTCGTTTTTTTTAATTATTCCATAACGGAGAAATTTAATGAAAACTTTTTTTTGCCAAAATTTCAAAGGGCTGTAACTTGGAGGAGAAGGGGTTTCAAGAAAAACTTTATAAAAAAGACACCCCTTATTTTTCGCCAAAGAATCAGCCTGTAAAATTTTTCGCATTAATTTAGAAACACCCTGTGTGTATATATATATATATATATATATATATATATATATATATATATATATATATATATATATATATATATATATATATATATATTGAAACTGAGCCCGGATATGGGTTCTAGGGGTCCTAGTTCGCGCTCATTTACAACAAAAAAATTCAAAATTCAAAAGTCGGGATCTCCCCATTAGTTAATTTTTTCTACAAAAATTCACCAAAAATAGGACAAATACTTACCATTAAACATTCTAAAAAGTACTGCATTCCTTTATTTTCCAAGAACTTCCTACAGTTTGATGGTGTTTCATCTGTAACATTCCACATAGTTGACCAAGCTACTTCAAGTACATCATCACAAAAGACACGATCTAACCGGTCGGCAATCAACCATAACATTTTCTGAAATAGATAATTAAAAATGACTAACAAAGGGCACATCCACATAATGCTTGCAACAGAAAGATGTACTGTTATGCTGGTACTAAACATAAGAAGCATGTCAGTAGAATCACAAACTCACCATAGATAAACCTGCTGATATTAATTTATAAAAGCAAAATTTTTTAAATAAAACCTAGTTAGTTTGGAAATTTAATTGTATGTATGCATATAGTGTGTCCAAGATAAGAATGAACAGCATGGAGATCTCGGTAACCGTAAAAGTTACAAAGTCTATTACAAATAAAATATATTTAAAAAAACCGTTTAAAAACAACGCTTTTATAAATGTACTAAAATGAAATATTTTTTTCTGATCTAACATTTTCTTTATTGACATAAATTTACTAAAAGCGTTGAGCGCAAAAAGATGCTGTATAAGTTATTTCAATGATTCTTGGGTAATATGAACACTATTATTATATCTTATACTTATACATTTATTATATGTTGAGATGAATTATTTCTGGTATTTTGTATACATTAATGTATTAATGATATAGATTAAGGGTAAAAAGAGCAATAGTTAAATGTTAGTGTATCATTTAACAATTCACAATGTGTCTATGGAACAATGTTTAATAATAAGAGTTTATTTACTGGATTCGATTCCCAGGGTTCCCCTTTTACTTTTTCAGCAGATACTGTAAAATTAACATCAACCGAGGTTGTGGCATTGTATTTGAGCAAGTTGTTCCGCCCTTCAGATGGGGCATAAACCCGTCGGTCCCATGTCCATACGATGTTGGGCACATTAAAGATCGCTACTCTCCTTACAGAAAGGCAGGAGTTCAGAGAAACTTCCAGGATAGTGAAGTGAAACTGCTTCCTGGTGTCGGTGATTGGACATAGTTGCGGAAATAGACTGACGTTAAAGAAACAAAAAAACACACACACAAGAGTTTATCAATGATCTACAGAGTGGCCCATTTGAAAGCAGGACACCTTCTTAACTTTTAGTGAATTTTCTTAAAAAAATTCACTAATGAGGAGATCTCGACTTTTGAATTTTGAAAAAATTTCTTCAAATGAGCGCTAATTAGGCCCCCCAGAACACATATCCGGGGTCAGTTTGAATTTTTATATGTTTATATATATATATATATATATTTATATAATATATATATATATATATATATTATATATATATATGTATCACACCGATAACTCAAAAAATAATGGGCCGATTTTGATTAAATTTGGTGAATAAATTCCTTTTGCAAATGGCTTGGATAAGTTCGTTAGCCAGGAAAATCTGCCCAGGTTTTCCCGGAAAATTTTGTGTTTTCTTTCGAAAAAAATTTATATCTCCCGAATTAACAAAGTAAGGGCAACCAAATTTGGTACGCGGGTTTATGTCCTTATATGTAAGTTACCTACCAAAATTTAGCTCTGTATGTCAAAAGACAAAAAAGTTATAGGCATTTAAAGAAAAATAAATTGGGGTTTTCCTCAAAACGTCAAAGTTGCGACTTAAAACGTCAAAATCGGCAACATTTTGGCAAATAACTTGAAACTAATACGGGCTATGGAAATCAAATGTCTCAAGAAGGATATTTTACAAACACTGAAGTCTTAGTTTCAACCGTCATTGTCCTTCATTTTACTAAAATGTTTCCAGAAAATTCATTTGAAATAGACGCTTTCCCTGATGCTTGGCAGTAGCCTTAGTTATAGAGTTTATCGTTTAATGGTATATAATTTTTGTCGAATTTTCGTAAAAAATCAATAAAGCTCAATATATCCGTTATTATACCAGATTTGAAAAAAATGTGTATATATTAATTATAGGGTGTCTTGAGCTACATCTTAAAAAAAAATTTCTACAATCACAGGATGGCCCATAAGTCATTGGTGATACAAATTTTCTTTTTTTTTTAATCAAACACGCCTTATGTTATTGCATTTTCCATCGAAATATAATGCATGTTTGTAAGAAAAGAAATTCTGGATGCAGCAAGTACGTTATGGTAGCGAACTTTGATCGAATGCCTTATATTTGAATAGCCCAATTTGCTATTAACCTATAAGGTTGACCAAGAAACGAGTTTTTCCGGGAACACTTTAAGTCTACTTTTGGAAATCTTGGTACATTTTCACACAATAAAGTTATTTTTATGAAACATGGCACATTGTTTTTACTATATAGTATATACTGGTAACCAAAATTGATGCCTGCTTTCTTAAAAATAAAACACACATATTTGCAATAAAAACATTTTTATGAAAATTCACTACCATAACGCACTTGCTGCGTCCAGAGTTTTTTTATTAAGGAGCAATTTTGATCAAACTTTTTTTGAATTGTGGTAGGAGGAAAGTGTACATTGGGGTGAAGTGGCATCCCGTTTTTGAAAAACCAAGACCTACTAAATCACTTTTAGAGGGTGAAATATTCGAAAACCATATTAGTGATTTATTTCTACTTGATTAGTCCTGATCTGACTAGTCCTGATCTGACTAGTCCTGATCTGACATAGCTACCTTACTAGTCTTGATCTGACTAGTCCTGACCCGACTAGTCCTGATCTGATTTTTTTTAAACAGACTAGTCCTGACCTGACTAGTCCTGATATTATTATTCTTAAACGGACCAGTCCTGTCCTGACTACTCCTGACCTGACAATTCCTGACCTGACAATTCCTGACGTGACAATTCCTGACGTGACAATTCCTGACGTGACAATTCCTGACCTGACTGATCGTGACTTGACTAGTCCTGATCTGACCTGCCATAATACATTACCTTATTTCCTTTTCGATATGACTTCATTAACAATGTTGATAATTTTAATAATCAAATTGGTTTAGGAAAAATATGCGCAGGTCACTGAATTTGGCGTCCGCTAAAATGGGTCCTCACCAAATTTCATGAAAAAATATTGGATATTAATGATTATATGACTAAGTGGCGACTTGAAATGTAATTTTTAATTTGATCTAATAAAACATATGCATTGTATTTATTAAATACAAATGTATTACTATTTTCTTAATATCGCTCTTGTTTGTATTAAAATAACAGAAAATTTTAACACAATGAAATCATAGAATGAATTTACATGACACATGAATTAACTGAAAATTCCGGATTTTTCAACTAAACCCCCATTTAATTGAATATATTTATTCAATCGTCTTTCAATGTTTGCTGTAACATTTGAAGTGGTTTGGTGTAATTACAGCAAGTGCCTGTCTTATCCATTCACACAATTCTTCTCCATTGGTTGGACGTATATTGTAGACTTTTTCTTTAATAAACCCCCCCATAGAAAAAATCTAGTGGGGTTAAGTCAGGAGACCTGGGAGGAAACTCTATTAATCCACTATTCCGTCCTATCCACCGATTAGTAAAATGTTACTTTAACCACGCCCTTACAGTCCTGGAATTGTGGATAGGAGAACCATCTAATTGAAAGTTGGAAGTTCATCCGTAGCATCGGAGAACTCATTATTCAAAAATTTTTAAAACCCTGGCCGTTCAAATTGCCTTCAAAAGAGAATGAGCCAATTATCCTGGTATTTAATATATCACATCAGATTACCTTTTGGGAATACTGCCGTCTACAACTCATTACACATTCTGGATTTTCATGTGCCCAATGCCTCGTATTTTGTAAATTAACCGTTGCATTTGTTATGAATGTTGCTTCGTCAGTAAACTTTTTTTTTAAAGAACATTTCTCCCATTAAGATATTCTGCTTGGCACCATAAGCAATATTCCATTTGTTATCAATGTCACATTTTTCTAAGATGTGCAGAAATTTTGGTTTAAACGGCTTCATATTGTTGTACCTTTTAAAGTAACTCCTTATTGTTTCCCTTGGTAACTGGAGCTCCAGACTTGCAATTATTGTTTCGCAGATTTTCGGTGAAATAATTTCGAATTTGTTCATTGTTTTTTCTTTGCTGTTGTAGATTGCCATTTTTTTTAATGTGCTTAGACACAGCTCCATATGTGTTAAGATTACTGCACACTCGCCCAACAGTAGACTTGCTAATGTTGTGAAGCTCTGTATGTCTA
Organism: Tillus elongatus; assembly: GCA_964006375.1. Lineage (NCBI taxonomy): Eukaryota > Metazoa > Arthropoda > Insecta > Coleoptera > Cleridae > Tillus > Tillus elongatus. Next base: position 161,876,497 of record OZ023263.1, read on the forward strand.
TTATTAAAAATTCGACGTACTTCACAACGAAGTTTTATTATTTCAATTTTGTGCAGTAAAGTTAAATTACCAGCCATGCTTATTTGACAGTGTACTTGAGGAACAATACGTAAATTTCACTACTGACTTAAGTAATTTCAAAGCCTGCTATTAAGAATAATGTTCATCACTATGGAGCTGTATCATTAAAGCATGTTTAGTTAGAGATGTTTTGTGGGTTTAAATAAAACAAAGATTACCAATATTATCAATAACTACACGGTAGACTTTTTAAAAGTTTATCCAATAGCAGTCTAAAGAATAATAAGCAAAATTGTAATTGATGTGATGACTATTCGAAATATTTCGACAATGTAACACAATTTTTTTATTATGCCAAACAATTTCTCTTAGAAGCTACATACTGTTAAATGTTGTTATTAAGTAAAACTGTTGTGATTCATTTGTTACCACATGCATTACGCATAAGAAGTTTACATTCATAATGAACAGCCTGATTCGCCATTTAGTCGTAGAATCATTAATACCCAATATTTTTTCATGAAATTTGGTAAAGACCGATTTTGGCAGACGCCGAATTCAGTGGCATGCGCAGATTTTTTCTAAAAAACCGCTAATATGGTTTTTAAAACTTTCAGCCTCTCAAAGATCTAGTAGGCCTTGGTTTTTAAAAAATGGGATGCCCCAAAGTACACTTTTCCCCCTTCCACATTTCAAAAAAGTTTGGTCAAAATCGCTCCATAAATAAAGAAGTGATGAGGGTGTCCCGCTTTCAAATGAGTCACTGTAGAAAACTACCATAACCAATTTCATTGAGGTAAGCTCTTGAAATTTACCATTTCTCGTGCTCAACGCTTTTAGATCTATATAAATTAAATAAAAATTATAAGGTCAGAAAAAAATTTTCTTTTTTTTTAGTACACTTATAAAAGCGTTGTTTTTAAAAGTTTACTTTTTATACATTTTACTAAACTCTTAGTATTTTGATAAAATATCTATAGATAAAATATGTATCTATGTATGAGTCCAGCTCAAAAAAAAAGAATGTTACATATAGATAAAAAGTATTATGGAGAAGCTCTGTAGTTGCACATGCGATTCATTTCTTTTAGGAATTTTGGATTGTATGACGTCACATAGCTAATCGCGTTCTACTTGCCGAACCCTTTTAGTTAAGGCCCATAACAAGGGAGTTGTGAAGAGAAAGGTAATTTGACATCTTGGGGCGTCCGCCATTTTGGGTTTAGAATGACATGGTGTAGTTTACCATATTTCAATCGTCAAGCCCTTTCATTTGATACCCATATCAAGGGGGTTGTTAAGAAAAAGTAATGTGCTCTCTTGGGGCCTGCGCCATATTGGGTTTAGAATCACATAGTTAATCGTATTTAACTCGTCAAACCCTTTCATTTGATACCCATGTCAAGGGAGTTGTGAAGACAAAGGCAATCCGCCAGCTTGGGTTTAGGATGACATCACATAGTTAATCGTATTTAACTAGTCAAACCCTTTCATTTGATGCCCATGTCAAGGGAGTTGTGAAGAAAAAGGCAATCCGGCATCTTGGGTTTAGGATGACATCACATAGTTAATCGTATTTAACTTGTCAAACCCTTTCATTTGATACCCATGTCAAGGGATTTGTGAAAAAAGGCAATCCGCCGTCTTGGGTTTAGAAAGACATCGCATAGTTTATCGTATTTTACTCGTCAAACTCTTTCATTTGATACCCATGTGAAGGGGGTTGTGAAGAAATAGGTAATCCGTCATCTTATGCTATCCGTCATATTGGATTTAAAACAATATTAGACACTTCAGACCCAACACGTATATTGACAGATGCAGGTGGCAGAACTAGTATCGGTACTATTGACTATTTTGTAACTAACTTGAACTAACCTGCAGGGGAGTTGGTATGACTGTAGAATTATAAACCCTAATGGTGCAGATCATTTTGCACATGTCTTTAACTTACATTTAATGTATTTTTCCTCATTTCTAGTTATGAGATTCCTGTACCTGCTTCGATCATCTCAGGCTTTGTCTTCTGATTTTCATCAAGAATTATTATATAATCATGATATGAATTTTTGACATACTGCCTCTGTTTATTGTTGATTTATATATTTCCCACTCCTGCTAATATCTTTAAACTATCCTATATCATTGCGATTATGAAGTTCTCGATTAGGATATAATAATACCCATATACAAATGTGCAATATTTTCATTACAACTTCAACCCTATGTTACATGGTCATAAAGGTTAAAATCAAATAAACACATTCACAGCGCAGCTCTATGCCATCAATAACTTTCATGCATTTTGCATTTTATGCATTCAAAGAAGAGCATTCGAAGTGAGATGAACAAATGAGACATGTTTGAGATAAGGAAGATGCTATATTTATATCGGGGCATGTGACATGTGCTGTGTTCATTGGCAGTTTCAATTAATATACCAAACGAGAGCTGTAGTAGAAAAATATTTACGTGAAAGAAATTCAGATAATATATATGAAATCAAAATAACAATGAATCTGATAGTGACGGAATTTTACAAATATATAATTTCCAGGTCTACTGAATAATTTCCATGACATTTGAGGAAAACTACAAATTTTCCTGACATTTTAGGGGGTATTTCAAGTTCTCTGATTTTTCCCGGTTTTCCAGGTCGCTGGGTACCCTGGCGGAATATATCCAGGCTGTCCTGCAAGTTAGTAGAGTAATTTCTACACATATAATAGACTGGAGATGAGCTCAGCAACTCCGTACATGCCCTTGATAGATAAAAACATGTTGAGATACTGTGATTCTATGCGTGAAACATTACAGTTTATTGACTCAAGTAGAGAGGGACAATCAAGCGCTGAACTGATAATTCTGAAAAGAAACACAATACCACTGCACCGTTTCCTATCATCCAGGCTATCCAAGTGAAATCGCTTCAATAAATCACTCTGTGGATAGGCAATAAACGGGTATTGACCATTAACTGAAAAACTAAGGAAACACATAAACTTTTTCTGAATATTTTCAAGGCTATCAATGTGCACCAAGTACACCGGAGACCAAACTACCGAAGCATATTCAAGACAGGGCCTCACTGGTACCTTGAAGAGGAGGATCAATGTTTCGTGAGATGTAAAATCCCCGCTATTCCTAACTATAAAGCTCATGGTCTTATAAGCAGAGCTCCTAATAAATTCATAATGATGCCAACATGAGAGCATAGGGTCGAAAATTACTCCAAGGTCACGAACTGTGTCAGGATGGAGCTGTCAACACCCCTAACTTCTGAATACATTTTGATGTTATCAGCATAAATTAGATATATCTAATATCTGTGACACCAAAATGGACCCCTGGAGCACTCCAGATTGTGTGTGTTCAGATTTAAAGCCTCCAATCTGAACGAATTGTTTCCGACCCCTCAAATAAGACCCTAAAGTTTTTATCAATTGGTTACTGAAACCAAAGTAATGAAGTTTATCTATAATAGAGTGATTGACTCTGTCAAAGGCCTTTCACAGGTCCATGTATATAACATATACCTGAGAAAAGCTCTCAAGTTGATCAGCAAGAACCTGGGTAAAGCTGGCCAAATTTGTGGGTTTAGATTTACCAGAAATGAGGCCGTGCTGATGCAACGAGAGTTTAGATTTTATATGAAAAATTATATGTTCACACAGGCATGCTTGGAACATCTTACAAAAATTACACAATATAGCAATTGGTCTATAGTCAGAAGGATCAGAGTTGTCCCCTGATTTGAACACAGCGATTACATGAGAAATCTTCCATTTGTTGGGAAGTGTGCCCGTTGTAAGAATCAAATTGAATATTTTCTTTAGACGAGTTAAAAAGGCTGTTCCAAATCGTGTCCCAGTGCAACATTAAGCATAGCTTTTTTGTACGACATAATGTATAATTTGAATCTATAATAAATAAATAATAAAATAATAATAATAATAATAAATAGTTCGTAACGAGAAAATGCAGGAGGAGGTCTGTGCCAGAGAAGAAATTTGGCTTAATTTTCTTAGCCGCCGCGATGTCATCAGTAAAATGCTCAATGGTCAATACAGCCGAGAAGTCCACATCAGAATTGGAACCCATATTATATGCAGGTTTAGAGTTAAAGATTTAGAAAAATAGGATGCAAAGCCATCAGCAGAAGCCTGCTGACCACCCGAGTCAATAGTGGGGCAACATCGACAACACTATAAGAAGCATAGCTCCATAACTTTTTAAAAATCCCCAGACTTTTTAATTTGCGCCAGTAAAATCTTTTATGTTTAATGGTTACTTAACAATAAAGAAATAATAACAAAACACTTACATCAATAGCACCCAGCTGACCGAGTTTTTCTTTTTGTTCACCATCTACTTGACAAGCCAGGGAATTCAAAAGATAAATTCCTATCCTTTGGACAAAACTCTCTTGCTGCATACCATGTACACTATGTAGCAATATTTGAACGAGTCGTTCATATTCAAAAAGCTTAAAAAAAAGAGAGCAGCTGTACCATAAACATAAAACATAAAGTACATATATAAAATGTGTAATTAAATTTATACTCAAATTTAGCCATGAAACACAAAATGTAAAAATGAGTTTAATTATACCATACATTTTGGTTAATAATAATATTTTTATATCAAAATATGGGTGAAGACTGTCAATTAATTAAAAACAAAGAACCATACATAAAAAAATCACAATATGTATAATAAAATTCAAATCAGTAACCTTAAAATTAAAAAATTTACAGGATGTTAAAAAAAATATGTCACAAACTTTGACAAGGGTGGGGTGGAGTAATATGGCGCAAAATATTGTGACAGTTTGGGAGATACGAAATATTTTACGTTTACATCACTTCTTATAATGTACAAACAAATAAACAAATGATATGTGCAAAGTGCCCTCCCTCCATTTCACGGCAGCGACGATACTTCCGCTGTAAAGAACTTTGAAGTCTTTCGAAAACCACCACATTGGCTCAGATTCGGCGGTATTTTGGATCTACTTGTTGATACAGCCACTTGGAAGTCATTTACTGGTGTAGCGTTTACTACATTTTTCAAATATCGCCAACGAAAAAAAAATCAAGGGGGTTTAAATCGGGCGATGTTGCAGGACATAATACAGGTCTGCCTATTCCTACCCATCTTCGTCCAAAATTTTTATGCCATCTAACGACAATCGAAGAATTCGTCATTCTCTTTCGAAAACTTACAAATTTGCTGGGATTCAGTGGCATCTTTGATCTACTCGTTGCTCCAGCTCCTTGAAGTCATTTACTAGTGTAAAGCTAAAGTTTTCAAATATCACCTAAGAAAAAATCAAGGAAGTTTAAATCTGAGGATCATGCATGCCATAATACAGGTCCGCCTCTTCCTACCCATCTTCATCTAATAGTATCTAATAGGGATGTGCCGAACCATCGATTCGGCTTCAGTATTCGGCTGCTTCAGCCATACGTTGGAATTATAATTGATAACCAGTTGAACTTTAAAAAACATCTGATTAGCATTAAGTAAAACAATATCTACCTACATAGGTGCTTTTAGAAAGTATGAATATTACTTGTCAGAAAAATTGAAGACTTTTATGCATAATAGAGCCACACCTAGGACATATGATGATCATTTGGGCAGCTTCACCAAAAACAGAACTACAGCGACTGGAAAGAACACAAAATAGAATATTAAAGATATATGGTCTAAGCTGGTACTATCCAACAAAGCAGTTGTGTAAAAGGCTGAACAGGCACCAGATCATGAAGATGTGTGTGTGTCCTGTCTAATATCCCTCAACAACAACAAAGAAAAATAAGTAGACAAAAAAATTATAACAATAATAGATAGTAATATATGTAGTATGTAATAAGTTCGGTGGAGTATGTAATAGCCGATGTGTATAGTTAGTGGTTTGACACACCTTTTGCTACACTCAAGGTAGAAATTAATTAACGGTGGCATAAGAAACATAAAGGATCTTAATTGTGCGAATGGTTTAACCGAAACTGCAGCCAAAGAAACTGAACAATGAATGAATGAATGAATAAATGAAAAGGGTGAACACTTTACAAATTAACAAACTCGTGTGCAATTAATACATAACATAAGTGAATAACAAAATAAAAACAAACTTTAAAGTGATAAAAAGTAGTGAAGTGCATTTATACTCGACTAGACAACAGGGAGACCCATATTCAGTAGCATGAAGAACTAACATAAACAACAACAGTGTAATAACTAGAAGTATAAGATTATATAGGACTATTCCTGAAGAACTAAGGACCATACAACAACCAGAAAATTTTGCAAGATCTATTAAAAAACATTTGCTAATTGTACAAAATAACACATAGGTACAAAATGTAAATAGGGGAAAACTATTTGTTTATATTGCCTGTGTGTAAAATACTGTTTGTTCTTGTAATTCTCACAAACCTCAGGAAAATGTCATATATTGTGATTAATTGTAGAACTTGTTACCGGTGTAAAGTACTGATTTGAGTTCATAGTCTATTAACAAAAAACTTTGGGAAGACATCAAGTTCATACTGTCTTCAAGACTCATAGGGTCTTCGTTTCTTACCTACCTCAAAAGAAGCAATAAAAACAAACAATAAGTTATTTTTCATCAGGTACTGCTATTTTTGAGTTAACAAAATGAAGCTCGAATTCAATAAAAAAAAATCATCTGACCAGTCAAATGTCAGCTTGAAAAACTGAATGTGTAAACATAATGAGTCATATTATTTGTATACAAATTAGTTTGGGCAAATTGTGCGAACGTGTATATCAGCTTTAACTCTAAGTATAAATGTTAATAAACAGGGTGACCCACGGTTGATGGTAGGTTAGACTTTTACGGAGAACGGAATGTACAATTATTTTGAAGATTTGATTTCTTGGGTAATTAGTTCTGCCCCATCGATCTAAAATATGCTGCAAATTGAATCATAACTTCCACATAGCTGTGATAATCTACTCTCCTCAGAAAGACATTCTCATGAAATGAATTTAGAGTCCATGATTTGACCACAAAGAAAATATTCGTATTTTTGTACCCATAAACTTAAGAATTATTATATTACTCGAGTTTTAACGATCTTACCCAAAACAACTCGAAGCGTTCCCTTGTCGGGTGCTAACTAGATACCAAATTTGAAGATGATGTCCAATTGACCGACAGGCAAAAGAATTTTCGTTCCAGAATCAAATTTTCTAGACGTTTTGAGATTTTTACGCCGTTTTAGCAACAACAAAAAATTCGAAATTTCTGTCACCGATATTCTACCGTCGCACATTCAACCCTTAATTTAATTTCAGAACAGAATCTCAGATGTTTGATGAAATTGAAAGTTTACTAATAAACAAACCCTAAAATTTTATATAACTTGAATTTAACAAAAAATGTAAATTTTCAGCTAATCATCCCCCATTCATCCCCTACCCCCTGCAGCGATTTTACCCAAACACAATCTGAACCCCTCGTTTGTCGGGTGGTAACTGTATATCAAATCTGAAGACGATATCTCAATTCGTTCTAAACTTATCGTGGCTACAGACACAGATAGACAGACACACAAAATTTTCGCTCCCAAATAATGTTTTATATATGTCTTGACATTTCTTATGGCGTTTAAGCGAAAACAAATGTTGAAATTTTTGTCGCCGATACCATACTTCCACAAGTATTGACGAGGTGGAAGTAATATTTTCAGCGCTGCTGCCGCTTGCCTTGAAAAGTAGCAACAACTTTTATATTTTAAATGAGACATCATGTATATTATATTGCATTTTTCGCTTCGTTATTGTTTTCCGATTATTTTTGTATGATACTTCTGTATACCTGTATCCAGCGGTTTTCGAGAAATTCATTGTTTTCCTTATTTTTTGTGCAAAGCAAAGCTTTAATTCAATGTTTATTACAGCGGTATTTGGATTCGTAGAAAGCTGAAATTTTAGATGTAGTTTACCAACATCATGTGTATTGGCTATGTCTAAGGGAATTTGTTCCCCATTGTACAGAATCGTTTAAAATTTGTGACTTTACCAATAAGTACAAAAATGGTGAAAAGTGCATTTTTTTTTTAAATGGAACACTGTATATTAGCAAATATCCTGAAAGACAATTCAAGTTCCTTTCCAATGATATATCGTGTTCCTATTCCTAAATAGTCAGGTTTCCGAAATAAAAGCAAGTGTCATTGGTTCTAAATCGGGATACATTTCACTGAACCTTCTGCATGTTCTTGCTATAATTTGATCACATTTACCATGAAGAATAAACAGTTTCATCAAAACTAGCTTTGAATGGTTATTGCCTTCCATTATCATCCTTTTTAAAACAAATTTTTGGTAAAGAACACGCAAACAGTTTATAATTAATGCGCTAATTGTCAAATTTTCATAATGACATTTCATACTATAATACATACAAAATATGACAAAATAATCCAATATTTGCTTTTATTCGGAAACCTGACTATTTAGCTATAGGAACATGATACATCATGTGAAAGAAACTTTAATTGTCTTTCAGGATATTTGATAATAAACAGCGTGTTCTATTTAAAATAAAAAAAAATGCACTTTTCACCATTTTTGTATCTATTGGTAAAATCACAAAGTTTGAACGATCCTGTATAATGGAGAACAAATTCCCTCAGATATGGCTAATACACAGACGTGCGTCCCGCCACAGTAATGACCTGGTTGCATTGATCATGCGCACTTCGCAGAATATTTTAAGTAATGAAATAAAAGACCTCCCTGGCGTGCTGTTTTAACATAATCCTCCCAACTGACCTGACCTGACCTGCCCTGACATCAGTTTGTCTAATCAAAAGCTAAAAGAAGGAAAAAGGGGAAGGAAAAGACCATTATGCTCGCATGAATGGCAGGGTTGATTTTCCTTCCCCTTTTAGCTTTTAATTGGGCAAATTGATGTCAGGACAGGTCAGAAAGGTCAGTTGGGAGGATTCTGTGTAAACAACACGTCAGGGAGGTCTTTTATTTTGTTACTTAAAATATTCTGCGAAGTGTGCATTATCAATGCAACTGGTCATTACTGTCGCGAGACGCTCGTATAACAGGACGTTGGTAAACTACACCTAGAATTTCAGCTTTCTATTAATCCAAATACCGCAGTAATAGAAGTTTAATTGACGCTATGTTTTGCACAAAAAATATGGAAAACAATTTCTCGAAAACTGCTGGAGATAGGTATAGGGAAGTATACAAAAATAATCGAAAGCAATAGCGTAACGAAAAATGCAATGATATACAGAATGTCTCATTTAAAATATCAAAGTTGCTGCTATTTTTCAATATAAACGCCGCAGCGCTGAAAATATTTTAGATACATAGATACCCAGTTACCCAAGAAATCAAATTTTCAAAATAATGATATGTTCCGTTCTCTGTAAATGTGTAACCGACCATTGACTGTGAGTCCCCCTGTATACAAATAAGTTAAATCTGTTATAAAGCATATCAAAAGGTTACAAGTTACTCACCACATCTGATGGAATTTTGAACTGACATAAGGTAAGACATCCATTTCTCATCATTGTCTCATCTTTCTGGTGGGTGTACATGGCATTCAATAGTGTTGTAATAATACGTTTCTTAACTAATATTGCTCTATGTAATTCAGCTATGGTTCCCTTCACTATATAGAATAAAGTAGCACTGCAACAGTTAACACATGCATATAATGAGTGCCATAAAATTTGTAACATTCGGAAAAATGTTTCTTTTGAATCACAAATATTTGATGGTATTTATTTTATTAATGTGGCAATATCGGATTTTTGTTTAAGCAAGTAGGTACCACCTATGATACATAACTAGAGATATGATACTCCTGTAACCTATTTTTGAATAGCTACGTGCATACTTCATGTGGAGAGTTTTAATGGTGTTTGATGTCTCATATTCCTCCTAACGATTACGAACTGTTGCTTCTTACTAGATTTTGTAAGTGTGCATCCTATTAAAAGTATTTTTTGTGGTTAAAATACTACCATGGTGAAATCAGGTTTATGACTGCTAACATGCTCCAAATATTTTCTCTGCTTTTTAAGTTTGGGTGGACCCAATGTTAATTTTGTTTAATAATAGGTTAATTTTTTTTTAATTTACTGATATTGGGTGTTTTGTGTTTGCTTCATTGAAGTTAGATTTTTTAGTGGAAGGAGACAGTTTTAAATGTTGTTTTTTTTTGTCGGGTGTTTATTGGAGACTTATTGTGGGATAGACTCTGACAATTTGGTTGTATATGCTTGGCGGGCATTAAGTGCAGGGGTTTTAATGTATGCCAATGCAGTGGAGTCAGGAGTTTTTTTGTCCAGTTTGACTGAAGAACAGTGTGATAAGGATTATCAATTGATTCTGCTATCAGAATACTAAACAATTTATTTGTTTTGTTTGTTGTTAACACTATATAGGTGTCCACAATTACTTTGAAAGAATGGAAACGGTGTTCAAATGCTGCAGTAAGGATAAAGAAACAAAGAATTATTTTTGTATCAACTGCTGGAAGTCTTTCACAAGAGTTGCTTGGACAGACGTAAAGATATACGGGCTGTAAACAGACATCAAATAGTTTGCTCTAGTGAATGTGATGAGGAACTGAACAGTAAAAAATTGCATACTGCTGAATGTAAGGAAGAGCTGAACCAGAAAAATGCATATATTGAAAGACTTGAAGGGAGAATTGCAACATTAGAAATGGATGCGTATGAATGTGAAGACAACTACTCTAGACAGGTGGAACAACAGATGCAAGATGTTAAAGGAACAGTTAGTGACTCTGGAGAATGTAGGTGTGGAAGCAACTTCGAATTGTAGCCAATGTGTGGTTTTCGGAGACAGTGTTGAGTGAACTTAAAAGGGAAATTAAAGAACTGGAGATTGTGAACAGCAAACTGAAGACGTGGATACAGATGCTTGAAATATCTAACCAGAAACTTGAGTTGCAACTGGGAACTTTGCAGGGTGATTTTGAGGCCAAAGGAGTGACAGGGCAAATGCAACATGAGACAGGGCAGAGTCAGTCTGCACGAGAGAAAGGGCTAGAAAAGGAAGGGAGAGAAAGAAAGCGAAGAATTTTAATTTTGAGCGATGAATATGGTCGCAATTTGAATGCTGTATTGCATCGACAGTTAGAAAGTCACATTTATGAAGTACAAATGATACTAAAGCCAGCTGCACTGCTGAAAAATATTATTGAGGATGTTGAGAATTTAACATCTACATTTACGCATAAAGATATAGTAATAATTTCTGGAGGAACAAACGACTGCAAAAATAATAGGCACCCTTCTTTTAGAGGGATTATATCCAAACTCAAATTATGCCTTCATACAAATGTCATTGTCACATCTGTACCAATGGTGTCTGCTAACAAGCATAATTGTGGTAGCATAATTAAGTTTATAATAAATTGGAAGAATTTTTGATAAGAGTAAACAATTTCATGCAATGTAATGCGACATACTTGGACGTAAATGGGAAAGGATTTAGGAAAGCTAGTCAAAAAGTTGTGCATGAGATTGCATTACATATAGAGAGAACAAGACAAATGGGTTATAGTGGAAAAAATCTTATTTTTATCAAACCCACATCGGCATCAGACATTGTGGATTATTCAAATCAAGAATCTCACAACCAGATGGATCAGGGTGATGTACTGTGTGGGGCACCTGTGGACAGGGGATCTTCTGAAGATGGTGTTCATTTTTTTGTGCTCAAGGAGACAGACAACAGGGTAGGCTAGGTGAGGAGGAGCTGCATAGCGTATCAGCGGTGGATCATGATGGGGGCAGAGTTTTCTGGTTGTTGTATCAAAACATTCAGAGCATTAGAAATAAAACTGAGGAAATAAGTGAGGTGATTGAATTGTGTGGTGTTGATTTTTATGCTCTAGCTTTTGTTGAACACTGGTTGGTTGAGGATGAGGTGTTTTCTCTAAAAATGGAAGGATACACTCCTGCTTCAGTGTATTGCAGAGGTAATAGACAACATGGTGGTTCCTGTATATTCCTTCGTGACAATATCTAGTTGGGGGAACTTAATGACTTGAAGGAAAAAAGTGTAGAATTATTAATTGAAATAAGTGCAGTGAGATTGACTAAAGAAAAAGTTGTTTTAGTGAATATTTATAGATCGCAACTTGGTGGTTTGGGAGACTTTTTGGTAAAACTCGAAGAACTTTTTGACCACTATGCAAGTGCATCCCATTTTGTTTTACTGACTGGTGACCTAAATATTAACTTTGAAAATGAGTCGGATGTTTGTGGATGTTTTGGAAGGACAGAATTGTGGTGAGGAGGTGGCTGTTTTGATGATGGACTTATCAAAGGCTTTTGACAGCCTGGATTACACAATATTATTGATATAAGGGGGAAATCATTAGACCTGATTACTTCATATCTGATAAACAGGATCCAGTATACTATAGCAAGAGATGATGCAACTGGGAAGATGATATACTCTGACGATGGTTCTGTGAGGAGGGGAGTACCTCAGGGTTCAGTACTCGGACCGCTCCTTTTTTTGCTTTATATTAATGATCTGCCAAATGTTGTGAGTGACAAGGTTGTACTATTTGCGGATCACACTTCTCTTGTTGTTAGAAGCCCTGATATGTGTCAATTAGGGCAGGACATCATGCACTCCATAGGAGATATGCAAGAATGGTTTGAAAATAATGCTCTGAGAGTTAACGTTGAAAATATAATTAGATTTAGGGCATTACCTGACGAATCAGTTATTACGATCAAACGAGATAACATAAAACTAACTTCAGTCGGATCAGCAAAGTTTCTTGGACTCATAATAGATGCCAGAATGAAGTGGAGATGTCATGTGGATTATTTGTGTGCTGGACTTTCACGCTTTATATATGCATTGAGAGTGCTGAGTTACTCTGCAAGTGTATGAAGGCATATTATGTATGAAGGCATATTATGCCTATATATATTCTAAACTGTCATATGGTATAGTTTTTTGGGGGGTTCAGCAGAGGCCAATAGTCTTTTTATCTTGCAAAAAAGGGCTATTAGAGCTATCCATAACTTGAAACAGTGTGAATCATGCAGAAATTTGTTTAAAAATAAGGGAATTCTCACTTTGCCGTGTATATATATATATATATATATATATATATATATATATATATATATATATATATATATATATATATATATATATATATATATATATATATATATATATATATATAAAATCCTCCAGTGTGCTGTGTTAGTGAAAGAACAATATGTTTACTTTAAAGACTATGAAATAAAACATAGTTATGATACAAGGGGAAGAGCGAACTCACAAATGATTAACCAGAAAACACATCTAACAGTTATACAGGGGAATGTGATCTATCAGTCGGTAAAGATTTTCAACCATCTTCCATTGTCCTTAAAAGACTTATGTGTTAAGAATCTCAAAAGAGAACTAAAAATGCTTTTGCAACAGAAAGGATATTACAACATAGAGGATTTTCACTGTGATACAATTATATTGCCACCTGTAGAATAGGTTATATTTTGGATTGTTTGTTTTTTTTTGCTTAGACTGTGTTTTTCTTGTTAAGATTTTATTTATGTGTGCATTTTAGGTACTTGTTTATACAGATGTTTTAAGTGTCTGTTCATGTACATGTTTTAGCTTATATTTATACGCACATTTCAAGTTTATATTTGAGCACACATATGTGGTTTTTATCAGTTACATATGACTAATTTGTAATTGCCTTTGATGTTGACAATGTTTTGAGTGTTTGTAGTTCGATTTTGTTTTTTTGTCTGTTTGTTTGATATGACGCTCTATTTACGCCTCATTCTACACCTAGTTTTTATACATTATTATGGATAATAGTATATTATATTGTTATATTGACGTGTTTGACACCAGGAATGGTATGTGAATAAAGGTTATTATTATTATTATTATTATTATTAAAAGTATTTTTTGTGGTTAAAATACTACCATGGTGAAATCAGGTTTATGACTGCTAACATGCTCCAAATGTTTTCTCTGCTTTTAGTGAATTTTTTTAAAGAAAATTCACTAAAAGCAGAGAAAACATTTGGAGATCCCGACTTTTGAATTTTGAAAAAATTTCTTCGCATGAGCGCTAATTAGGCCCCCCAGAAAACATATCCGGGGTCAGTTTCAATTTATATATATATATATATATATATATATATATATATATATATATATATATATATATATATATATATATATATATATATATATGTATCACACCGATAACTCAAAAAATAATGGGCCGATTTTGATCAAATTTGGTGAAAAAATTCCTTTTGCAAATGGCTTGGATGAGTTCGTTAGTCAGGAAAATCTGCCCAGGTTTTCCCGGAAAATTTTGTGTTTTCTTTCAAAAAAAAATTATATCTCCGGAATTAACAAAGTAAGGGCAACCAAATTTGGAACGCAGGCTTACATCCTTATAGGTAAGTTACCTACCAAAATTTAGCTATGTAGGTCAAAAGACAAAAAAGTTATAGGCATTAAAAAATAAATAAATTGGGGTTTTCCTCAAAACGTCAAAGTGGCGATTTAAAATGTCAAAATTGGCAACATTTAGGCAAATAACTTAAATCTAATACGGGCTATAGAAATAAAATGTCTCAAGAAGGATGTTTTACAAACCCTAAAGTCTTAGTTTCAACCGTCATTGTCCTTCATTTTACTAAAATATTTGCAGAAAATTCATTTCAAATAGACCCTTTCTCTGATGCTTGGCAGTAGTCTTAGCTATAGAGTTTATCATTTAATGGTATATAATTTTTGTCGAATTTTCATAAAAAATTAATAAAGCTCAATATATCCGTTATTATATAAGATATGAAGAAAATTTGTATATATTAATTATAGGGTGTCTTGAGCTACATCTTAAAATAATATTTCTGCAATCACAGGTGGACCATAAGTCGTTGGTGATACAAATTTCCTTTTTTTAATCAAACACGCCTTATGTTATTGCATTTTTGCATTTTCCATCGAAATATAATATATGTTTGTAAGAAAATAAATTCTGGACGCAGCAAGTGCGTTATGGTAGCGAATTTTTATCAAATGTTTCATATTTGAACAGTTCAATTTGCTATTAACCTATAAGGTTGACCAAGAAACGTGTTTTTTCGGGAACATTTTAAGTTTACTTTTGGAAATTTTTGTACATTTTCACACAATAAAGTTATTTTAATGGAACATGGCACATTGTTTTTACTATATAGGTTATACTGGTAACCAAATTTGATGCCTGCTTTCTTAAAAAACTCTGGACGCAGCAAGTGCGTTATGGTAGTGAATTTTCATAAAAATGTTTTTAATATCAAATATGTTTTTTTTAAGAAAGCAGGCACCAAATTTGGTATAATCTATATATTAGAAACAATGTGCCATGTTTCATCAAAATAACTTTATTGTTTGAAAATGTACAAACATTTCCGAAAGTAAACTTAAATTGTTCCCGAAAAAACTGGTTTTCTGGTCAACCTTATAGGTTAATAGCAAATTGATTCAAAATTTGAAGCATTTAATGAAAATTCGCTACCATAACGCACTTGCTAAGTCCCGAATTTATTTTCTTACAAAGATGTATTATATTTCGATGGAAAATGCAAAAATGCAATAACATAGGGCATGTTCGATTAAAAAAATTCACTAAAAAAAAGAAAATTTGAATCACAAACGACTTATGGGCCACCCTGTAATTATGGAAATATTTTTTTAAAATGTAGCTTAAGACACCCTACAATTAATGTATACAACTTTTTTTCGTAAGTTGCATAATAACGGATATATTGCGCTTTAATGATTTTTTACGAAAATTCGACAAAAATGATATACCATTAAACGATAAAATCTATAGCCAACACTACTGCTAAAGCATCAGAGAAGGGGTCTATTTGAAATGAATTTTCTGGGAATATTTTAGTAAAATGACGATTGAAACTAAGAGTTCAGGCTTTGTAAAACATTATTCTTGAGACATTTTCCTTCCATAGATCATATTAATGTCAGGTTCATTCCCTAAATATTAACAATTTTGACGTTTAAAATCGCGACTTTGACGTTTTGAGGAAAACCCAAATTTATTTTTATTTAAATGTCTGTAACTTTTTTGTCCTTTAACCTACAGTGCTAAATTTTGGTAGGTAGCTTACCTATAATGATATAAACATGTGTACCAAATTTCGTTGCCCTTACTTTGTTAATTCCGGAGATATAAAAAAAATTCGATTTTTTTCGAAAGAAAACACAAAATTTTCCGGGAAAACCTCGGCGGATTTTCCTGGCTAACGAACTTATCCAAGCCACTCGCGAAAGGAAGGTACTCACCTAATTTTATCAAAATCGGTCTATTATTTTTTTAGTTATAGGTGTGACATAAATATATAAACACACACATATATATATATATATATATATATATATATATATATATATATATATATATATATAAACATATAAAGTCTGAAACCGACCTCGGATTTGGGTTTCAGGGGTCCTAAATAGCGCTCATTTGCAGAAATTTTTTCAAAATTCAAAAGTCGAGATCTCCTCATTAATGAATTTTTTTTAAGAAAATTCACTAAAAACACACATATTTGTTATTAAAAAGATTTTTATGAAAATTCACTACCATAACGCACTTGCTGCGTCCAGAATTTTTTAAGTTTGGGTGAACCCAATGTTAATTATGCTTAATAATATGTTAAATAAATAAAAAAGAAAATAAATACAAATTAAAAAGAAATGGAAATGCAAATGAATTCGTTGAATTTAGTACTGTACTTATGCACAAAAAAAAAACATCAGTAACAAGATGGAATGTTGTAATTTCAACAGATTCCATCGTCACAATCAGGATAGAAAATTTTGCCTCCAGTTATCTTCCATGATGAAAGTTTTGCACCTAATTACTTACTCATTACCGGATTTATATTTTAAACTTCATCAACTAATTTAATGCAAATTATTTTTATGAGACTTTCATTACTATATACGGTGTGATAATAAAGTTTGGAACATACTTCATGAATGTGCTATTTAATTTTTTCAAGAAAAACGCTTGGACAGGTCAATTTTATCTTTTCAATTGCCAACTTATAATGTAAAAATTTCATTTATGACGTCACCTATTTCTGAATGGTGACGTTATCATAAGTTTTTTAAATGACAACCATATTTTTTTGCTGTTTTGCCTAACCTGCTTACTACTTGAATGATAATGAGAAAAAACTGGTACCTTACATAACAATTTTTTTGAAAAAATAGCATTAAATTACTTAAAAAATGGAAATGCAAGTTTAATGGAAAAAATTATTGAACCAAGGAAAACAAACAAACAAATGTTCAAATTGTTCTCCACCTACCATAAACCATTGACTGATACTAGTGTGCACAATTTGTACACTGGACTCAAAAATTTCGGGATTAATTTGCTCAACTTCACCGCAAATTCTTAGTCGTTCCTTTAAATTATTTGGTCTGTTGAAATAAACCTTCGATTTTAAATAACCCAACTGAAAAAATCCAAGGGAGTAAAGTCTGGGGAACACGGTGGCCACTCAATTGCTCCTCGACGCCCAATCCATCTTTCAGAAAATGTGGCATCTCTATATTGACGGACGTCTACACCAAAGTGAGCAGGCCCTGTCTTGCTAAAACGAAATATCTTCTTGATGGGGCACATCGGTCTTGTGATTATTTGGAAAAATTACTGGCAGAGCTGGCACCAAATCTGATCGAAAAAATTTAGGTAACATGCTGCTGTAAGATTTCCTCGAAAAAAGTAAGGCCCTATGAAATGCCGTACGATTATTGCCACTCATACATTCACTTTGCCATGACAATGACCGTCTGAGTCTTGAGTCCAGTGAGGATTTTCCTGTGACCAAAATCTTGAGTTGTGACAATTTACTGTCCCATTCAGGCAAAAGTGGCTTCATCAGAAAAAATAATGTTATTAAGAAAATTGGGATCGCGGGTAACATTAATGTTACCTTCATCTTCATCGTGGGTAACATTAATGTTACCCGCGATTCCAATTTTCTTAATAACATTATCTTTTCTGATGAAGCCACTTTTGCCTGAATAGGACAGTTCACAAAACTGTAAACAGTGTTCTGAATTATCATCATTTAACTTGTGTATCAATTACACTTTGTAAGGATGATATTTCCCTGTCTAGTTGCCTTGTAGAATGGTGAGGATTTTCTTCAGATTCAAGCAATATCTCCAATCGTGACTTCTTCACTTCAAATCTTTTACAGATCCTGTTTCTGTAAACTTGGCAACCAATTTACATACTGTAGATCTTGAAATTGGCGGTCTATCAAGATGTTGTTGGTTAAATGACTCGCATGCTTCCTGATCACTTTTAAGCCTGTCGACATATCCAATCATCATTAATATCCCTATTCTTTCTCTTTTGGTTAAATGTGCCATTTTTGTTAAATTGGAATTAGAATCGACTGCCTTTAGCAGTTTTACACTTTCACCACTAAGACTATTAAATAATTTAAATGTCATGTAATAATTGAAATTAATTTACGATTTAGCATTATTGTCTTTATTCACTGAATTCCAAATCCATACTGCGATAAAAGTCCGATAACTAAATACTGATAACAGCAAATAATCAATAAATTATCACGAGTGTTGTTAAAAAATAATTTTGACTTTACTTTTTGTTCCACCTGTCACCAGGTCAAATAGTTACATAACAACATATCACAAATCACAAAATCAAGTGTTCATTACTTTAGAAAAGTGAAGGAAAACCTCATTCGTCAAACTCGTCCTAAATAAAAACGGTGAGAACCTCATTCGTCAAACTCGTCCTAAATAAAAACGGTGAGAAATATTTTTTATTTCTTATTAAATTTAAGTTTCCATTTTTTAAAGTAAATAATGCAAGTTTTTCAAAAAAATAATTGTTCTCAGGTACCAATTTTTTTATCATCATTGAAGTAGTAAGAAGGTCTATGAAAAAACAGCAAAAAATGGTTGTCATCTAAAAAAAAACGTATGATGTCATCATTCAAAAATAGCTGACGTTATAAATGTAATTCTTACGTCACAAATTGGCCATTGAGAACAAAATTAACCCGCCAGAGCGGTTTTCTTGAAAAAATGAAATAACCAATTTATGAATTATGTTCCAAACTTTATGAACACACTGTATAATTAATGAAGAATTTGATTTTGAATCATACAAATTTCTGAGATGGGGCAGCCTCAGCAGTTGCAATGGCCACGCTTTAGTTTTAAGTTGCCGGCGATTTTTATTAGAGTAACCTAGCAAGTTTTTCTGAGATTGCTGATTAGTCACTATCAGTAAAGTACCTTGAGAAGCGGTAACATTAAAGTTGTCAGCTCATTTACATACATTTTTCCACACCTCCCATAATCTTATTAGAATCTATATCTCAGCACCTAATCACTGCTTTTAAAAACCAGGCTAGATATTATTGCCCATATAAAAAGGTAAAGCTTGATATTTACCAGAATAACCAGAAAAATTGCAAAACTCGAAAGAAACAGTAGAAGAATGAATTTATTCTTCGTAGATGTTTAAATTCAAAAGTCAGCTCCAACTTTTTACTCTCCATATGACGTCACAGATTGTAAGTCATTATGTCATGGGTAAAATCCAAGAAAGTGTATAGGTTCCCTCAATCGTTCAGTTTGTTAATATCACAGCGCGATGTGTTAGGGAGAACGCTACATCACTTGTCAATCCTGACTAACTCTTTTCACATGGCCACTCCCGCACTTTTTTTACCAATCTTCTGTTGTGCTGCAAATATTTAAACCTAATAGAAAAAAATAAAATAAAATGAGTTGAAAAATTTTTTTTAAGTGAATGTGAGGTGAATTCTGAATAAACGCAGGCTAATGCTCCAGCAATCTCAGGGTGGTTCAGGTTAAACTTTTTTCTTTTCACTCTAGTTGTACATTTCTGAAAGGAGCATTAATTCAATAGAAAACATAACAAGGGCGCTAGCAACTGTTATTAGAAAATCAACAGAATAGATAAATCCAGTGGCATCTCCTCACAGGTACTTTTAGTATATCTGTCTAAGTTTCAAATGAGAAGTCCAAAATATATTGTAATAGAACATTGACCAGGAGGGATAACTCGTTGATGTAAGTGTTTTTTTTTTTTAATAGAAAATAATACAATAGATATCATATACCTATAAATACATATGATGTGTGTAAAAACAAAAGAGCAAGTGTATAGATATAGATATTTAAATCGCTTAGTAAACTTAAAATAAAGATATTCTATGTTATTAGTTTAATGGTATATTGAGATTTAAATTACTTGGTAAAGTGATGTCATTTGGTTTATTATTTTTGAAAAAAATATGGGTTATTAAGGTTGACTCATGGTTGAAAAATAAGTATAAAGATGTCAAGATCTTTGGTAAATGGAGGTAACAATAGAGCAATTGAGAGAAAGAAGTTAAAACAATAAATATTGTCCGTTTAGAATGTCAAATCATTGATTGTTGTTGCCCTTACTTGGTGAAACTTGTCTATACTACATACAGACTTGGAGACTACTTCCCTGGCTTCACTGTTGGTTTTCGTTGGTGAAGGACGTAGCCAGCGCGTAAGCTAACTGGAGCAAGTGGCCCTACGAATTCTGGAAGTTCTAGGAAGTTCTTCAACGTTTCTGTGATTATAGTTTCGCTGCTTGACAGCATTTTCAGACAGATTGAAATTGAATTAGTACGAAATCATGACAACTACAAGTAAATATCTGTTGCTATGTTATGATATGATGTTTTGATCAAAAAATTTATCAAATTGAAAATAAAAATGAAATACAGATGACAGATGAGGTTTTCAAAATGTCTATGTGATGTATGTCAATATTTAACATAAAAATGGAACTAGCCTATGATAACTATGATAACAGTTACAACAATACAATAACTAAACAATAACAGTATAAAAGTAGTCTCTATACAACGAAAATATCGACATACATCAGCTCATTATCTTATTACAGATAATGAGCTGATGTATGTATTATCTTATTACAGATAATGAGCTGATATATGTATTATCTTATTACAGATAATGAGCTGATGTATGTCGATATTTTCGTTGTATAGAGACTACTTTTATACTGTTATTGTTTAGTTATTGTATTGTTGTAACTGTTATCATAGTTATCATAGGCTAGTTCTATTTTTATGTTAAATATTGACATACATCACATAGACATTTTGAAAACCTCATTTGTCATCTGTATTTCATTTTTATTTTCAATTTGATAAATTTTTTGATCAAAACATCATATCATAACATAGCAACAGATATTTATTTGTAGTTGTCATGATTTCGTACTAATTCGATTTCAATCTGTCTGAAAATGTTGTCAAGCAGCGAAACTATAGTCACAGAAACGTTGAAGAACTTCCTAGAACTTCCAGAATTCGTAGGGCCACTTGCTCCAGTTAGCTTACGCGCTGGCTACGTCCTTCACCAACGAAAACCAACAGTGAAGCCAGAGAAGTAGTCTCCAAGTCTGTATGTAGAATGTCAAAATTTGAAGTATGGTGAATTTGGTCCACAATTGTCAATCATTTTTGGATGAACCCGTTAAATTTTGTAAAAACACACCACAAGTCTCAGACTTATTGTGGAATGCATATTGTATAACTTAATTGAATAAATATAATTTAGAATTGAAATAATTATGATAATAATCAGTTTAAGAAAGAAGTATGGGACAGTATTATTTTTTTCCGTAACTAGCTGCCAAAAACCTTCACAAAATTATCATAAAAGTACTTTAAAAAAATTCACAGATCAAATAAATAAAGAGTACCCAACATTTAATTTAAATTTATGCGGATGTTTACATTGCACCCATGACAAAAGGCTAGATGTATTCTCACCATAATTTAAAAAAACGCAGACTGGTTTCGCTATAATCAGAGCTAATCAGTGCGCTATACTAATCACAGCGAGAACACACCTATAAAGTGATACGGATATGGTAGCCAGCCTACTAGAACATTGTGAGATGTACAACAAGGTCGCCATCTCGTAGCGGAACCAGGTAGTATGATGTCATGACAGTTCGAGTTAACACAAAATGCTATAGATAGAGACTGAGTACAATCAACCAACAATTTTGAAAATTGTCAACCATGGCCCATTTTTTTATTGTGAGTGGGCTATTCCAGTCCCTCCACCGCGACCTTAGGTCTATTGTGGCTCACGTCTAATTATTTAGATTTCACCCATCAATTTCAGCTCCCTGGGGGAGTCGATGTTTTCTTGAGGTTGAAAGTTTGTTTGGCAAGTGTACTGCCATCTGAGTGAAGTCGCTTGCCCGTTTCAAAGCTCAAAGAGAGATAACCTCTCTCCGAGTTCGTCTGGACCTGACATCCGTCAGTGTTTGCCTAGAGGCGGTATCATTTAGTCCCGCTCTCGAGCAGCATCTAATCTCTAGTTGTAATCCACCCCTAGAGATCTCAGCTTCACTCAGGCTTGTCTAAACCTCACACCTAACAGTGTTAAACTCAAGGCAACATCCCATCGAGTCCCGCTCCTGAGCATCACCCCAGCGAGGCCGTCCGTCCTTTTCGTAGCACAGTGGGGGCCTCAAACTCCGGGAGTTTACCACTCATCAATTGTCAACCCCCTCCGGGTCGTCTAGACACACGACACCCGCCAGCACTCAACCCATGGCGGCACCCATCCGGAACCCCGCTCCCGAGTAACAACCAAGCGCGGGCAACCATCCATTTCTAAGCCCAGAGTGGAGGCCTCAAAATCCGGGTGTAAATCACTCCCTAGAGATATCCGCCTCCCTCCAGGCCCACCTGGACAAGACCCCGCCAGTGTTTGATTCCAATTAGTCGTATTTTACGACAGGCAGGAGTAACCTTGGACCTTATCTTTTAGTTAGTCCCCGGACCCACAGGGGACATTTCTTGCCTAATACAGAGACAATACATATAAGGTTCCGCACCGAGATGGTAACCCTGTCGTACATCTCACAATGTTCTAGGAGGCTGGCTACCATAACCGTATCACTTTATAGGTATGTTCTCGCTGTGATTAGTATAGAGCACTGACGAGTTCTAATTAGAGCGAAACCGGTCTGCATATCTAATTACGGTCACCCACAACAACCAGCAATTACCATAAACTACCATTACTTCACACATAACCATTCTTCCAAAAGACACAATCAAATGCAACAGCTTACAATAAAATCTGCAGGCAAAATGGCACAAACGGACGGTTCCAAAAAGAAGACGCATAAATCAGCATAGCAAAAAAAAACGGTTCAAAGTAGGGTTTTTGAAAAGTAGGAGATGAAAATTCCAGAATCGAAGATTCAAGAACCTGCAAATTTACGATTAGCGAAAAACTATAAAAGTTGACATGGGGAACCCTGTATATATAACATATTCAAATGTTACCTAAGTAGATGCAACACAGTCAGAAATTTATTTTTTATTGACTGGACATCTTGGAAAAATATTCAAATTGATCCGTGGAAGTAGCAGTGGTCACCTGTTGCCAACATAAATAAGTTAAAGAACCTAGGTTTCAAGCATCTGAACCATCTAGTAAATATTAACGCGTCAGGTACTGTTTTAATCTGTTTAAACTTTATGATTAATTTCAAATCTCCCGACACTTTCAGCACAGTATGCTATTGTTAACTGATAATAAGTGATTCTAGCATTTGAGGAACATAAATTTTCGGTGAACACGATGCGAATTTCATGTGTTTGTGAAAGTCAATTTTTATGTATTTCCAAATAGTAGTGGGCATGTCTATGAGGACTGGTGATGACATAGTAGTGTTTGGCCAAACCAACGAAATTTGCTCATTGAGATAACCTATACACTTAATAGATATTGGTTACCACCAGCATAAAAGGAATAGTCGTGACACAGCAAGTGCGTTATGGTAGCAAGTTTTAAGAAAAATTGCTTTCTTTTAAAAATAACATTTTATTTTTATGTTTATTTATTTGTTCCTTATAATTATGCAATATTTCTCTTATAAAAGAGTAAGCTTGTGCATATAAAATAACGTAATTTGTAACAATAATTGATATCTTTTTCAAGAGCCAAATAATCCATTCCAAATGTCACCTTCAAAATTCACACCTGGTCTTGATTTTTCCGTTAATGTGCTTAACACCAACTCTCCTGACGTTTATATTGATCCTAATCTTGGATTCAGCAACACAAATGTCTCTATTTAGGCACTTTTTTCCAGGAATATATAAATTTCTCTATCACAATAATTTTGGCATTTTTGATTGCTTGATAATTAAAATGAAAATGATAATAGCATGTAATTCGAACATTTAAAATACTTGAATAAGTAAATTTTATCTATAGTTGGTAAGATTGAGATTGGCTGCACATTTACACACTGTTCCAATCCAATATTATACTTTGTTTCCATACCAACTGTAATATTTATTTCAAGAAAGCAATGTCAAGGAAGTAATGTTGCACTAGACATTCCAAATGTCACTTTCAAAATTCACGCCTCGTCTTGATTTTTTCATTAATGTGCTTAACACCAACTCTCCCGACGTTTATATTGATCCTAATCTTGGATTCAGCAACACAAATGTCTCTATTTAGGCACTTTTTTCCAGGAATATATAAATTTCTCTAACACAATAATGTTGACATTTTTGATCACCTGGTAATTAAAATGGAAATGATAATAGCATGTAATTCGAAAATACTTGAATAGGTAAATTTCATCTATAGTTGGTAAGGTTGAGATTGGCTGCACATTTACACACTGTTCCAATCCAATATTATACTTTGTTTCCATACCAACTGTAATATTTATTTCAAGAAATCAATGTCAAGGAAGTAATGTTGCACTAGACATTTGAGATTTTAATACATACGTCTAAAATTGCAGTAGAAACAACTTTTCCTAATATTTTCTAAAATACAGTAAAAAAAACTGCCATTATCAGCTTTTTTAAGGAAAAAAAACATGATTTTGACAGGTGGTACCGAATGACAGTTTAGAACTGAATAACTGTGGTCTCACAAAAATTTGTGGAAATAGTGAAATAATTATAGTTCTTTGTTAATCTATTATAACTTGGGGAACTAAAGCCATTATTATATAATACTTGTGTTTCACGAAAGACAAGGAGGTCTCTGCTATGAATTATTGGGATATGAAACGATTTGCCCAACAGGTAATTACATTCAGCTAGATAGTTAATAAGCAAGTACAAAAACATAGAAGAATGTATAATTCTGCAGTGTTGAACAATATCCAAACTGAAACTTTCCAACAAAATTTTGTTTTGCAATCCTCTAAGAGGATACGAGCCATCACACTTCAATGCTAAATATTTTATAAAATGTTTCTATACACACTCAGGTTGACAATGTAAGATCAAATAACACATGCATATTCCAACCTATATAATACAAGAGACAATCTCTTTATTTAACTTTTTGAGTTTTATTAAATAACCATTTTTAGAAGAGAATGTTTTATGAAAATCTAATATCATAATGCACTTGCTGCGAGATATTTTTAAATTAAATATACTAGGTTTGGTTTGAATGTGAGTGGGCCATATCGGTCCCTCCACTGCGACCATAAGGTCGATTGTGGCTCACGCCTAATGGTCTATATTTCGCCCAACAAAGCTAGCCTCCTGCAGAGGTCGATAATCTTTGTGGGCGAAAGTTGATCTAGATCTTCCAGAGTAAGCTTTGTCTTGCCAAAGAGCAGGTATCTAGTCCGGTCCGCCGCCGGACAGGAACCTGGTACATGCTTTGCTGTCTCGTCACTCTCCATACACAGCCGGCACTCGGTCTCCTGACCGACCCCAATACAGTGCATGTGGTGATGCAAGCGGCAGTGTCCTGTATACAGGCCGACTAGAGTACACAGTTGTTGTCTGTTTAACTCTAGAAGTTTTTTAGCCCTTGACTCAGACAGGCCATTTATGAAGGCCTTAGAGTGAGCTAATCCTGTCAGATTTTGCCATTGCTGGCTTGTCATTCTTTCTGTCCAGGTCTTTAAGGTGTGTTTTGCTGTGCATGATGTTATCCCCAGCACCGGTTCTGGTCCGATAAAGTCCCTCTGGGCACCACTCCTGCCAAGCGTGTCGGCCGCAACATTGCCATCATGGTCTGAGTGACCCGGTATCCAGACCAGTGACACCTCATTACAGCTGCCCAGTTCGTTGAGGGCAGATTTACAACTCCATACCGTTTTTGAATTGCAATGGTAGGAACCAAGAGCATTTATTGCAGCTTGGCTATTTGTATATATCTTTATCGATTTGTGTGTGCACTGGTTTCCTAAATGATTTGCCCAACAGGTAATTACATTCGGCTAGATAGTTAATAAGCAAGTACAAAAACAGAGAAGAATGGATAATTCTGCAGTGTTGAACAATAGCCAAACTGAAACTTTCCAACAAAATTTTGTTTTGCAATCCTCTAAGTGGATACGCGTCATCACACTTCAATGCTAAATATTTTATAAAATGTTTCTATACACACACAGGTTAACAATGTAAATCTTATAATGTAAGATCAAATAACACATGCATATTCCAACCTATATAATACAAGGGACAATCTCTTTATTTAACTTTTTGAGTTTTATTAAATAAATAACCATTTTTTAAAGAGAATATTTTATGAAAATCCGATATCATAATGCACTTGCTGCGAGATATTTTTTAATTAAATATACTAAAAGTTGATTGAAAAATAAAATCTAATGAACTTACCTTCCAGATATCTGAATATTTCTTTCATTCAGGTGTCTGCTCATTGCTTCTAAAACTATATTTAATGCTTGACCAACATATTCACAAGTTTCGAATCTAAATAAATGAAATAGTTCATTGAGGACTTTCTGTAGCATTTCTGTTCGATCTATAAAGGCTAAAGCTGCTATCAGAATCTGTTCTTCATTTCCATTACCGGCAATCTGAAATTAATAAGCTTAATTAGTAAAGTGAGAAAGCTATCACAGACTATTAGTCATGATAGTTTGACTGAACTGGGAATGTTTTAATTGAAGATCGTTGATTATTCTACAGAAAACTGACCATTATAACAAAGTGAATTCATAGGCATGATTTTTTAAGCCAAAATGAAGAAAAAAGAAAATTTGAAATGACATAATATGCCCGCCCTACTTCCACACATAAGAAACTTCAAAATTGGCAGGTGTACATTTATTTAATTTGTAAGAAGCATTAACTTTATGCAATGCACACTGTGTGACCTGGTAAAAGATGACAAGGTTAGCTGAAACTGCAGAGACTGATGTCGTCGTAGTACCCTATACTTCAGTCATGACCAGAACCTGTTGAACCAGAGCACTGTGGAGTTGCAGCACCAGGTGCCTATTACCACCAGATAAGGCGCCACCGTCTGATAACAGCTGGTCATGCATTTAGCCACAAGGAGGACCACGAGCTACTTCCAGTTTTAGAGAGAGGAGTACCCAGTGTGAAGGAAACTCCAGAGGCAGGAGAAAGCAAGTCGACAACTTAGGGGACTGGAGTGCAGTGATTAACGCGGGTGAGTCACAGTGACGTTAACAAAAGCAATTTAGTGTAAGAATAAGTTACTTAATAGCAAAATAGAACAATATAATTTGAGATAGCGTAAGCCGTTAGTATTATTTATTGATTATAATATTTATACATCGTGCCTATACAAATAAGTCTGAGACTTATGTGGTATATTATCACAATCTAAAATATGTTTGGCCTAAAACTAATTGATATGAAGCAGGCGTTTCTCGGGGTTTGCATGCATGTAATCGTGTGTGCATCAGCCGGCGGCAGTATTGCATGTTTGAGCTAGCAATCAAGTGCATCCACAGGTGGCGGATACGGGTGTCACTAGATGTAGCTATTCCAGATTCTGGTGGGACCTCAAGGGACCCCCATAGCATCTCGGCACTAAAACCTCCCCCAAGCACGAGCTCCATCCCTGAGTAATAGGGGATGTAAGATACTGTAAACCAACCTAGTCATGTCGTAGGAGAGCCAGGAATGTTTGCCCTAATTAGCCACCATTGCGAGAAGAAAACCCTTTAAAAAAAAACACATCGTAAATGATGATGCTCTTGACCACTTTACCAGGCACTGCTTACTCCACCAATGCCTGCAATATTTTAACACTGTAAACTCTATCCCTAGTAGAACCCTTCCAAGGGGTACCGAAATTAAAGTAATTTGGTTCACAAAATTTGAAGCTTTTCCCAAATTCATAATAAAATCTGAGACATGAATTGAAACGTCTTAAGTGGTAAAGTCCAATGCCTGACACAGACAATAGTTAGCTGCCATGCGTAGATTGATACATAATACAGGACCAAATTATAGAAATAACACAAGTAAAACATACTACCCGAACTAACGATCAACAAATATCGGCCAAATAATAAAAATAATCTGAACACCAGTGTCAGCACCATGCCACAACATTCGGCATAATAAACAATAAACAAAACATCTTATGATATGAAGTGAAATATTGTAAAGTCTTGTTTATGTGAGCTCTGTATTAAAGGTCTTAATTTTTGGTTGTTAAGTGACAGTTAGTGTTGAGATTGATACTGTTTACGTAAGTAAATCCCCTTGTTGTAAGGATACATTTTGATTGAAAATCCAAGATAGCATTACGCCGGAATACACTTAGTAGCAACTATAAATAGTGTGTATTTCGAAAATTTTCTGTTAAATATTTAGCAGGATAATGTAGGTTTATCAATACGATAAATTTTGTTTCTGATAAGTCTGTTTATAAACCAAATAATGTATTTAATGGGATTTCTTCCTAATAAAATAAAGTAAATATAGAATGAAGGACACTAATGTTCAAATTTCAAATAATGTGTCGCTGACTGAAGTAAAAAAGCTGACATCACACCTGGAAATAACGCTGATAAATAAAATAGATGACTATAATGCAAGAGTATATCCTTTGTAAAGAGCTAATCTGCTATTAGAATTAAGAGTAGAGTTTCTAGGAAAAAAGAACTGAAGAAAAACAACGTTATTATTTTTGGTGTCAAAGAGGTTGAGTATGAAAAGGGAAAATTATTAGATTTGGGTCAACAAATTTAAAAAGTCTGTTGAGTTCGATAACAACCCTGCGACTATTAGCGACGTATACACTGTGAGTAAAAAAAGCAGACCGATCGTTGTTGAGTTCAACTCACACTTTGCAATGAAAGCAGTGCTTAATAATTGCGGTAGGTTGAGGGGTAAAAACATTGTAATAAAAAACAACTGCACTAAAACCGAGTTGGAGGCAAAATATTGCGCAAACATCTCAGGCTGGCTAGGGAAAAGAAGTATAATGCATATAGAAGGCGAGGTGAACTGCATATTAATGATGCAGTATATAGACCAGGCGATTTGGAGAATATAGGTAATACTTTATTTGAGGCCAATGCTGATTTTGGGGTTCCACAAATAAAAACCAAATAGTGCACCGCCGACACCAGACCTCACCAACATTAATTATTGCGGGGAAGTATTTGACAGTTCCCAGTCTAATACACCGGGAACTATGAGTGCACAAGGTCCTCGAAAGAATCTAAGAAGTAATTAGACAAGTTCAAATCTGGCAAGACACCCTGGTAAAAGAATAGCGAATAACTTCAAGCATCTACTGTGAATGTTGGATTTCAATGTGTTTATGTTTTCAGACAATATTTGGACTTTCTTTTTGTATAACTCTAATTATGTCTGGTTTTAATTGTACACGTTTTGTTGTTAATTTATCCTTTAATCTTTTGTAATTCCAAGTGGAATCTGTCCAGCTTTGTTGGACATACTTTGTGCTTTTATATTACTGGTCTGATTTTTGCTTGTTTTCTGCACGAGCTGTTTTGTCCGTCTGGGGTTCCTTTGCTTTGTGGGTTTATCTGATATCTTAATGCTTATATATTTAGTGGTGAATTAATTACGTTTTATTTGGTTAGGCCTGTTTGTTTTGTCTCTGTAGTATATGTTAGTATTTTTTGTGACAATTAAGTTGCATTTTCTTTAGTTTGTATCTTGTTTTATTTATACATGTGTATAATTATCTGTTTATTTAAGTTGCATTGTATTTTGTTATAGTCGATAATGCATTTTATTTATTATTTATTTATAGTTTAAGTAATTCAAGGATGAAAAAACAACAGACATTTATCTATTTAATATTGTAAAATATGTATCTTTGGTAGTTTGTATTGTTACGTTTTCTCCGGGTTCTGGATAAGTGAGACTTTTAATTTTAACAAAACAACTTTATTTACTCTCTAAATATGGATACAATAAAAGTTCTAGAATGTCTCTCTCACCAAACACTTAATTTACTGTCTAAATATGGATACAATAAAAGTTCTAGAATGTCTCTCTCACAAAATACTTAGTTTATCTGGCCTTACAATCACTAATCTGCACACAAGTTATTATACTGGCACTACAGTAGTTACTTTTTAATACTTCACACTGGTTACTGCTCCTTCAAGTCATTTCAACATTCTCTAACTGAACTGAACTGGCTGGCTTGCTTTCGCGTTTATATACTCGCCGTACCTTCCACCACCTTTCTGGAGCGTTCCATTCCAGAATGTTCCAGGACCTTCTTTTACCAGAAGGTTCTGAGAATACAGATCGGTCCCGTGTGTATACAGGGGGATGTATATACAGGATTATCCAAATGTGGTCATCACTCCTATGTTACACAAGAGGTGTTTCTCATAATATAAGATCTCTCTGTGTATACAGGGTGTAAGGGTTCTCTGCGCATACAGGGTGTATATACAGGGTGTTCGGAATGTGCAGACCGCAGTTACCCGTTCCGACGGGGTACAAGTTGGTAACTTCGTTATTTCTGGTCCTAGAGGGTTGAGACTTCGTCTGCGGGGGGTCACCCCAGGCACGCCCAGGGGGTGGGGGCGGGGCGGTGTTGCCAGATTGTGCAAAATTTCCCAGATGTTGGGGAAGTTCTGGAGATGTGGCAACACCGCATTTGCGTCTATTGAAGTGCTTTTATTCGTGCAGGGTTTTATATATTTTGTTTATTTTTTGTATGCATTTGAGTCATTTTTGTTGGGTCTATATATACGCGCTGTGCGCCTGTTTGGTGTGTGTGGATGTGCCAGAGTCTTTGTATGTGTGTGGATGTATCTAGCTTTCGCAAAGTTGATTTTATTTTGCTAGGATTTTATTGTGTAGGGCTTATAGCGTCTCATAATATAGGTATTGTGCCGGTATTTTAAAGCATATTTTGGATGCAAGGTATTGTTTACTCAATAGAACTGATAAAAATAAATAGAATTTAACTGATTAAATAGAATTTAACTGGTACTCATAATTTAAGACCGCTGATTCATATGAATAGTTACATATAAGAGATTTTCAGGTGGAAGATGTTAAGACAGTAGTGGTGCAGAACATAAATGATGCAAAGAAGTGTTTTAATAAACTAAACAGAGGGAAAGAGGTGATTCATATCAATATTAGAAGTATTGCAAAGAATAAGGATGAATTGGAAGTTTTGTTGGCATCACTTGCGTATGATTTTGATGTGGTGGTTCTAACAGAAACCTTCAGGATTTATGAAGTGACCCTGTTCAACATCCCTTCGTATAAAGTTTATTACAATGGTGGAGACTTTAATAAGAATGATGGTGTAGTAGTATATGTGAGGGATAATTTGCAAACTGATTATCAGATTGTTGACTTGGGAGTAACGAAGATCTTGAAATTGAGTATAAAATATGGGAATAGATGCATTCAAGTGGTAGCTGTGTATAGATCGCCATCAACATGTGTTCAAACTTTTAATGCCAATCTGTACAGCTTTTTGGCAGGCCAGATGGGTAAAACTGACCATTAATTCATACTGGGTGATATAAACTTGAACATTCTTCAACAGGATAATGAGTGTGTTGATGAGTATCTAAACATATTGAGTGAATTTGGGTATATATATATATATATATATATATATATATATATATATATATATATATATATATATATATATATATGCTATAAATGAATAGACGAGACTAGTAAGACCTGCATAGACCATATTTTTGTTGCTTCTTCTCTCCAGTATGCCCCACTAATATCATTGATATTACAATACGGTATTACGGATCATTTCCCTGTGTTGGTGAATATCAATTTACTGGACGGGTCGCCCAAAAACCATAAATTGGCGATTGGTTCCAGAACATTCACAAATTACAAAGAACTGAATAGTGATTTGGAGCAGGAATCCTGGATAACAGTATATGGGGAAGGTAACATAGACGATGCATTTGGCGCTTTTACAGGGATAATAGAAGATTACAGGAAAAAGAATACTAGAGTTGTGGAGGTCCCACATTTAAAACGGAAGATAAATCAGTGGATTACGAATGGCATAATAAATTCGATACATGTAAAGAATCGGTTACATAGGGATCGCGTGGCTGAACCCAGCAATCAGGCAAAGGCTGAAAGGTATAAGAGATTTAGAAATAAACTAAATTCAATCAGAAACAGGGCAAAGAATGACTACTACCGTATCAAAATACAGGACGGCAGCAGAGGCTCAATTAATATGTGGAAGT
The DNA here is from genome assembly GCA_964006375.1 of Tillus elongatus. Lineage (NCBI taxonomy): Eukaryota > Metazoa > Arthropoda > Insecta > Coleoptera > Cleridae > Tillus > Tillus elongatus. The sequence continues at coordinate 161,909,216 of OZ023263.1, forward strand.
GCATAAATGACATAAAGGGGAAAAGGGAAACCAGATTTGAAGTGGCAGACATAGAAACGAAAGATGGTGAGTTGGAAACGGGAGATACGGATGTCTCTGAAGCTTTTTGTGCCTATTTTACATCTGTGGGTGAGAGGTTAGCAAACGATATTACTATACGAACTCGGAGATCTCTTCGGCGGAGACAAAATAGCTCTACACTATATCTAGAGCCGACTTTTGAGGACGAAGTGGAGAAAATAATCGCAAAATTAAAAGTACGTAAGGCACCTGGGTCAGACGGAATGCAGGCGCGCATGCTGCGACAAATGAGCAAGACGATAGTGTATCCATTAACCTACTTTCTAAATCTTTGCATGGGGCAGGGTTCCTTTCCAACAGCATTAAAGGGGAGTACAATTAAACCCACTGCATAAGGCTGGGTCGAAGTTAAAGCTTTGTAATTATCAGCCAATCTCGCTTATGTCAAACTTTGCTAAAATATTTGAGAAAATATTAAAACATATTCGCAGTCTTGGAAAAAAATAATAATCTACTTTCGGAAAAACAGTATGGGTTTAGAGAAAGTAAGTCAACAAAGGATGCCATTGCCGATTCAATTGAACATGTATATGGTAAAATGGATTTGGGAGTTCCGGTGGCGTGTGTGTTTGTAGACCTGACCAAGGCTCTTGATACTGTTTGTCACGATGAATTACTGGATACCATGTAGAAACCGGGCTTCAGGGGACCAGTTCATACTTTGATAAAAAGCTACCCAAGTGGAAGACTACAGAGTGTGGCTGTAGGCGAGGTCATGAGTCAGCCTAGGGTGGTTAAGTATGGTGTTCCACAGGGAACGGTCTTGGGTCCCATTATTTTGAACGTGTACATGAGTGATCTGTTTGACGTAGAAACAAGGGGGAAAATCATTAGCTACGCAGATGACACGGCGCTCGTATATTCCGGGACAACTTGGCTTAGTTTGAAACATGTAATACAGGAAGATTTTAAGAAAATAATCTATTATTGCGATGAAAAGAAATTAACAATACATTTTTACAAAACCAGCATTATGTTTTTCAGGCACTCTGAAAAATACAGAGCAAATTATTATGAGATAGTAGTGGAAACACAGGACCAGGTTATAGAAATAAAGGTGCCAGATTCGGTGAAATACTTGGGAATAGAGATAGACTTTGTATACTGCCAAGAAACAAATGGTTTAAAATTTAAACATTTATGTTACTCATTTATTGTTGTGTTAATCACATGAGAACCGCAGTTGCACGCCTAATAATAAAGCTAAGATGGTAAAATTTGCGGTAAAAAAATATTTTTAGTTACAAGAGGCATGTAGGTTATTCACATGTATTTCATCTATATATTAATATGCGAAGAAAAAACTTTGTACTCTTTTTTAACCACACTGTGTGCAAGAGAAGTGCGACATTTGGCATTGTTAAAGTTCATATGGAGGAGTGCAGAAAGATAAAATTTATGGATAATATGTGTAACAAATATATTAAATTAAATAAAACAATGATTGTTTACGTTCATAGATAGAATAGAATAGAATAGAATAGAATAACTTTATTAGCCACAAGATCACACACAAAATGAAATTGGCCAGTCAAGATAAAAAATTATACATAAAGTACATGTAAACGTGAAACTAAAAATTAACAAAAATACATACACATCTAAAACACACAATATCTGCCTATCACTAAAACGGTGGATCACCTGGCCATCGAGAATCTCAACTGCGGCACTACATTAAAATATTCATCTGTTCTGTATAGACAAGCCTGTATTAAAAAATCTCTAATAATTGTTCGGATTTTATTAATAGGTTCATTTCTCAACCACCTTGGGAGTGCATTGAAAAAGTCGACCCTAACCGTTTTAGTTTTATTTATCCAATGCCTCGGTTGGATTAAATTATCTTTATGTCTGGTGTTATAACTATGCACTTCAGCATGTGTGTCAAAATTTCTCCTGTTCTCTCTCACCACCAACAATTGTCTGTAAACCACCAGGGGTATAGTGACATTATGTTAAGTTCCTGAAAGATGGGTTTACAGTGGGCACAGCAACTGGCCCCGACAATACATCTGACAGCTGCTTTCTGCAACACAAAGAGTCTATCCAAGTGCACACTCGCTGCATTTCCCAATGCAAGCAAACAGTAATTCAGACGCGAGTAAAACAACCCATAATAGGCGATCAAAGCTGCCTCAGGTACAGCCATTGCAGAAATCTTACGCACTGCATACCAGCCAACAAGTCTATTTGGCTCCTCCATACAAGAGCAGAGTCGATGTTGAGACCAAGAAAATTCCTAGCAGTGTTCGACTCATTAGAAGTGACCCTGGCATGAAAACTGATTAAAGCTGTCTTATCCTCATTGAGGAACAGCTCATTATCATTAAACCAAGCTCTCGCCTCACGAAGAACACTGTCCAGTCTTATTGACATCACTACCAGCATTACCAGTGATACAAAAATTGTGTCATCTGCAAAGAGGGCCGTTGCTATCCTGCTCTGTTGGATGCCATCAGGAATGTTAGGAGGAAGATCATTTATATATATATAAGAGAAGTGGCCCTAGTACAGAACCCTGAGGCACCCCTCTACGAATGTATCCCACTTCACTGTATTTTCCACCATGAAAAACTCTCTGTGTTCTATTATTAAGGTATGACCGCAGCAACTCCAGACAGGCTCCCCTAATACCATAATGACCCAACTTTGTCAAACATATTTCTAGCGAGACACAATCAAATGCCTTTGTTAAGTCTGCAAAAACTGAACAGCACTGTTTTCTCTGTTCAAAAGTACAATTTACGATCTCTAGAAGATACGATATCGCATCCATGGTGCTGCATCTCTTGCAGAAACCATACTGATGTTAATAGAATAGATGGTTATCTTCAAAGTTACTATAAAGTTGTTGGAAAATAAGGAATTCGAAGATTTTTGAGAGTATCGGCAAATCCAAAACCTGCCTAAAATTGCCAGGATCGTTGCAGTCCCCCTTCTTGAAAAACGCAAGTACCTGCGCACACTTCATTAATGCAGGGAAACAACCCTGCGTGATGCAAAGATTAAAGATAGGTGTCAGTGGCAGAGCAATAAAATCTCCAGACCTCTTAATAACATACGAGTCCATACCAAATATATCCTTTGATTTTGTATTTTTAAGTTTATTGATAGCATTCCTGACATCCTCCTCAACAAATGGTTTCATGAAAAAAGAGTTCGCTGGATATGTCAATGTCAAACACATATTAGTCTATGGTCAAACAGATGTATATAGATATATTAGTTTTATTGCTTACATTCATACTGAATTTCAAAGACATAAAAGTCTGTAGTCAAAGAGTCAAACCAAACACTTTATTATGACAATACAGGACACTCCTGATTTCGTGTTTCAAGAATATCAGCGCCCCTAGCGGATAGTACTGATGTTACGTCGTTCGAAAACGTGTAACACTAGCAATGGCTGGTGTTTAACTGTGTATAATTAAGTTTGAGCTGTGTTTTTTACAATAAATGTTAGTGGTTGTGTGTGTGCAATCTATAATTGTTCGAATTGTAACGTGCTAAATCTATCAAAGACATTTCATAAGTTTCCAAAAGATGGCGAAACGTGAATATGATTTTTGTGTTTTCTTTTGTTACCAGCGAATTTTTTTACAAATTCGCCTAATAATTAATATTAAACAATAACTATAACATGGATTGACGATAATTTTGCATTATAGATGCAAGAAAAGGGTACTGTTATCAAAAAGAACTGATTTGGATATAGTATTGAAGACACAAGATGCATTTTACATTTCAATGTCACTTCTAAAAGAATTAATTTGTTGAAGCAGAAGACAAATTCAGAATCACTTTTATGCCAATATGTACAGTTCACAGAAGATAATCTATTGTGTAATATTTACCATCATGTATCTATTTATAGATAAACTTTGTAAACCCATGGTTGAAAGGCTTCAATCATAACTTGTCTTCCAGTGCATCAAAAAAAAAAGAAGTATGAAGGCAAAAAAAGTTTTGCATTAATAATAAATGATATAAGAAAACTGTTTTTCTATCTTCTTCTGTGTCCTTTTTTATTTCAGTATGGCATAAATTGTCACATTTTTTCACATTTAAAATTATTTTACTTGGTAAAGGCTCTTAATTATCCTCCCAAGACAAGTTTTTAAAGAGACAAGTATAGAGACAAGTATAAATAACAGATTCAGCCCTATAATAGATTTATTCACGGAAGTAAGAGTTAGTCTCACCTTTCATCTGCACAATTTCTTAATTATGTACTAAGTATATCAGTTACATATTTTAAAATATTAGATTAATAAGACAGTTTTCATGTAAAGATATAGTAAATTGAGTACTGTGCTACCATTTATACCTAGAACAATTATTTATAGGTAAGTACAGATTGTAACTTAATATCCTCAGAAACAGCTTTCAGTATACATACCCTTGAAATAGTAGTTTAACGAAGGTTTCAAGGTAATACATTAAATTATGATGAAATAAGATTACAGGTAAGAGAAATTTGCAGAATTATTCATGCTGAATTAATTTAGGTTTCAAGCTGATTGTTGATACAAATTCTATTTATAACTATATAATCAGAAAATTTTAACTGTTTTGTCATGTACAAGTTTTTATATTCATCTATAATAAACCAATTGTTTAAATTAAGAACATGCAGGTAAATATACAATTCAAATTACCGGCTTAGTTGTCAGTACTTCACGCAAGGTGGCGCTAGTGTACTTGTCACAAATATCACCAATGCTAAAGCATAGGAGTGTCCCGTATTGTCATTATATAGTATTTGGTTGAACTGAGTAGACATTATTAGTAGACATTATTGGTAAATAATTTACAAATACCTACATATATTGTATAAACATTGTATATTTTGTCTAATAGATATTTGTGCTTTGTATATTAGTGGAATAGAGCTTGCTCAATATAAATCTGTTGTAAAAAGAAAATTGTGTAGCAGCAATGTGAATTGACTTACTCTCACCTATTTATTATTGGTGCTTGCAAAAAAGTGAGTACATTTTATTATTTAAAAAATTGATTAATTGCAGTCGAATTTCAACCACTAGATGACCACTGGTTCAAATAAATTGTTATGAATACATGAAATAGCTTTTTTCTCATGAAAATTATAATATATCTATTGTATGTAGAAAATTTGTTCTCTAGAAAGGCACCATATAAAATCAGGGTCATTTGAAGAAAAAAAAATATCAATTTATTCTAACCTATTTATTCTTACTGTATACTTATAATAAGAAACAGTAAATATAAAAACTACTCACCAATTTAGCAGGTATATCATGCCTCAAACATGCATCATGAGATGTCTCATATAGTCCAAGATATTGAAATGGTCTGTTAACTCTAGAACTCATTCCAGGAATGTCCGAGGCAAAAGACCCCACACTTATGCCAGCCACTCCCCTGCCGGCCAAATTAGTTCCCGAAATATCTAGTGATGTTAGCTTGGGTAAATTTTCAATGATCATGGTCAACATGTGTGATTCATTCTCGTACTTCCCTCCATCTTCCCCGGACTGGCTGATATCCAAGTGGTGCAGTGCTTTCAACTTACATATTGCACCTATTTTTTCATCTATACGATCCACATTATAAAGCACAAGTGATGTTAAATTGCTTAAGCAAACAATTAAATGAAAATTTGTAAGGTTTCCACAGTTTGACAAATCTAAATGTGACAAGTTCTTAAACTGTGAAAACAATAAGGCAAAAAAATCATCCTTGAAGGCACGTATCTTTCTCAAAGTTAACTTTTTCAGCGACGGTGCTGGAAATGTGCATCCGTTGTTATAAAACTCGTTAAACTGTGAAATTTGTGAATTAGAAGAGAAACTAGGTTCTAATAAATCAACTCCTTCTCCAAGGGAAAGTGACTGTAGGTTGCTACCAAATTCTACTATATTGCTCATAGAACCAAAAGTAAGCTGTGGACAATTTGATACATCTAATTCTATAAGTCCATGCTGCAACAGAGTTAACAGATCCGAATCATTTATATCTGAATCTCTAATTTTCACTCGTTTTAATCTAGTTCTCCCGATATCCTTGAAAATATTAACAAAATTCGATTTCACTTTGAGTCTGCTTTGTAATCTAACTCTCAACAACTTTTCACAAATTTCCTCTGGAAGTGCTACATTGTGTCTCAGCTGTAACTTCCCTTGGGGATCAGTTTCATCTCTAATAGAGATGGTCTCCAGGTGATTATTAATATAGTCGAAACATATATCCAAAAGCTTCTCTGGGAAAGATGAATTGCAAAAAGAACATGTTTCGGCTGGCAGTCTCCTTGAATGCTTGCACTTTGAGTCGAACTGTAACATCTAAAAATATTTGGTTGAATATAACAATTATTTTTGTTAAGTGAATAAATTTACCTTAATGACTAATGGTGATTTGTGATTTATATCGCATAACTACAATGTTTAATCGTTATAACCAAAATTTAGAAATGAGCACACAAAACACGCACCACCTAACTTTGTCAATTCCAGATGTTGTTATAACTCACTATTTTTGTTATTATTGGGTAATTGAGTAATTCATTATTTTCTATATATGACATATGACAGTAATAGTAACAGTAACAGTACAGTTATTTGTTTTTAGGTCATAGAGTAATAATGTTACGAAGAAAATTACTTTTCTTTATGAAACTAACTGTAAAACAGTGTTCCCAATTGACAAATAACCTATTTTCAAGTAAGTTAGATATTTAGTAACTTCATAGAGACATTCTCTATGGTTACATATCTCTAGATTATCAAACTAACTGATTACCCTGCGTTGCCCGGGTCTTATTTATCCTAAAGTTTTGTTGAACAGAAAAAGGAACGTATTAGTGAATTTTCTTAAAAAAAATTCACTAATGAGGAGATCCCGACTTTTGAATTTTGAAAAAATTTCTTCAAATGAGCGCTAATTAGGCCCCCCAGAAAACATATCCGGGGTCAGTTTCAATTTTTATATGTTTATATATATATATATATATTTATATATATATATATATATATATATATATATATATATATATATATATATATATATATATATATATATATATATATATATATGTATCACACCGATAACTCAAAAAATAATGGGCCGATTTTGATCAAATTTGGAGAAAAAATTCCTTTTGCAAATGGCTTGGATGAGTTCGTTAGTCAGGAAAATCTGCCCAGGTTTTCCCGGAAAATTTTGTGTTTTCTTTCGAAAAAAATTTATATCTCCGGAATTTACAAAGTAAGGGAAACCAAATTTGGTAGGCAGGTTTACATCCTTATAGGTAAGTCACCTACCAAAATTTAGCTATGTAGGTCAAAAGACAAAAAAGTTATAGGCATTTAAAAATAAATAAATTGGGGTTTTCCTCAAAACGTCAAAGTGGCGATTTAAAATGTCAAAATTGGCAACATTTAGGCAAATAACTTAAATCTAATACGGGCTATAGAAATAAAATGTCTCAAGAAGGATGTTTTACAAACCCTAAAGTCTTAGTTTCAACCGTCATAGTCCTTCATTTTACTAAAATATTTGCAGAAAATTCATTTCAAATAGACCCTTTCTCTGATGCTTGGCAGTAGCCTTAGCTATAGAGTTTATCATTTAATGGTATATAATTTTTGTCGAATTTTCGTAAAAAATTAATAAAGTTCAATATATCCGTTATTATATAAGATATGAAGAAAATTTGTATATATTAATTATAGGGTGTCTTGAGCTACATCTTAAAATAATATTTCTGCAATCACAGGATAACCCATAAGTCATTGGTGATACAAATTTCCTTTTTTTAATCAAACACGCCTTATGTTATTGCATTTTTGCATTTTCCATCGAAATATAATGCATATTTGTAAGAAAATAAATTCTGGACGCAGCAAGTGCGTTATGGTAGCGAATTTTGATCAAATGTTTTATATTTGAACAGCTCAATTTGCTATTAACCTATAAGGTTGACCAAGAAACGTGTTTTTTCGGGAACATTTTAAGTTTACTTTTGGAAATTTTTGTACATTTTCACACAATAAAGTTATTTTAATGGAACATGGCACATTGTTTTTACTATATAGGTTATAGTGGTAACCAAATTTGATGCCTGCTTTCTTAAAAAAACACACATATTTTTTATTAAAAAGATTTTTATGAAAATTCACTACCATAACGCACTTGCTGCGTCCCGAATTTTTTTTCAACTGAATCAGGTGTGTCACTATCACTACTCATCTGAGTTACCAGATATAATAAACATATTTGTATAGTATTTTGATAAAATAACATTTTCTGCGGCTGGTTGCCATTCGCGCATTTTTTATAGATACAGATAGTTGAAATTTATGTTAAAGATTATGCAGACTTCAAAGAATTTTAAGTACAACTTCCAGTTTCCAGTGAGACGTTTCGTAACATATCTGCAACAAGTATGTCAAAAATATAGAGATAATAGATTCATACTTTTTACTATATAGTACTACTGTAACTGAAAATAATGTATAAAGGCTAACGTAAGACTTAGAAGAGGCATCAAAAAGTTTGCGTAGTTCACAACTAATAATACCTAAAACAAAACTAAAAATACGCGGAGAGGAAAATGACATTCAGAAATGCTTGATGTGGCGTCCATTTTACTCCGAACACATTGAAATTATTCTATAAGCTGTATCCTGGGTGAGTTTTCCCAGATGTTCGTTGTTAAAATTACTTAAAGTTCTTGTAACTCTTGTCAGAAATTCGTCTCGTGTTTAGACCGGACGGACGTAAGCTTCATTCTTGACATACCATAATAAATAAATAAAAGTCGACCGGAGTTAAGGCTGGAGGTCTGGGGGCCAGCTGCAATGTCCATTTCGGCTTATTCAGCGGTCTTCAAACATTACGGTTACTTTTCGGCAGATCTTTGCAGTTGTATAAGCTGGTGCCACTTTTATTTAGTACCAACAACTGCGCAACACACTCACTGGAAGATATTCTTAAAAATTAGCCGCAGACTCTTCAACATTCAGATGTATTTTTCGGTGTTTAGCGTTGAGTCATAAACTTAAAATGCTACCCTATCATTCAAGACCTTGACAAACACGTTAAAGCCAAACGTTTTTAAAAATCCAGCTTCACGAATAAGCCGCAGATTTTTCCTTAAAAAACAGTGTAGGTTTCTTTGGTCAACAAAATGATACCTCCTCTGGTGAATTTTAACTCATGTGTCCAGATATTAGCTAATCTTACGCAGAGAGTACAGATCTTCCTGGATTCTGGTTAACACAAATTCACGATATTCAACGCATTGCCCTGTATCACCTTCGTGGAATACTTCTGCAATATAAAAGTCTGTATATACTCTGGAACTGCTTATAATATTATATCTACCCTCGTCAACTGAAATCGTAGATTTGCCTCCAATTTGAGAACCTTTTTCCGCCAATAATATATGGTGCTGGTATTCGCAATAGGGCTAAGCCCCACCCATCAGCCATTCGTGGTCGAAAATCATAAAGAAAGGAGACATCAAAATGTCTGTATGATGGGGAATAAACCTTTTAAGATCTCACGATGCAAACTAGTGTCTAGCAAACTAGTGCCCGCAAGAAGTTTTTTGTGTCGTTTTGTTATATCGTTAGCGTTATGAAAAAAGACCTTGTGTAAAGGTGAAAGGTATAGCTTAAATAGAATCCTTAGCCCCAACCTCCTGACCTGCCCTGACAGTATAGATTATTACCTGATGGTTTTCCGTCCCTCAGCGTTTTAAATAGGCAAACTGATGGTCAGGGCAAGTCAGGAGGTTGAGGTGAAAGGTTCTTCTTAGACTGTATTACCCAGATCTTTTCAGCACGATAACGATATAATAAAACGGCACAAAAAACAAAACTTCCTACGGTGAGACTCTCGTTTGCATCGTTAAATCATAAGAGGTTTGTTTGCCATCATACAGATATGTTATGTCTCCTTTCTCTATGATTTTCGACCACTAATGGCTGATGGGCGGGGCTTGGTTCCATTGTGAATGCCAACACTATCTATTATTCGCGGAAAAGATTCTTAAACTGGAGGTAAATCTAAATCTATTATTGAAATCGAGGGGTTCAAATTTTCGGAATAGCGGGGGGTGGGGTGAAATTGCTCCTTGTCGTCAGTGATTGACCCCAGGCTTATCTCAGAACTATTTGTTTCTTTAAAATAAAGTTAACATTTAAAATTCTAATAACTTATAACTTCTTATTAACTTAGAAACTTCAATTCAAAATTTTAGAATGTAATATGCAGTCAATAATTAAGTCACTAAGTGAAGATTTGAACCTGTGATGCGCACTGATAAGTAAACTTGAAGAAACCAAATCACCACAACACATTTTTTACCGAACGATGGTTTTAATAACCAATAAGATACTGACATAGTATATATATATATATATATATATATATATATATATATATATATATATATATATATATATATATATATATATATATATATATATCAATAAAAATTATATTTATATTCGATGGACAAATACTACCGGGTAGACCTAGCCTACGACTAATTAGACCTACTGTCATTTATAACAGGTGACAATGACAATTCTAACAGCAAATTAAAAAGTCATAACCAAAACATATGCCAAATATGGCTTATAAAGCGAGGTGATGAAACATTTTTGTTTTAAAACCATAAAATTTTCTATTAAATTATAATTTATTACAGGTTAAGAAAATTTGAAGATATTTTAGATGCCTCAGTAATAGATTTAGATAGACTAAAGAAACTATCTTTTCATGGTAAGCTAAAGGGGCGGTTTGCTTATGTGTGATAGCTCATATTTCTGTTTGTAGGAATTCCTGATGACCAGAACAAAAGAGCTTTGTGTTGGAGAATTCTGTTAAATTATCTTCCACCTGAAACAGATGAATGGGATTTATTTTTAAAAGAAAAAAGAGAACTTTACAAGTCTTTTATAGGTAGTTGCTTCTGAATTTAAAGAAAAACATTTAGTAAGAACCTTATAACAATCTTGGAGTTTTTGTTAATGTGACCAAAGTAAAAGTATAGTTAAGCAAAGTGAGAAGCTGTGATTCACTTATTTTTTTATATTAGTTATTAGTTTGACTGAATGTACCTTCTATTTAACATAAACTGGTAACACTTTTATTTTGTGTTTACTAATGACTTTTAACTACTTTTAATTACCACACAGTGTAAAAGACTGACCCATACTTAAAATTGTTGACACAGATGCAGGCTCTTTGGTAAAATCAATAGTAATGGTCATATTTGTGTTTGTATATTATTGTGACACTCAATATTGAATATTTAGATGATCACTACTTTTATATCTGTTACCCTTGTTATTAAATAAATTATTGTTATATCATGTTCACCATGTTGACAAAACTTGACCATGAACTATTAAGTTATACTTTATCATATACAGTAAGTCCTCGCATAACATTGTCTCATTTAACGTTGTTTCATTATAGCTTCGCAGTTTGTTGTAGGCAAATGTATCCTTTAACAATGAAACTGATTTGGTATAACGTTGTTATTCTAAAAAAAAATGTCTAAAATAGTAGGTAACAAAGAAGTACATAATATAATGTAGGCATGTACATAATACATACGAAAATGAATATTGTTTTTTTTTCTGAATCATTTTGCAGTCACAAATATGTACATATGTATGTACTTTATATTCATTCCCAATGATTCGTTTTATGTCGTTTCACTTAGCGTCGTGATTGACCTGACCTGACCTGACCAGTTTGAGGATCACTTCAATCATGTAAATTTGTGGTAAAAACTAAAATTTAAATGCTGCTTAATATTACACCAGCAATAAAACTTCAGCAGAACTGGTTGTCATACATTGACAATCAAAGAATAATTGATATAAATGTACAATACTGGCTCATACAGTTATTTTAATATCCATGACCAAAATTCAGCAAGCTAATTTTAGATATCTGTAACTATGGTATATGTTTGGTGTTATTTAACCTTTCATTTACTAGTTTAAATTTTTAATTGAATTTTGTAATACCACAGCATAAAGGTTTTAAAAGCACGACATGCATAATCTGGTAGTGTAGACTTGAATTCTCGTAGGTATTTGTCAGACTTTGAAAGACAGAGGGGGCTTTTAAGTGGATATATTAATTTTAAGTGTGTATAAAACCGACTAAAACAATCAATTTTGTCAAATACACACACACACACACACACACACAAATATATATATATATATATATATATATATATATATATATATATATATATATATATATATATATATATATATATATATATATATATATATATATATATATATATATATATATATATATATATATATATATATATATATGTTCAGAAAGATTTCCGCGGTCTTTAATGTGAGACATTCTCGGGTTAAACCGCGTCCAGAATTTATGGAAACTCGACGTTTCGGCTCCTGTTTTGGAGCCATTTTCAAGAGGTAAAGGAAATATGTAAGGACACTCTAAGGCCTCAATCTGCCTACTCCTTAGAGTGATGAACAAAGGTGGGTAAAGGAAATATGTAAGGACACTCTAAGGCCTCAATCTGCCTACTCCTCAGAGTGGTGGACAAAGGTGGGTAAAGGAAATATGTAAGGACACTCTAAGGCCTCAATCTGCCTACTCCTTAGAGTGATGGACAAAGGCGGGTAAAGGAAATATGTAAGGACACTCTAAGGCCTCAATCTGCCTACTCCTTAGAGTGGTGGACAAAGGTAGGTAAAGGAAATATGTAAGGACACTCTAAGGCCTCAATCTGCCTACTCCTTAGAGCGGTGGATAAAGGTAGGTTGGGTTGTTGTAGCTCGATTACGGGGCCTCAATCTGCCTACTCCCCAAATCTCGCCGGAGATCGTCTGTGAGGTCTCAGTGTGTTCAACCCTAGGCCTCTCCCAGATCTCTCTGAGGCCTAGGGTTGAACACACTGAGACCTCACAGACGATCTCCGGCGAGATTTGGGGAGTAGGCAGATTGAGGCCCCGTAATCGAACTACAACAACCCAACCTACCTTTATCCACCGCTCTAAGGAGTAGGCAGATTGAGGCCTTAGAGTGTCCTTACATATTTCCTTTACCTACCTTTGTCCACCACTCTAAGGAGTAGGCAGATTGAGGCCTTAGAGTGTCCTTACATATTTCCTTTACCCGCCTTTGTCCATCACTCTAAGGAGTAGGCAGATTGAGGCCTTAGAGTGTCCTTACATATTTCCTTTACCCACCTTTGTCCACCACTCTGAGGAGTAGGCAGATTGAGGCCTTAGAGTGTCCTTACATATTTCCTTTACCCACCTTTGTTCATCACTCTAAGGAGTAGGCAGATTGAGGCCTTAGAGTGTCCTTACATATTTCCTTTACCTCTTGAAAATGGCTCCAAAACAGGAGCCGAAACGTCGAGTTTCCATAAATTCTGGACGCGGTTTAACCCGAGAACCAAGCATGTCTCATATATATATATATATATATATATATATATATATATATATATATATATATATATATATATATATATATATATATATATATATATATATATTTGTGTGTGTGTATTTGACAAAATTGCTTGAGTTAGTCGGTTTTATATATATATATATATATATATATATATATATATATATATATATATATATATATATATATATATATATATATATATATATATATATATATATATATATATATATATATATATATATATATATATATATATATATATATATATATTATATATATATATATATATATATATATATATATATATATATATATATACGGCTGTTCAAAGCAAGATCGATTTTGTTCAAGGCACAATTGAAATCTTTGTCTAACTGACTGTTTGACACGTTCTAGGTGGTGAACTCCAATTTCTGTACAGACATTTTCAATTCTTATTTCTGTACAGGCATTTCCAATTCTGGTTTTAATGGAAGTTGCATAAACTTTTTCTTTTAAGAACCCCCCAAACAAAAAAAGCAAGAGGCGTTAGGTCAGGAGAGCGTGAGGGCCATGCTACTGGCCCATCACGACCAATCCACTTGCCATCATAGTTGGTGTTTAGCCAATTTCTAACGTTGCTGCCGTCATGAGCTGGACAACCATCCAGTTGGAACGAAGCCATTCTTAAATTTAATGGAATATCTTCCCACATACCGGCATGTTCTCTTTGCAGGTAGTGTAAGAAATTTTCAGAATTTATTCCATTTGGTAAAAAATATGGTCCAAATAAACAGTACTTGTACACTCTGCACCAAACATTAACAATGAATTCCAACTGGAAGTTTCTTGGTCGCACAGCATGTGGATTTTCATGTGATCATACATGCTGATTGTAATAATTTACAATTCCCCTGGGTGTAAAACAAGACTCATCCATACACAAAATGTTCATTAAAAAATCATTTTCAGTATCAATTTTGTATAGAATCCATTGACAAAAATTTATTCTCCGCTGTTCATTAGATGGATGTAATGATTGAACACGTAAATGGTATGGACGTAAACTCAGCATGTTATAAACTCCGACAGACTTTTGACTGAGCAACGTTAACAGTAGCAGCAAATCTTCGTGTGCTCGTAGTGAGGATTCTCATGAATTTATTTGTAATTTGTTCTTCCATTCTTATGTTTCTAATATTGCTTCTGGTAATCATGCCGTTTCTTCTTCCAATGCTGTAGTTGACTGCTTGCCGATGAATTCCTACAAACACTAACGCATATGGATGTCACCTGTTTAGAAACTCTCTTGCTGCCCCTGAAGAATTACCATTAGCAAATCCATAAATGAAGTGTATGTCTGCCTTTTCTTGATTCGAAAAAACAGGGAATTTTAAAGAGGATATAAATATATGAAACGTTTTCAAAGTTGTTATAAGTAACGAACGTAACGTAGTCAGTAACCATAAATTGTTACTGTCAGAAGTTAATAAGGCAACATAGTCAAAGAAACCCTTTAAGTTTTTTGATTTCATTTTTGTTATGTTTTTTCTGACTTGTTTCAATTATTACGTTTTTTCGCCACGCTGTATCTTGTAAATGGGGCGTCTTACGGTTTATGTTTATATGAACTTTTAGTGATAAAAAATGATCTTCTATCTGATTATAAAGTGCTGCTACAAACAACTGACTGACCCTGTATATATATATATATATATATATATATATATATATATATATATATATATATATATATATACGTTTTTTCGCCCCACTGTATCTTGGAAATGGGGCGTCCTACGGTATATGTTTATACGAACTTTTAGTGATAAAAAATGATCTTCTATCTGATTGTAAAGTGCTGCTACACACAACTGACTCACCCTGTATATGTATATTTGTATATATATATACATACAGTGTCACCATATTAAAGTCCGCATCGTATAGGAAATTTGTAGTTTTTCTTTTACCAATCGGCTATGCCTGTCAAATTTGACATTAAAAAAAGGGAAATACAAAAAGTCGGATCTTTTCAAAACTGCGAAAAATGTGAAATACAAAAGTTATTTCTTTTGGTGAATTTTCATTAAGAAAATTCACTAATAGAGAGGTATCGATGGTACGACTTTCGGATTTTTTTTTAAATGAGCGCGAATTAGGGCCCCTGGCACCCATTTCCATGGTCAGTTAAAAAGTTTATATATATATATATATATATATATATATATATATATATATATATATATATATATATATATATATATATATATATATATATATATATATATATATATATATATATATATATATATATATATATATATATATATATATGTATCCAACCGATAACCCAAAAAATACTTACTGATTTGGACCAAATTTGGGAATTACCCTTATTTTCTTGTTGGCTTGGATGAGTTCGTTCATTAGATCTTAACGTGCAATTTTTCAATTTTTCTTGACAAAAAATTAAAAAATATTTTTAAAAATGCCATATCCCTGAAATCCTTTAAGTGATTGAAACGAAAATATACAACTTAAAAGGACATACACAGATGTGATTGTGTACCAATTTTAAAGTCTTTTGATCAAAGAAAAATAAAGTTATTCGAAATTATTATTAAAATAATCCTCGACATCACTTCAGATCATGTAATGCAATATCTACCATGTTGGACAAAGACAGATGACGTTACCTGTACTGGTATGCTATTTAAATAAATGGTAGATAAACATCTAAACAATGGAAGTTACAATCATTGCAAGATGTCAGATTGTAGAACATTGTGAAATGTACGACAGTGAGGCCATCTCGGCGCGGAACCAGGTAGTATGTCGTCACGACAGCTCTAGTTAACACAAAATGTCATAGATGGACTGTGTACAAACTAACAATGTGAATTGTAAGCCCTGGTCCATTTCTTTCGTAATACTGGGACAATGTCCAAAAGCGCTAAATTGGAGCATGCGACTGCAAGCGGCTTGATAGCTGGTTGACGATAGATGACGCCGCTGATTTTTAATAGCAGCAAGTTACTTGCAAGCTAAACAAGCGCATTATTTCTACGCTTCGTCGCTTGCCCTTGTTATATAGCGTTGTTGGTATTTTACAACTGACTTTTAACTAATCTAACATATTTAAAACATAGATATAAATATTGAACGATGGTTATAAATGAAAATTGTGAGTCAATGACTTAAGGCAATACAATTTTGCGTAAAATAGAAAATCAGTATGTCAGTAAATCATATTCTAAGAGAATATTTGTTAGGCTTGTTGTGTTAAATGTAGTACCACAGGCGTCAATGTTCTTTGCAAGTATAAAAACCTGCTTACAAAATGAAAACTGTACTGATAGATAAGTTACTAGATCCATCATTTTTATTATTGATGATTTTGCAGGTTAGTTGGTCAATATTTTTTAATAAATAGCACTGTAAAGCGTATTTCTCATATTGTATGTTTCAAACAGGTACATTCTCCCGCTTGAAATTAGACATACCTATGTTTGTTAACCGTCCAAGTTTATTGAGCTTAATTTACAAGCGGCTTGCTTGTGGTCGACTGGATTTCTGTGTAGTCTTGGACAAAAACTAGGTTCATACACTCGCGAATTGCGAAATCGCCGCGAAACTTATTCCTATTGGTTTATTTAAAATAATATCGTGAAACTGTTGTTTCTTATTAGATTTTATAGATGTATTTTACTAATTTTTGTAGGCATACAGTTGGACACGATCTAAATGTCTTCTCTACTTTTAAGTTTATGTATCCCCAATGTTAATTAAGCGGGGCCCTTTATTATACTCACTTAGAATGAGCTTATATATGTAATATGAAAATAAAAAAATTCGGGACGCAAGTGCGTTATAGTAGCGAATTTTTATAAGAATTGTACACAATTACTATAAGGCATATTAGTAAACTTAATCCTTTAAACTTGCACAGACTTTGAAGATCGATTTTAGAGGTCCTAGTACGCGCAGATTTCAAGAATTCTTGCAAAAGTATTATCAAAAAAAAAAATCTTGCGTTCTAACTCCTTTTGAGAAAAATGCCCAAAACTCAATTTTCTATGAAGCTAAAGAATTAAATGTTGCTATATCTGTAGATAGTGTAAGTCTCTTTAAAAGAAACTTGTATTCTAAATTTCATTAAAGTTATACAAAAGATTTCCAGAAGGAAACTTAATTCATATTTAGAAAAGTAAAGTATCTGCCAAATTATAAACGTAGCAGTTATTTTTCCTTATTAATCGCCAGTATGATTTCGTTTTAGTCAACCTAATCAAACCGGTTTTTTCAATATCAACATTAACAAAAATATAATTTCAGACTCAAAGGTGACAAACTTATTCAGGCGTTTTAAACAAAAATGAGATCTTGTTCAAAACGTATGAAATCTGTGCACTATTGTTTCTCCAAATGTCAAAATAAAACATAAAAAAAATAATTCATCAAGCTGGATTCGATCGTGTAACCTTCTGCTTAGGAGGCAAGGGCGCTGTCCCAGGTGCCATCTAACTATACTTCAACTAACGTTTTATTTGCGTGATACTTTAGATCGGCTTCATGCCCGGGATATTATATTCAAAGTATACATGATTAATTACAGAATTAGTAGAATTACCATTGAAACACATCCCACGACTGTTTCGGTCTTATATGACGTCTTATGTTCAAGTTTAAAGGCAAAAGAAATGATTTTGGAATCATTTTTATAGAGACTGGCCTTGATTTTGTTTACATTTCTAGTATATTATACGACAGCATAATATATCTATGCTGCGCTAAAACTGTATTTGAGGCCGTTCATAAAGCTACAATTATAGTGTATTTTAATAATTGATTGAATCCCCCAGTTAAATAACAATTACTTGGCAAATTTTTAATTTCATGTCATTTTCAATAATTGCGGCTGAGATTTCACGATTGTTGGTTCGGGTACTATGTTTTATGCCTGGTATATATTTAGTTTGGTTACCGTTGTATTAATCAATCTACACATGGCAGTTAACTGCTCTGTCTGTCAGGCATTGGGCTTTAACCACTAAATCGTCTCAACACATGTCTTTGGGATTTTATTTTTAATTTGGAAAAAACTCTAAATATTGTGTACCAAATTACTTAAAATTCACAACATAGGTTTATTTGCACTATTTCTAGCCACATGTAAAGTCTCATTCTAGTTACTCTGATACTGAAAATATAGCGTTTTCAAAAAGTTTTTCCCGATTTTCCACCGTGGGGGGAGGGGGTTGTGAGAAAACCTCTTCGTCCTGGGGGTTCTTCTTCCCCTTCTGCATGCATACAATCACCCTCAATGTATGCATCACTGATTTTTTTTATAAGTTCAGCTTTCTGGTGTAGTTTTTGTTGAGTATATTTCCTGTTTATCAATTGTTTTGTTTTGTATCCCAATTACTGTATAAATATTTATGTTAGAGATCATGTTTTTGCTTGCCCTTCTTTGCCCTATTTTTACAGTTCCTAATTGAATAAAGTAATGTTTTACAACTTTTAATATAAGGCTAAATCACTATAATATATTATTCTTATGAAAATTCACTACCATAACGCACTTGCTGCGCCCTGAACATGTTTAGTTTTCTACCACCTACCAAATTTGAACAATTTAAATTTTGGACCACCTTAAATTTTTTCATCTTAAATTTTTTTATGTAAAAATATTTGTTCATAGAACTTGAGGTCTATCAGTTGGCAAAGGAATCTTCTAATGTTCGTTTATGGAATTTCTCCACTGAAATACCGTGGTGAAAATGGGTTGAGCAAATTTTGTTGTGGAATGTTGAAACTAGAGCAACTTAGCATCAAGTATGACATAATTTTTTTTGCGTATTTAATTTTTTTGTTGTTGAAAAATTCGTAGAAGGGTTGCAGGCACGGCAATGGACAACCCTCTCTCTCTCCATTCATTGCGGACATTTTCATGGGTAGAGTTGAAATGGATTTAGAAAATGAAAATGAGTCTTTTTCTAGAGTATGGTTTTGTTATGTGGACGATATTTTTGTAGTATTTAACAGAAATATATGCAAAGTAGATTACTTTATCAACACACTGAACTGTCAATTTGATTCAATAAAATTTACCAAGGAATTGGAAGTTAATAGTAAACTTCATTTTCTAGATGTATTAGTTGATAAAGATAATGACTCTCTTGAATTCGATGTCCATAGAAACAAAACTGCTACTCTAAGTTACACTCCGAATGACTCGCATCATATGTTTACACAAAAAACGGCGAGTTTAAATTTCTTAGTAAATAGTTTAATAAAATTTCCCTTGAGTAAAAGTAGGTGTAGTAGAAAATTAGAGTACATTAAAAACGAGCCTAAATATAACGGATATTCGGATTACTTAGTGGAAAAATTAATGAATAGACACAGAACGAGAAAATGTTAGCGGAATCCATGACATCCAGGAAAGATAAAATAGAAAGAAAGTTTGTTTGCCTAGCATTTGAACTGCGTATCACAAGGGGTCTCGAGAGCATTTTTAAGAAAACTGATTTGCAGATAACTTTTTCGACAACTAATTTAAAAAAGTTTGTTAGGTATGTAATACGAAATATAAAGATAAAGCCACTGAAAAATAGGGTATCTATGAAATACGTTGTAAAGATTGTAGTCTCAAATACGTTGGGCAGACTAAAAGAACCATTGAAACCAGATTCCAGGAGCATCTAGCACAGCTGAGGTACGGTAGTGTAGACAAGTCATGTGTGCCAAAACATAATTGGAATAATAATCACCACACAGATAAAGAGAATCTGAAACTTATCAAAAATGTTATACAACCAGTGAGGCTAGATGCGTACAAAAGTATTTATATTTCTAAGGCAATAAAAGTTTCTTTAACCAAGCGCCGCCATTGATTTATAGCCCTTTGTTTACACTCTCCCTTTGACATAGGAGATATCCAGAAACTCGGCAGGTAAGGTTATAACGAAAGTTCAAAAACCTTGTCTGACAATTAAAATACAATGCACAGAAAATTTGCCTGCGATTTGTTCTTCTCTTTGTCGATCTTTACCCAAGCATAGTATAAAAGGTGATGTCTAGTTGTAAATAGTTTAGAATTTTTGATCCTTTGATGACGCTAACTTTAAGTACGTTAAGAATGTGTTGATAGTACCACTTACGAAGTTGATAAATCAGTGTTTCAGGGAGAATATCTTTCCAGACATCCTAAAAAATGCCTTGGTGGTACCACTCTTCAAAAAAGGTGATCCTGATGAAATAGATAACTACCGGCCCATATCTTTACTACCAGTAGTGTCAAAAATAATAGAAAAATGCATGGCAAAACAAATGGTAAAATATTTTGAAGAAAACAACTTGTTCAGTTCCTGCCAATTTGGTTTCAGACAAAACAAGGGTACTACGCTGGGCATTCTGGACTTGGTCTCCCATATTTTAGATGCATACCATAATAACAGATATGATACTGTATATCTTATCTGGAGCATAGGTGTCAGTCAGTGCCGTGTTCCTGATACATATAAACGATCTGTCAAAGTGTAGCAGTTCTAGCGAGTTCACGCTGTTCGCCGATGATACAACGATATCTGTCACCGCTGATAGTTTTGAGGGTTCCTTGGGGAGCTCGGTGGTGGCTCAGGGTGAGGCCGAGCAATGGTTTGCAGCAAATGAACTGCTGCTTAACAGAGAAAAGACAAATAGAATGGTGTTCTCTATGAGGCAACTTGACGAGACAGGGGCACTGTTGGACAGCACAAAATTTCTGGGTGTTGTCATTGACTCAAGGCTTCTGTGGGATAAACATGTTGACTCAGTGGCTGGTAAACTCTCGAGGGGTCTGTTCTTGCTTCGGGGCCTGGTTGGCAGTGTTTCGGTTCCTGTTCTGCGGACAGCGTATTTCGCCGCTTTTCACTCGCATCTTTCTTATGCTATCTTGGTTTGGGGTCATGCTGCTGGTGCTAAGCGTCTCTTTGGGCTCAAGCGTAAGGCTATACGTGTGATGTGTGGTGCAGGTTACAGGGATGACTGTAGAGCGCTCTTTGGACACATGAGTATACTTACATTACCAGCATTGATAAAAGAAAATCTCGGGACGCAGCAAGTGCGTTATGGTAGTGAATTTTCATAAAAATGTTTTTATTGCAAATATGTGTGTTTTCTTTTTAAGAAAGCAGACATCAATTTTGGTTACCAGTATAACCTATATAGAAAAAGCAGGCATCAAATTTGATTACCAGTATAACATATATAGTAAAAACAATGTGCCATGTTTCATCAAAATAACTTGATTGTTTGAAAACGTACAGAAATTTCCAAAAGTAAACCAAAAGTGTTACTGAAAAAATCCGTTTCCTGGTCAACCTTATAGCTTAATAGCAAATTGAGCTTTTCAAATATGAAGCATTTAATCAAAATTCGCAATCACAACGCACTTGCTGCCTCCAGAATTTCTTAACTTACAAACATGCATTATATTTCGATGGAAAATGCAAAAAAATAAGGCGTTTTCGACAAAAAAAATTTATTTGTATCACCAACGACTTATGGGCCAGCCTGTGATTGTCGCAATAATTTTTTAAGATGTAGCTCAAAACACCGTATAATTAATGTATACAATATTTTTTCATATCTTGTATAATAACGAATATATTGAGCTTTATTGATTTTTTACGAAAATTATATATAGCTAAGGCTACTGCCAAGCATCAGAGAAAGGGTCTATTTGAAATGAATTTTCTGGAAATATTTTAGTAAAATGAAGGACAATGACGGTTGAAACTAAGAGTTCGGTGTATGTAAAACATTCTTCTTGAGACATTTTCTTTCCATAGATCGTATTAGATTCAAGTTATTTGCCTAAATGTTGCGAATTTTGACGTTTTCAATTGTCACTTTGACGTTTTGAGGAAACCCCCAATTTATTTTTCTTTAAATGCCCATAACTTTTTTGTCTTTTGACCTACAGAGCTAAATTTTGGTAGGTGGCACACCTATAACGATATAAACCAGCTTACCAAATTTGGTTGCCCTTACTTTGTTAATTTTGGAGATATAAATATTTTGCGAAAGAAAACACAAAATTTTCCGCCAGGAAAACCGGCGAGGTTTTCCTGGCTAACAAAATTATCCAAGCGACTTGCGAAAGGAATGTACTCACCAATTTTGACGTTTAAAATCGCAATTTGGACGTTTTGAGGAAAATCCAAATTTATTTTTCTTTGAATGCCTGTAACTTTTTTATCCTTTAACCTACGTAGCTAAATTTTGGTAGGTAACTTGCCTATAATTAAATAAATCCGCATATGAAATTTGGTTTCCCTTACTTTGTTCATTCCGGAGATATAAATTTTTTTCGAAAGAAAACACAAAATTTTCCGGGAAAACCTGGACCGATTTTCCTGGCTAACGAACTTATCCAAGCCATTTGCAAAAGGAATTTATTCACCAAATTTAATCAAAATCGGCCCATTATTTTTTGAGTTATCGGTGTGATACATATATATATATATATATATATATATATATATATATATATATATATATATATATATATATATATATATATATATACATACATATATATATATATATATATATATATATATATATATATATATATATATATATATATATATATATATATATATATATATATATTGTACCCATTCTACCTTACAGTGTAGGGCTTGGTGATCATGCAAAAATTAATACACAAATTTCTAGTACTGTCTCTTTTGGTCATCCCCTTTTCTTCTTTTCTTGCATTTTGCTTCCTATGCTCTCTTACTTGTCTTGAATGATTCATTATTTATAAAATGGCACCACCATTGCCCTTTATCAAGAACGTACAGTATAGGTTGTATTTGTAGTTCTTCTCTAATTATCATTCTATCTTTTCTAGTAATTCCTTTCACTCTTCTCAAATAATTCATTCAAGGGCTTGTAGTTTACTTTTCTGACTTCTTATTAGGACCCACCGCTCACATCTATAAGTCAAATGGCCGGTAGTCAGTTTTGTGCACACTGGATTTCGTCTTTCTGGAATTTTCTCCTTTGTTTACGCATTTTGTATTCACTGCGTGATAGACCTTCATCATATTTACAAATATTTGATTTAATTCTATTTCTTGTTTTCCACTACTTTCTAATGTGATGTTCAGGTACTTAAAATGGCACACTTGTTTTATTTTGATATTTTCGTTTTTTATGTTTATCTTTTCTTTGTTTTCTGATATCAGCATTACTTTGGTGTTCTTCTTCTTCCTCCACATGTCGATGTAATTACCACATCATCTGTGTCGTGTTTCAGTGAATGCTTTAATTTAAAAAGGTGAGGATTTGTCTACCTTGTCTAGGACTAATATTTTTGTGGTGCAGTGTGTATTATTGACATTTGTTGTAACAGCTATTCACAGAATTTAAGACTGCGGGGGTGATCTTCGGACAGTAGTGGTTTAAGATGTTGGACATGAAAGGGATAAAAACGATTTTTTAAGGCTTCCCACACTTTGCATTGACTCACTTCTATTTGACGCATAATTTTCAGTATTTGCTGAATCTTCCTTGATAACATTTATACATTTCTTATTCAGTCTGCACATTCTCAGGTCGTTTTGTTTTCTCCACTATGTTCCTTTAATCTACCTGTTTCTCTGGCTTATTGAACAACATTCGTAATTGATCAGGTAAAGGGGTGGAGTCTTGTAGGAAAACGTTCAGCATAATTGTTTATGGCAAAAAAAATTGATAAAATCGTTAGTTCTTTTTTTCATTTGTGCACTCTTTACAGCTAAATGTTTTGAATGTCAGCTCACTATGCAGAACCTTGTATTCACATAGTGCTGCAGTCTGTCACTTTTAATAAAACTCTGGACGCAGCAAGTGCGTTATGGAAGTGAATTTTCATAAAAATGTTTTTAATTACAAATACATCGCTCTAATGCGAACAGGCATCAATTTGCTTACCGGTATAGCCTATATAGTAAGAACAATCTACCATATTTTATCAAAATAATTATTTGAACATGTACAAACATTTTCCGAAAATAAACTTTAAATGTTTCCGAGAAAACTGGTCTCCTAGCCAATGAACCTTAGTTTAATAGCAAATTGAGTTATTGAAATTTCAAACATTTAATGAAAATTCGCAAACAAAACGCCCTTGCTGCGCTCATACAAAAATTTTCCGAAAATAAAGTTAAATGTTGGTTTCCTAACAAACAAAACTTACATTAATAGCAAATTGAGTTATTGAAATTTGAAGGAGTTAATGAAAATTTGCTATCAAAACGCACTTACTGCGTCCAGATTTTTTTCTTACAAACATGGATCATATTTCGATAAAAAATACAAAAATGCAGTAACGAATTTGTTCTACGAAAATTAGCTAAAAATTATAGACCGTTAAACCATAAACTTCACTAAACCTACAGCGAAAGCATTAACTTAACTAAACCGACAGCCAAGGCATCAGAGAAAGGGTCTATTTGAAATGAATATTCTGTAAATATTTTAGTAAAATCAAGGTCAATGAGGGTTGAATCTGTAACTTAAGGGTTCGCAGAACACTTCTTGCAACATTTTCTTTTCACAATCCGTATTTGTTTCACGTTCTTTGCCTAAACATTGCCAATTTTGACGTTTTAAATTGCGAGTTTGACGTTTTGAGGAAAACTCCAAAATCTGTTTCTGTAGCTGCGCGTAACTTTTTTGTCCTTAAACTTAGAGACCTAAATTTTGGTACATGGTTCACTCTTTATAATACAGATACGCGTACCAAATTTGGTTGTCCTCACTTTGTTATTTCCGGAGGTATGAATTTTTTTTAGAAAGAAAACACAAAATTTTCCGGAAAAACCTTGTCCGATTTTCCTAGCTAACGAACATATCCAAGCCACTTGCAAAAGGAAGGTACTCACCAAATTTGATCAAGATTGGTCTATTATTTTTTGAGTTATCGGTACGATATATATATATATATATATATATATATATATATATATATATATATATATATATATATATATATATATATATATATATATATATATATATATATATATATATATATATAAACACGGATCTCCCCATTAGTAAATTTTTTTTAAAAGTTCCCTAAAAAAGAAAATTTGAATCACCAACGACTTATGGGTCACCTGTAATTGTAGAAATATTTTTGATGTAGCTGAAGACACCCTATAATTAATGTATACCATTTTTTCCGTATCTTGCATAATAACGGATATATTGGGCTTTAAAGATTTTTTACGAAAATTCGACAAAAATGATATAGCATTAACCGATAAACTCTATAGCCAACACTACTGCCAAAGTATCAGAGAAAGGGTCTATTTGAAATGAATTTACTGGGAATATTTTAGTAAAATGAAGGACAATGACGATTGAAACTAAGACTTCAGGCTTTGTAAAACATTCTTCTTCAGACATTTTCCTTCCATAGCTCATATTATTTTCAGGTCCATTAAATGCCTGTAACTTTTTTGTCCTTTAACCTACAGAGCTAAATTTTGGTAGGTAACTTACCTATAATGATATAAATTCGCGTACCAAATTTGGTTGCCCTTACTTTGTTAATTCCGGATATATATTTTTTTTCGAAAGAAAACACAAAATTTTTCGGGAAAACCTCGGCGGATTTTCCTGGCTAACGAACTTATCCAAGCCACTCGCGAGAGGAAGGCACTCACCTAATTTTATCAAAATCGGTCCATTATTTTTTATAAACATATAAAGTCTGAAACCGACCTCGGATTTGGGTTCCAGGGTCCTAAATAGCGCTCATCTGAAGAAATTTTTTCAAAATCAAAAGTCGAGGTCTCCTCATTAGTGAATTTTTTTAAAAAAAATTCACTAAAAAGTTAGCTTCTAATGTAGGTTTGAACACACTAAGATATAATTTAGAGATGATTTCCAGTGATGTCAGGCTAGTAAACAGATTGAGGCGCCCAAGAATCGAACTACAATAACCTAACCCACCCTTATATATCCCTTTTAAGTAGATAACTATAAGTTAACCCATCCTTATCTATCATTTAAGGAGTAGGCAAATTGATATCTTCAAGAAGATTCTTTGTTATATATTTAAATTTTTTTGGAAGTGACTTCTACACAGAAGCCGAAACATTCAAGACCCAAATAATTTTGGACACGGATGCACCTGGGAATCACGTTTTTCTCAAATATTTATTCACAAAAACGTTTCGAAACATATAACAAAAATTAATCTTTTGTGACAGTTTGAAAGATTATAAAAACTTGTAGAATAATGACAATAATTAATTTGTAAAATAAGTAAAAAATTCAAATAAGCATTTATCAGAAGTTATCGTGTTTCAGATGAAATGATTGTCATGCCTGGTTCAAAGGAAGCAAATGGCGATGTAACTTTAGGTGACCACCCGCTTAGCATTAACCCGGATAGTCAGTGGCAGACATTCTTCAAAGATAATGAAGTTCTTCTTCAGATCGATAAAGATGTCAGAAGATTGTGTCCGGACATATCATTTTTTCAACAGCCAACAGAATTTCCTTGTAGGGAAATTGTCCACAGCAACGATGTTAAAAGATTGCACACGAGAGTTCAAAGAAGTGTATTGAAATGTGCTAATGTTGAAAGAAAAGGTCTAGGAATCACAAAGGTATAATGGTTTTCTAATAGTTTTTTCATGTCAAGTGATATAAAATAAATGTCATCAAAATCAGCTATCAAAAAAATCAGGTATGTCTGAAAGCAGGGTACACTTGGTATATTAGCCTTTGACTATATAAAACTAAAACTAGTCAAAAATGATTTTTAGAAAGAATAATGAAAATAAATGTATTATTAGTAAAGTACAGCAAAAAAAAAAAATTAAAAAATCAGACTAGTCGAACTAGAAAAAAAGTCTGGGCGCAGCAAGTGCGTTATGGTAGTGAATTTTAATAAAAATGCTATTAAATGTCTTATTGAATTAAAGCAGGCATCAAATTTGGTTACCAATATAACCCATATAGTAGAAACAAGGTACCATATTCCATAAAAATAACTTTATTGTTTGAAAAAGTACAAAATTGTTCTGAAAATGAACTTAAAATGTTCCCGAAAAAACTCCGAATAACGAAGCTCTTCAAGGTATTTACCCACCTACCAAGATATAACACAAATTCGACGAAATTTCACCAAAAAAAATTGCAAAAACAATTTTTCCACAAAAATCCGAAAACTTTGTTTTTTAATATATTTCATTTTTATTATAATATTTTATTATTATATAATAATTATTTAATAACTTATTAAACATTTATTATTAATTACCAAAATTTTACAAACAATGATTTCTACGGAAACAAAAAAAAATTCTGTGAAAACTAACAATTTATTCACAGAAAAAATTGCTAAAAGAATACATTAAAATTTCAAATTACCTATATACCTAATCTGTAGTTAAGTAAACATTGTTTTTTAAATTTTAAACAATGGAAGTAAAGAAAAATATAATTGAAAAAATACTGATATTTTCATGACACAAGCTGTCAGAAATAAGAACATTACTTAATTCTGCCACTGTAAAGTTTCATTTGACATTTGTGAAAAAATATTGTCAACTATTCACATATTATGAAAATGTAAACATAGATAATCCTATCAAATTACTTATTTCTTACCTTGTACCAAAGTTAATTTAAATATTTTAATATTTGTCTTCGAAAATTCGCTAAATAATCACATAATCTGATCGAATCATGGTATGTGATTCTAAAAGTAAATATTTCCAAAACTAGAGTCTCTAGGTATAGGAAGTGTTATACAAAACTTGAAGCAAAGGGCATGCCCTTGATTTCTGAAACACAAAATACAGGTGTTCCATTAGTAAAAATTGAGTTACGGTAGTTTGCATTTTTCCAAATCACTCACTATTTGCGAGCAGCCTGTATATGGCATCTCAATTTTTTTCGACGAACAATATACGTGAAAACCTCTGAATGCGTCGCTTTCATGGTATTCTGCTATCTATTGGTGAAAACACTGTATCATAATTTTTGATGTGCCTAAAATGTGAAAAGTAGCAAAACAATTGATATATATATATATATATATATATATATATATATATATATATATATATATATATATATATATATATATATATATATATATATATATATAAGTTGAAACTGACTCTGGATATGGGCCTAGTGGCCTAGTTCGCACCCATTTGAAGACATTTAAAAAAAATTTAAGAGTCTGGAACTCCTCATTAGTGAATTGTTTAAAGAAAATTTACTAAATTGGTAAAAACATAATGCAATTTATTTATTTAACTTGTAAAGCTGTTCATACATCTTTCTAAAGTTTCCAATCATTCATGTTGTTAGCAATTGCATCACTGAGAGCTTAGCTCGCAACAGACACAAATGTGTCTACGGGATTCCCACATACACAGAACATTTCTAGCATTCCTCAATGTTCGCAGACCTTTCATGTATTCGTCCAATTTTTTTTTACAAAACCTTTTAGAATTTCAATAACTGCTCTATATAACTCTGGAAACTAATTCATTCGAAACTTTAAAGAGATATTGCAAACTTGTGTAGGAATCTTTTGTTGCAAAAAATATTGTGACAACTGAAGTATGTATTAAATTATAAGTCTTTGGTCTAACCAGTTCTAATATTTTAACGCGTAAAATATGAAAATGTTTCATTTAAGTGTGCAAACAAATGTGTTATGTCATACCTGTAGCAACTGAATTATAATCCATTTATACACACGCTTCAATCTACTCTTTTTTCTGCAATAGCGTGCAAATAACTATATAAGTATCAAAGAACAGGATCTAGAAGATTTTGGTTCTTCTTCCTAATTTCCAATAAAAAAAGGCAGATACACATTTTTTTAGATATTTTCACTGGTGCAATAGAAACTAGGTGCAAACTAGGCATAACAATTTGACAGTGAAGTGTATTTAATTCATTTTTAGCAAATTTTCATTAAGAAAAATTCGCTATTAGAGGGGTCACGATAAAAAGCTTTTGAAAAAATTTTTTCAGATGCGCGCGAATTAGGATCCCTAGAACCCAAAACCAAGGTCCGTTAAAATTTTTATATGTTATATATATATATATATATATATATATATATATATATATATATATATATATATATATATATATATATATATATATATATATATATATATATATATATATATATATATATATATATATATATATATATATATATATATATATATGTTTATGTATCCGAGCGATAACTAAAAAAATACTAAACGGATTTCTATCAAACTTGGCAAAAATCTTGTTTGGGCGAAATCCGACGTCGAGTTCGTTAATCAGCCTTTATGCTCAAATTTTTCCAGTGGAAAATCGGGGAAAATTTTTTGAAAACGCTATATTTTTGTAAGTATCAGAGTAACTGGAATGAGACTTTAAATGTGGCTAAAAATAGTGTAAATAAACCTATGTTGTGAATTTTAACTAATTTGGTACACAATATGTAGAGTTTTTCCAAATTAAAAATGGGTTGAAACGACTTAGTGGGTAAAGTCCAAAGCCTGACAAGACAGAGTAGTTAACTGCCACACGTAGATTAATTCATACAAGAGGTGTACACCATACTGCAATAGTAACCAAACTAAATATATACCAGGCAGAAAACATACTACCCGATCCAACAAATCTCGGCCGCAATTATGAAAAATGACAGACGACATGAAATTAAAAATTTGCCAAGTGATTGTTATTTAACTGAGGGATTCACTCAATTATTAAAATACACTATATTTGTAGCTTTATTAACGGCCACAAATACAGTTTTAACGCAGCATAATATATTATGCTGTCGCATAATATAGCAGAAAGTTAAACAAAATCAAGCCAAGTCTATAAAAATGATTCTAAAATAGTTTCTTTTATCTTTAAACTTAAACATAAGACGTCATATAATACTGAAACAGTCGTGGGATGTGTTTCAATGGTAATTCTACCAATTCTATAATTAATAATTGTTACGTATACATTGAATATAAGATCCCAGGCAAGGAGCCGATCTAAAATATGACGCAAATACAACGTTAGTTGACGTATGCCTAGATGGCACAAGGGGCATCGCCCTTGTCTCCTAAGCAGAAGGTTATGCGATCGAATCCAGCTCTATGAATGTATGTTTTTTTTTTCTTTTTTCTTTTGACATTTGGAGAAACAATAGTGCACAGATTTCATACGTTTTGAACAAGATCTCATTTTTGTTTAAAACGCTTAAATAAGTTTGTCCCCTTTGAGTCTGAAATTATAATTTGGTTAATGTTGATATTGAAAAAAAAACAGTTTGATTAGGTTGATTAAGACAAAATTATACTGGCGATTGATATGGAAAAATAACTGCTACGTTTATAATTTGGCAGATACTTTAGTTTTGTAAATATGAATTAAGTTTCCTTCTGGAAATCTTTTGTATTACTTTAATGAAATTTGTAATACAACCTTCTTTTAAAGACTCACACTATCTACAGGTGTAGCAAAATGTAGTTCTTTAGCTTCATAGAAAATTGCGTTTTGAGCGTTTTTCTCAAAAGGAGTTAGAACGCTAGATTTTTTTGATAATAGAGAGAAAGTGATGGTAACACTTTCGAAAGAATTCTTCAAATGTGTGCATACTAGGACCTCTAAAATCGATCTTCAAGGTCTGTGTAAGTTCAAAGTATTAACTTTACTAATATGCCGTGTACAATTCTTATGAAAATTCGCTACTTTAACGCACTTGCTGCGTACCGAAATTTTTTATTTTATTTTCCATTGGCTGCTATAAAAAGGAAGATTAATTTAAAAAATCTGCATGTTGGGTTCTCATCGAAGAAATAACAACTGCGATATATTTAAAAAAAGCTGTAAGTGAGGTGAATAAAGTTGGTAAAAAATACAGGATGTTTCATAAAAGAAGCTACTTTACCTTCTTCATTGTTTTAGGAAACAGTGTCCATATAATCTACATACTATGGACATACAAAAAATGCAATTTCCTCAGCCATTTAAAATATTAATGTTTAACTATATGTATTTAAAAAGCTCTAAATGGGCGGGATCCCATGACATAAAAATATACAGGGGTTCTATTTAAAAAATCATATGTTTCGTTTGTATCACAAAATCTGTGCTTGATAGAAAAAATCAATTAGAAATATATTAAAATTAGTTTTAAGTTTTATCATATTATTACATAAAGGAGAGTGTCTTTACTGATAACAGATACTCCCCAAAGCGACGACATCTGGACACCCCGTACATGGTACACACTTACTCAAATCTTCAACAATTATACATTTAAAAAGTTTCTGCAACCAGTTATTCCTTTTTTTTTTTGGAAAACTAAATTTGGAACAAAATGTTTGGCATAGAAAAAATCTGTGAATGTTTCTGTGGCTAACATGATTCATTCAAACAATTTTGGCATGTCTATTTCCTTAAAATCTTCAAGAATATCTTAACAAACCAGTGATTTCGTGTTTAGGGAATATTTAACAAAAGTTAAAGTTAAAAACAGGTTTTATCATTTTAAAACATAAAATATAGATGTCGACTTAAAAATAATCAATTCTAATTTAACCGATCCTGTATAAGATGATGATTTTGTGAAGCAAGTGACAGCCAAAATCTAAAATAGTCATGGGATTCGTTATCTTAACCATCAGCTCCATAGTGTGCAACGTGGCATTTTTTATAAATCCCCGTTTCAATTGATCATCTCCATAGTTGGTTTCATATTCCGGGTGAAGATCGTCATTTTAATTAAAATACTCAATTCCCCCAATCGACGCCGCTGTCAATGGTATCGATCTATCTCTCTTTCCCTGATATCTACTTCGGGCCGATATTTCGATTTTTATCGGAACGAGGTAGGAGATTGATATCGTTCTCGGAAGAGTGAACTTGTGCATTAATGGAAAAGTGGGCGAAAATTTTTTTGATAATCAAAAACACCAAAGTGAAATTAGCAGTCAGAATCTGGAAGGAAAAGACTCACGTCTTGTTAGTTTAAAATTAAAATACTCAATTCCCCCAATCGACGCCGCTGTCAATGGTATCGATCTATCTCTCTTTCCCTGATATCTACTTCGGGCCGATATTTCGATTTTTATCGGAACGAGGTAGGAGATTGATATCGTTCTCGGAAGAGTGAACTTGTGCATTAATGGAAAAGTGGGCGAAAATTTTTTTGATAATCAAAAACACCAAAGTGAAATTAGCAGTCAGAATCTGGAAGGAAAAGACTCACGTCTTGTTAGTTTAAAAAAAAAACTGTTGTTTTGTATAAATCGCAGCCGTTTCGTTGGATAATATCACTTGTCATACTCAATTGGCAATTACCCAGAAGATATTTAGACACGGAAGTATATACATAGAAGGGACAGAGAAAATGCGTAATAATTTGGAAAGTTAGTCTAGAAAAGTTAAATACAGCCTTTTCCGGCATACGTCAATTTTCTGAATTTATTTGGTAAACTAAGCTTTGTGGGAGTGAAGACTTATTTGGTTTGGTGTTACGAAACAATATAGCAGTCAAAGTTTGACCCAGAGTTTAAAACCAATAACCTAAGGTAATACTTTTCTGATATTATTATTATACATACCAGAAGATAGAGAGAGAGAGAGAGAGAGAGAGAGAGAGAGAGAGAGAGCGATCTTCGAAGAGTTACCTACAAATTTGTGGTTTGAGGACTTGCCAAAATAAGTGAACTTATTTACGATTCTTTTTTTTTGTTCTTGTGAAAATTAAATAAAATACTTTTGGATGTTCAATTTCTTAATATAATAATAACGTATCTTTGTATTTATAATGTAACGACATACGTTTGCGAACAGCCTGTCGCATAATTATTATTGTTAATCTTACACTTTTATAAAGTTTGTTTTGGTAAAGGATTTTTCAATTAGACAACTAATAAATTGGAGCAAGGGTTCACACCTTAGTATAAGTAGGTTTTTCTATAGTTTTTCCAAATTAAATTAAATTATAGTGGCATCTCTGACAGTTTTACTTTCCTTTCTTGTAGATATCTATTTTAAACGGATACCGATAATAAAAATCAGTTCCCTTATTTTCAAAAAATAAAAAAATTTAAAAATTTTTGAAATAAGCGTAGCAAGTGTCTATCCATTTTATAATTCTTCCTGACACACTTTTGCTTACTAATAGTGTATAAAGTTTTTTCAACAAAGTCGTAAAATAAAAAATAAAAAATCATCATAGCTCATCGGATTAGCAACAGAACAGCTGCTGGATCTGGCAAATTGTCTCAAAACGTATACCGGGTACAGCTGTGATTGGATGAATACTTTATCAGCATGTGGTGTGCAATGATTGATGGTGCTATGCGCCAGTACTCCTTCATTGTGCACAGGATTCGTTTAAAACATTTTTAAAGAATATTCTTAAACTGACTTAAATGTACACAATGCCTAAAGCAACATGGATGCCATGACATAATTTTTATCTTGACCATAGCACTTGTCACAATGTAGGTTAGGTTAGGCTAGCCTCACTTGTGAGTGGGCTATCTCAGTCCCTCCATTGCAACCTTAGGTCTATTGTGGTTTATGTCTAATTGTTTAAATTTCACCCATCAAATCCACCACCTTGTCAGGAGTCTATATTTTTGGGGGTGAAAGTTGGTTTGACAGGGTCATATCAGGCCTTTTTTTCACTTGTTTCTGAGGAGTACTCCCATCTAAGCGAAGACGCTTACCTGTTTCAAAGCTTACAATGATAACAGCCTCTCTGTGAGTTCAACTAGGCACACACTGGCCAGTATTTGACTCGAGGCTTATACAGAGTTTCGTTCCCGAGCAGCATCCAAGCAAGACCAATTGCCAATTTCAAAGCTTACAGTGAAGGTCACAATCTCCAGGGGTTATCTCACTTCCTAGAGATCTCAGCCCTGCTCCAGATTCGTCTGGACCTGACACCTGCCAGTGCTTGACTCAGGGCAGTATCATGAAATTTCGCTCCCGAGTAACATCCAAGCCAGGTTGTTTGCTCATTTCGAAGCTCATAGTGGAGGTCTCAATGTCCTGTGGGTACTGCACTCCCTAGAGAATTCAGCCTCACTCCGGGTTCGCCAGTGTTTGACTCAAGGCGGTATCACATGGACTCCGCTCTTGACTCCAGTTAGTCGCCTCTTATGATAGGCAGGAGATACCTTGGACCTAATCTTTTTGTTTCATCCCTGGACCCAAAGGGGAAGTCGGAATATAAGTAAATAACTTTAATGTCCTTTATCATTATAATCACTTATTGCTTTAAAAACGCATGTCGCTGTTTCTGCCAAATCATGTCTGCTGCTTGTTTTGTACCACGTTAAATACTGACACTGTTTACTAAGAATGTTATTAAAAGTGAAGTTAAAGTTAGGGTAGTCTATATTTCTAAAGTATTACACTTTATTTGCCGAATAGAACGTTAATTGTTTGTAGCAGGTCAAATATTGCACCCTGCATATTTGGAGTATTCGTAAGCATTAAGTTTGGTTTCTTTATTTTCTCCAGCCAAATTTTTCTCAGAAGTGTGCCGTTCATATTTGCTTCATAAACTATCTTTTACTGCTTGTCTCCTTTATAAACCAAGGGAATACTGGTCTTTCTACGTTGTTGGTAAGTCTTTTTTTGTAAAACTAATTAGAAAGATCTAAGAACCTAGTGATTGTGGTCTAGGCAACACCTAATAAAAGTTGAAGTAGAAGGCATGTCCTTTTATTTTAAAACATAAAATGTGTATAGAGGTTAGAGCTCTCCATTAAAAAATATTAACAAAACATGCCAAAAAATACTAAAATTTTCACTATTAATGAAGATACTGGGTATTTATTTCATTGCAATTTCAAGAAAAAAAAAATTCCATAATTTTTGAAGTACCTTGTATAACACAATAAAACTTTATATCCTGAATCTAGAAACAAATCCTCGAAAATAATATTAAGACGCTCAAGTCTGTCTATAACTTTTATACATGACTTTTTTTGATGTCGTTTTACGCTTGACATAAAATCATCATTATTGATGGGCAGTCCCTCACTGCATTCCTCAACGTGCACATTTGTATGGTCATCTTTAAATACTCGTAACCCATTTTCTTACCATTCCATTATCATAATAACGGGTATATCGAGATACTAATGCGCCACCCTGTGTATCAGAATAACAAATTACAACATAAGTTAAAGAAAAGTAGTGCTCCTAGTTTTATATCAATATATTATTATTATTAGATGATGTGGCGGTGGTTCCGACCGCAGTGTTTCCGTCTATGTTTCTGCATAAATACTCTTGACAGTTAAACGTTAAGTTACGTTATGCGACAGCCAGCTGTCAAGAACTACGGCAACAATAAGAGACACCAGGCGTTCTCTCTCTTTCTCCTCGCTACCAACCGCTACAGTGAACACACGTCCTCCACGCTCGGTCAGTTATCTGTTATGTACTCATGTACTGTTGTAATTGTTTTATAGTTAAATGCATCATGTAGTTTATTCAGTTAGTGAAATAATA
This sequence comes from Tillus elongatus, assembly GCA_964006375.1. Classification (NCBI taxonomy): domain Eukaryota; kingdom Metazoa; phylum Arthropoda; class Insecta; order Coleoptera; family Cleridae; genus Tillus; species Tillus elongatus. The sequence continues at coordinate 161,945,324 of OZ023263.1, forward strand.
AAGTATATTAAATGTTTACGTATGGATTTAATATCAACAAGTGCAATTAACATCCATAGATGAAATAGGTTATGTATTCTTCTCTGCCTTTCATTATCACATTTGATGACATTCATTTTAAATCACTTGTTGTTAGTATTATTGTTATTATTCTGATTTTATATGTTATATTGCTATTTTCTAATAAGATTTATAATGTTCTGAAAATGTTTACAAGCGGCTTGATTTTAGTAGCAGGTAATATTATTATGTATTTGTTTAGGTCTAAGTAGTTTAGCTTTTACATAAGTGTAATTTTATTTGTAGAGTCTGCGAATCAGTCTCATCTAAAGCAAATTGGTAAATAATGGTTTGTTTGCTGGCATGTTAATTGTGTCGTCTAAAGGATCCATTTATTCAAAATTAAATGTAGATGGTTTAACATTAGTCTTAAATATTGATAAGTACGCTTTGAGTGGTGATTTGGGTTCTTCAAGTGTACTTATCAGTGCTCATCGTAGAATCAAATCTTCACTTAGTGTGTCTTAAATATTGCCTAATGAGATAAGATAAATGTACATTATGTCTAAAAGACATTCTAAAATTATACAGGGTGTTTATATAAGAATTGACGCAGATGCAAGTGGGGAACACAAGAATATGATGATTTAATGCAACCTACCCTTATACCAAATTGCACCCCTGGAAAAATATAGAGGTTCAAAGTTAATCCAGAATAAAAAAACATGCAATTTAATTTACATATAATTCTAAAACAGTTTTTGCTTTGCTCATTTAAAAAAAAAGGTATGGTTTTCATGAAAAATGCATTTAACTGAAACAAAGTCAGAACGTTTTCTTTAAGAAACTAATAAAAAAACTCAAACTGATTTGCCAATCACTTCAGCATGTCCGTTTTGACGTCGTCGTAGCGCTGACCAGCAAGGTAGTTCTTTAAGTGCAAGAAAAATGATAATCACTGGGTTCTATGTGAGGGCTATAGGAAGAGTCAAATTGTCTTGGACAAAAACTAGGTTCATACACTCGCGAATTGCAAAATCGCCGCGAAACTTATTCCTATTGGTCCGGAGTTACTTGAATGAGAGGAAACAATGCGTAGAGATAGATGCTGTTAAAAGTGAGTTTGAATATACAGCACATGGTATCCCACAGGACACCATACTGCGACCACTACTGTTTAACCTGTATGCGAATGCACACTTGATTTTCGGGGAAAGGTCTATGGATTTGCCGATGATATCGTTTTAGTTAGTAGGGGCGAGACTTGGGGGGAGGTCAAGGGAAAGATAGCCGAGGATCTGGGAAAGATGAAAATATTTCTGGACAGCAGAAAATTAAAAGTTAATGTCGATAAGACAGTTTTCGTTCCATTTTCCTCCTACGTGACGGAGCTGCCACAGTTCGCGGAGATAGCGACAACTGACAAGAGTACATCCTTAAAAGTGGTAGGAGCGGAAACAGTTGAATATCTGGGTGTTCACATTGATAACAATATGAGGTGGCATGACCAGATGAATTTTATTACCAAGAAGATTCGTTCGCAGTACAGTACATTTCGACATCTATCAAGGATATTAGATTTTAACACACTGAGACAAGTTTACCGAGTGTTAGTAGAACCACATATCACATATGGAATTCTAGACTGGGGAGGTGTATGAGATGTTTATTTGAGTAGTCTAAATGTGGCCCAGAAGCATATACTCAAGATAATTAGGCATAAGTCATATACATACCCAAGTGATGCAATTTACGCGGAATCGAACATAATGGATGCTAGACAAATGTTGTTCTTTAGATGTGTGACAGGACAGTTCTCCGAAGAGTAAAGGTATTCCAGATATGCCTACAACATGAGAAATACACATAGGATATTACCTCTCCCTCGTATGCAGAAGGCAGTAAGTCAGAGGTCATATATCTATCAAAAACCTCGAATGTTCAATAAACTTCCTGAAAGAATATGTACTGTTAACACTTTGAGACGGTTCAAGAGAGAAGTGAGGGAATATATTATGGAGACTCCTAGACAGGAGATTCATTCGTTTGTTAATGTAGAGACATAGAATGAAATCAGAAATCAGGTTTTTACGTACATGTGTGTATGTTGCTGTGCGCATATATATATATATATATATATATATATATATATATATATATATATATATATATATATATATATATATATATATATATTTGTGTGTGTGTGTGTGTGTGTGTGTGTGTGTGTGTGTGTGTGTGTGTGTGTGTGTGTGTGTGTGTGTGTGTGTGTGTGTGTGTGTGTGTGTGTGTGTGTGTGTGTGTGTGTGTGTGTGTGTGGTGTGTGTGTGTCTATGAGAGAGAGAAAGAGAGAGAGAGAAGTATTGTAAGTGTGAGATGGTTGTATGTGTGGGGTGAATAAGAGAGATAGTATGTATAAAAGTAAAGAGTATATGAGTGTGTGTATGGGTGTGTGTGAGAGAGTGAGAAGTATTGTAAATTAATTTAGGACTGTATATCCTCCTTATAGGACACTAATATTGGAAAGATGCAGAGTGCTAATTGTGTTGATGTTCTTTATTACTATTGTAAAGTCACACACAACGTATTACCTTTCGCGACTATAATATTATAGGTTTATTATTGTTATTATTGTCATAATACTAAATTGAATTGAATTGAATTGAATAAACTTTATCATTATTATTAATTTGAAATCGATTAATATCCTAAAACTTCAATACTTTTTGTTACCATGTGAAAAAAATCTTGATTTTAACTTATTATTAAATATTTAACCTTGTTATAAGTTCAAAAAGAACATAACTTTGAAAAGACGAACATAAAAATTTTGGCTGCTTTCAGTATTCAATGTACTATTGTTCCATTGGATTTAATTTGGGAACACATGTGATGTATTCCCGCCTCACTCTCTGATTGGTTGAAAGTTACCAGACAACCGATCTAATCTAGAAACCTTGGGCTCATGATAAATAAACAGCCCCAGTTGCTTGACTATAAGCAGCTGACTACAATAAAGGTGTATATAAAACACTACAACGTTATCTCTCTTATCAGATAAATTATTAATCCTGGGTGAAACATAGTTCTTTTACAGGGTTGCCATCTTCTTGTCTTTTGAAATAACTAGTTCTGAAATTCTAGTTACTATATAACATAGTAGCATGAGAAATCTGATGTATCTTTGTTACAATATTGCTAAAAAGTGTAATTATGGAGGCACTATCAAATTGTAGTTAAAATCAACATAGTTTTTACATAACATGCACCTAATAATTCTTTATTGTTTTATTAGATTGCACTGTCCGTAAAGAAAGCCAATGAAGATTATGCCCCAATGGCAGAAGGTAAGGAGGCACACTGGGAAGTAGTAGAACGGATACTGTTCCTTTATGCTAAATTAAACCCAGGCCAGAGCTACGTGCAAGGAATGAATGAAATTATAGGCCCAATATATCATGCATTCGCATCGGATCCTGATATTAAATTTAGAGGTGTGCTCTTTTCCTGTCTTTACAGTCTGCTAATTGACCATTCATTTTGCTTTTTGTTTACAGAGCATGCAGAATGTGATAGCTTTTTCTGTTTTACTAATTTAATGTCTGAAATAAGAGACTTTTTTATAAAAAGCCTGGATCAAACTGATCGTGGCATAAATTATATGATGAATAGGATGTTAGTTCAATTAAAAAACTCTGACTTAGATGTATGGCTCAAGTTCCAACAGCTAGATTTAAAACCACAATATTATAGTTTTAGGTAAGAATGTTAATTCAATTTTATTCAGAAACCTGATACTCATTATTTTTCTATAATTTTCAGGTGGATTACCTTATTACTATCTCAAGAATTTCCATTGCCTGATGTTCTTCGAATATGGGATTCCCTATTTTCTGATGATTCAAGATTTGATTTTTTAATATATGTCTGCTGTGCAATGATTGTGTACGTATCTCCTTAGAGCCTGCTTCTTTTTTAAACCGTAATGAAGCGCATGTGGGTAAAAGGTACCCGTTTCTAATTACATTAAGTGTATCTTTTACAAATGTTTGTCAAATTGCGGGATGCCTATACAGGTCAGAGGTTGCCTCACCGACAACTGTAGGAAGTTGTTGGGGTACCATTAGCGTATCCTGTTTCCGGTTGTTTCAACTTCCTCTGGGTATTCTAGTTGAAGTTAGGGGCTCAGCAGATCCCTTACCTTCTAACTTTTATCTGAGGAAAGATGGTACATGCTGGTCGAAACAAAATCCAATAAAAAATGTAGAAAGCAGAATGCACAATATTGCCTCATTCACTGGGATCAAGAGGAAATGCAATGACTTCTTTTGAAAGTTGAAACTGTATACTCACAGATGATGTTATGAATTTGATTGTCAAATGTACCAATAAATACATACATTTGATACAAGAAAATTTGCTCGGGAAAGAGTTGCCGCTCCTAACAATAACAGAGATAAAGACAATTTTTGGTTTATTCTGTTATGCTGCAGTATTGGAGTTGGGCCACTCAATACCAAAAAACTGTGGAAAAAGGATGGATCTGGTGTGGATGGATTTGCAGCCTGCATGTCACAAAAACGTTTTTTTTTTTTTGTTTTGTTTCTATTGTCTTGTATGCATTTTGAGGATATACGTGACGAGAAAACTAGGAGAACTGGCTGCTATACGTGAGATTTCCATGATATTTGAACAAACATTCACAATTTTTAAGTGATTAGTAAGTACACAACAATACACAAAAAGTTGGAGTCTTTTAGGAAAACATGCTCTTTTAGGCATTATATAAAGAAGCATCCGAAATATCGCATTAAAATTCTTCTTTTTTGTGATAGTTGTAATGAGTTTCCTCAATAAGGAAGATATGTTTTTAAAATTAAATAAAATACAAAACATTTCAGATAAAAGCCAATTTTTTTTCTATTTCAAAGTACAACTTATCACGATTGTTTTGAATAACGCATCATTCAAATGTCCACCTCGGCTTGGTTTGCAGGATCGAATTCGATGAACACAATTTTCAATGACTTTTTGTAATAAATCAGGTGTAATTTCATTAATGCAGCAGTCGATGTTCAATTTCAAAGTGTCTCTAGTTCGAGGTTTGTTGGCATAGAGTCTATGAGTGTATTTGTAGTCATTGGTCTATTGCATAGACCGACGACTTCAAATACCCCTACAAAAAGAAACCCACATATGTTAAATCACAACTTGGAAGCTAATTAACAGTTACCCATTCCTGGAGATTATAGATTCACCAAACTTTTCTCTCCATAACTCCATAGTGGCATTGGAAAAATGTGGAGTTGCATCATCTTGTTCAAAAAACATGTCTTCCAAATCAATTTCATCTGATGTTGGCCACAAAAGATCTGTTAACCTTAATCGATAACGCTCACCATTCACTGTTACTGCATCTCCATTTGCATTTTCAGAAAAATTTGGTCCGATGATGCCACCATGCCATAAACCACACCAAACAGTTCCTTTTTCTGAATGCAAATGCTTCTCATGAATCTGTTGTGGATTATTTTCACACAAAAAATGACAATTTTCTCCATTTAACCAGAAATGAGCTTCATCTGAAAAAATCTGGATTAATTTCAAGTTGCTTTAGAGCCCAATCAGCAAACACATGATGCTTATGATGGTTAAGTGGCTACAGTTCTTGAGTTAACACGATCTTATACGCATGTAAACTCAAATCTTTTCTCAAAATACACCAAGTTGTCATTCTTGAAAGGCCACGTTCTTGAGAATGTCCAATAATCGACCGATTTGCATCTTAGGTAGAGTGTATTCAATATCTTGTAGCCGGTGACCTTCAAGAATGCTATGCAAGGAGGGGCTATGAAATGATAAAGTGAAACCTAAAAACATTGGCTGCTTTTCAAACCCTTTAAAATTTAAATTCAGACGGAACTAATGTTAGCAACTGTAAGACCCTAACAATTGAATTTATTTGTTTGCACAACATTACAATAGAATCACCATCACAAGTATTTATTTTATCAATATGAAATAGAATAAAAACGATTAAAAAACAGAAGGTCATATGATGAAAACATGTATTTTTAAGGCAATGGAGACAACATTTTTCGTATATTTTAAGCAGGATCTGTTTACCTTTATTGCAATGAAATTTTTACCTTCTGCATAATTTTTATTGCATTGTTAACCAATTTAATTGTCAAAATACAGTTTAAAGTACAGCGAAATAAGTCAAGATTAATAGGGCCGATTAGTTGTCTTGAAAATGAACTATTTACTTTTATTATTAACCATCAACGACGACCACAAGAACACAATGAATTATTGCCACAATGTTTTTAGGTTGGCTACTAATTCGAACGTAGGACAAATGTAAGATTTGTGTACACCGAAGGTCACTCGCCACAAGCTATTGAAAGGGCTCTAACACTGGCACTTACAGTGTCGATGTTCTCTTGGTTTCTGGCGTTTCGTTCTCTTATTGGTGTTCTGGTATCGTGTAAAGTGAACTTTGTTTCGAATTTTTCAACGATTTGACGAATAGCAAACACAGAAGGACGATTACGTGGACCAAAATCTTCACCAAGATCACATTTAGTTTGAACAAAAGAACGTTTATTTTTATAACATTTTTTGATGATAACCAAACGTTGTTGAAGGGTGTATTTTGCCATGATGAATGACAAATGACAGCTAGTGACATTTCTACTACCATTTTAAATATGGCTGGCTTCACGTTTTAAAAACATATCCCTATTGGGAAACCCTATGCAAATAATTTTGAAATATATGCTGGAAAACAACCAGAAGAAGAGTACTAATTAGAAAATGATCCTTATTGAATTGTATGCTATCTTAATAGACAATTCAGTTATGAGCATGAAGCTGATAAACGACCCGTTAGCAAATCACGGACTGACCTGTGTTGGAACAATTAGAAAAAATAGAAGAGAAGTAGCAACTGTGTTCGTTCCACCGAAAAATAGGTGCCCATATTGCAGCCTATTTGCGTTTTCAAAAAATAAAACTGGTTCCATATTGTCCTAAAAAAGCTAAAACAGTGTTAGATTATATTCAATATTCCAGTCCTTCCACTGCGACTGTAGGTCTATTGTGACTCACGTTTTTCTTTAGCAGTTTCACCTCACTATCCTGGAAATTTTGCCTGTCTTTCTGTAAGGAGGTAGCGCACGTCTAATTGCTTAAACTTAACCCATCAAATCCAACTCCCTGTGGTAGTCGATATTTTTGGAAGTGAAAGTTGGTTGGGCAGGGTCCTTTAGGGACTTTTTTCTCGTCCGCTGTTGAGATATACTACCATTTGGACGAAGTGGCTTGCCCATTTTGAAGCTCACAGAGAGATAGCATCTCTTCACGTTTGTCTGGACCCGACTTCCGTCAGTGTTTGACTCAAGGTGATATCCCACAGAGACCCGCTCCTGAGCATCACCCAAACGAGGTCGTTTGCCTGTTTCGCAGCACACAGTGGAGGCCTGAGCATCTAGATGCATCTCACTCCTAGAGATCTCAGCTTCCTCCTGGTTCATTTGAACCAAACATCCGCCAAGGCTCGACTCAAGGCGGAATCTGCTGGAACCTCGTTTCCAAGTAACATCCAAGTGAGGTCGTTTGTACGTTTCCAAGCCCACAGTGGATGCCTCAACCTCTGGGTGTATACTACTCGCGAAGGATCTACGGCTCAGTGTAGGTATATACTACTCCCTAGAGACCTCTGCCTGCCTCCGGGTACGTCCGGACCCGACACCCGCCAGTTAGTCGCCTCTTACACCTGACAGGGGTTACCTTTTTTAGAACAATAAGAAACCAGATTTTTGGTTTCTGAAGATGTCATAAAATGGTTGTGAACATTGCAGCAATAAATGTGTGAGTTAAGTATCAAAAACAACAAGCAGGAACAAATTATTTATAGAATATTCTTAAAAAACTTGGCAAAAGAATTAGTGGAACCTTTTTGGTTTAGGTCTATGACAATCACATTACCTAGTGACATAAAAACAAGGGTGGGTTATTGGCTTCCAAGGAAGCTGGAGAACAGTCTCCTAACAGTCAGAAAATATCATCGGGAAGGCGTGGGGTTTGCCCCAGTTAAAAAGATAAAACATGTTACAGTGCTTGTTATGAACTTTTTTCTGGTAGGCAATTGTGTTGGTTGAAGCACAATGACATCATCAAGGTTAAAAATCTACAGTCAAACAGTAAATAGGTTAAAAGCAACAGTAAAAGCCTAAATTTACAGTAAAAACTACAGGCTGCAGTTAAACAAGCTAAACAAGCTACATTATAGTCAAAAAACATGCAGTCAAAGCAAGTTAAAATTATCAGAATAAAATAATACAAAAGCAAATCAAGCTGATTGACAAATTGTAAAAGTTAAATGTGACACTAAATTTGAAAATTGAAAGGTTGCCGAGTGAACTGACAGAGCAAACGTAACAGAAGGCTACACAGTCAAGCAGAAACCCCATGAGAACTCTTAAGGAGTTAGAAAAATTATTAAGTGAATTAAGAAAAACAAGATGGCATCAGTACTTACTTTCCAATTCTTGAATACGAGTTTTTATTCTTTATACGAGTATTTTATAATCATAAAAATAGTAAGGCTAGATGCATTCTCGCAACAATTAGAACCGTAGACCGGTTTCGCTCTCATTAGAGCTCTTCAGTACGCCATACTAATTGTAGCAAAAATGCACCTAAAGTAATACGGCTATAGTATAGCCAGCCTTTCAACACTAAGTGAGTGGTGGACATGCCGCCACCTAGTTGCGGAACCAAGTAGTATGTTGTCACGCCAGCTCCAAATAACACAAAGTGTTTAAAAAATAGAGACTGTATACAACTAACTAACAATTTAGAAAATTGTCAGCCCTGGCCCATTTCTACCCCAATATAGGGACAAAGTATGTAAGGCTAGATGCATTCTTGCAACAGGTAGGTGGCGGCACGTCCACCACTTAGTGTTGAAAGGCTGGCTATACTATAGCCGTATTACTTTAGGTGCATTTTTGCTACAATTAGTATGCCGTACTGAAGAGCTCTAATGAGAGCGAAACCGGTCTACGGTTCTAATTGTTGCGAGAATGCATCTAGCCTTACATACTTTGTCCCTATATTGTGGTAGAAATGGGCCAGGGCTGACAATTTTCTAAATTGTTAGTTAGTTGTATACAGTCTCTATTTTTTAAACACTTTGTGTTATTTGGAGCTGGTGTGACAGCATACTACTTGGTTCCGCAACTAGGTGGGCGGCACGTCCACCACTCACTTAATAATAAAAATAGTGTCAAACGCAGTTTTCACACCATAACAAAGTTGATTGTGTATTTCATTTAATAAAAAAATTTGCGAAGATCTATACTTATATCTCAAATGTGAATGAAAATACATGGATTGGGTAAAAAATACCCAATATGTGTCATGTATTCGACATTGATGCTCGTCGTTATGGGTTAAGAGACAATTTATTATTTATTGTTAATTACAGGATATTAAGGAATCAATTGCTTAGTGGGGATTTTCCATCCAACTTGAAGCTTCTACAAAGTTTTCCTCCAATGGATGTGCAAGTAATCCTGTCTAAAGCTGTAGAACTGTCGAAACACAAAGTATGAAGTTAAGCTTATTTTGGCTTAATTATGTTAATTTTGGCTTTATTATGTTATTAAAAAATTGTACTCTATTTTAAGGACAATACAAATTATTTTACTTGCGTTATCAAAAAATTTATATTTAGTTTGTTAAATAAGTTATAGTTTTTTATTTTTGTAGTGAAATTATGCTGCAAAAGGAATCTTATAAGAGCTTGTAAAGGATAATTTAGGAACAACATGTCACCATCTTTGACTGGAGACTGCACTTATTTTGGCTTTAATATATTAATAACAAAATGTACTTTATTTTAAGGGCGATATTAATTATTTTACCTGGTTATCAAAAAATTTATATTTTGTTTGTTAAATAAGTTAAATAGTTTTTTTATTTTCGTAGTGAAATTATGCAACAAAGGGAATCTTATAAGAACTTGTAAGGGGTAATTTAGGAGAGCCATATCACCATCTTTGACTAGAGACTGCAGTTATTAGCAGAATGTGGTGTACATTACAAATATATTGTCACTGTTCCAGTTAAATAATAATAATAATAACTTTCATTGTATCCGCTGTCTATTGGTAAAAACACCTTATAATTTTTTATATGCGCCAAAAATGTGAAATGTTGCAAAACAATTGAAATAACTCTTAGAAAAAAGAACACTATAATTCTTTTTCCTTACGAACATGTATTATAATTTAAGAGAAAATGCAAAAATGCAATAAAATAAGGGGTGTTCGATTAAAAAAAAATGTATCCCCAACGACTTAGAGGCCACCTGTGATTATTAAAATATTCTGTAAGATGCAGCTCAAGACACCCCATAATTAACGTATACAATTTTTTCTTGTATAATAACGGATATTAGTGGATTTGGACATTGGTCAAAGTTTGACCGTAATTCATTAAATTTTTAAGTTTGAACGTTATTGATGGGTTTTTTTTTTTTTGTCATAAAGTATACCTCTATAATCTCAGTGTACTGTTTGACCGCAGACTTTTATGTGTTTGACATTCAGTATGAACGCATCTATATACATCTTTTGACCATAGAGTAATATGTGTTTGACATTGACAGATTAGATATTGAGGGTAGGCTCAGAGAGAGCTAGTACGGACAGTGGGAATCCGACGATACGATCAAAACAAAGAATTGTTTAATCTATTTGTACATAAATTTTATTTTTCTGCAGCCCTTCTCCATATGAACTTTAACTATGCCAAATGTGACCCTCCTCCGTTCGCACAATGTGCGAAGGGGTACAAAGTTTTTTTCTTCACATATTAATATATAGATATTGAGCTGTACCATAGGAATGCTTCACCGTGTATGTGTAGGTTCTAGGGGGGGCAAGTTCGCGCTCATTTAAAGAAATCTTCTCACGATTCAAAAGCTGTATCAGAAATACTTACTGATATTTTCCAACGTTTCAGAAGTGAGATGAATAAATGCGATGGACAAGTAACATAAATAAATTTTAGTAAATAAATGTGGCAACGATGCAAGCAATTCAACGGTTTAAACTTGCATTTTGTAACTGTCACTAATCTCTGTACCCTATATTCAATGTTTACCAACATACAGAACTCTGAAACATTGTTCTGCATTAGAAGTGCCTTTTTAAGTTTCATGAAATTGCTGAAAAAATCCTCATAAAGACGTTATATTTTCCTGTGGCCATGGCTGCTCAGCAAGTTTTGTGTTGAACTAAGTTACCCTTTTTAAATTCTTATAACTTATCGGAATAAGCATTCTAATTAACCGCTTACAGAGTAAATACTGTTAGTTTTGAATATAATGCTCATTGTGTCAGTTTTTGAGAATGTTTATTAGTTTCAAAAAGTGTGTTAAAGCAGCTTGTATTAGGAATACTAATTATTTTATTGTAGCTTAGAAGTATTTTTATGTTTATGAGGTGCAAGATTGCCCGGTACTCGGTTTTAATTTTATATTAAAATGTTTTTAAGTATACAAAACCTCATGGTGCAGAATATGCATAGCTTAAGTAGAACTGTTATAATAACGTCGTTTCTATGGATGAAGTATCCTCAGGACTTGGATATCAAACATCCATTTATACTCAACTACCCATGGAAACATTAACATAGCTTTTTTTAGTACATTATATGGTTTCTTCGGAGATTGTTTAAGTACTTGCTTTGAGGACTCTCACTTGCAAACTTTGTTTTCTTGTGGCTGAATTGTCATGTGTGCTGTTTAAAAACTTATGTTAACAAAGTATTTTCCATTTATTTCATGTTTAGTGGACTCGTTTGGCATTGAAACTTCACAACCCTTAAGAAATTTGATTGTTTTGTGCACTGAGATTTATCTTAGTTGTGTGCTAGACTGATGTTAATGATTTTTAATTAGCACAAGACTTTACAAATATATTCTGCAGAATTTTGTAATTAATATCTGAACTTTGTTGTTTAAATTGCATAGTTTTTCTTCAGTAATGGTGAGTTTCTTATCATTCCAAGTTCTTTAATTTGGCAACGCAGCACTGACCAACAATTATTCTTCAATTAGGTTCCTCAATATGGCGTTGCTGTCATGGCCAACTAGGATAAAAAAAAGCTCTCTCTCTCTCTCTCTCTCTCTCTCTCTCTCTCTCTATATATATATATATATATATATATATATATATATATATATATATATATATATATATATATATATATATATATATAATATACAAGGTGATTCAATTAGGGCTTTAGGTTTTAAAGTGAAATATAGGAAACATTGTTACATGTGACATAAGAAATAAGTTATTTGGTGTTAAATGTTCCATGTTGTTTTGTAATATATAGGATAACCTAACCTGCAAAACAGTGTTGCCATGTATTTAACTTTCAAATCCTAAAGCCCTATTTGAATCACCCCATATATATATATATATATATATATATATATATATATATATATATATATATATATATATATATATATATAGTGATTTTGGATTTTAAAATGAAATATAGGCAACACTGTTACATGTGACAAATAAATTACTTGACAGTTTTGCAGGTTAGGTTATTACAAAACAACATGGAACATTTAACACCACAACAACGTTGCGAAATTATTAATATTCACTATCAAAACCAAATCTTTAAAAAGCAACTTGGTGTGGATTACATGCAGATTATGGTTCCCATGATTGGCCAAGTAAACAAATAATTCGTAACGTTGCAGAGAAATTTGAAAATGAGTTTACATTATTGGATAATCCAAGAAAAAATCGTGTCAAAAATGTGAGAAATGCAGACAGTGTTGAAGCTGTAAGACAAAGTGTTCACGATATTCCAAATAGTAAGACTTTCGGAAAATTCCTTCAAATAGGCGCGAATTAGGGCCTCTAGAACCCATATCCAATGTCCATTTTATAGGTTAATAAACACACACACACAATATATATATATATATATATATATATATATATATATATATATATATATATATATATATATATATATATATGTTCAAATAAATCGTAGATAAAAATATAACAATGGCCCTTATATTTATTATCGGAAGATGAAGTTCTTTCTTACCGCGGTTGTCAGATCTTTAGAAATGTCATGTAGTTAAACCTTGCTTGTATATAAACATGAAAAAAGTTCATAACTTTTGATAAAGAATTTAAAAAAATGTATGTAACTCTATTTAATACCTGCAAATTTTGATTTACCAATGTTTCATGATCTTTAGTTCATCACTGGAATTATAATTTATTCTATCTGACAACACGGTAGATCATATTCGTGTGAGATCGCTGCACTGTTCGTTGCTTTGCTCAGAATCTGACACGCAGCTATCGTTCTGCATTCCCTTGTAATGGTGCGTTTACAACTACGGCGATATATGTTATGCGAGTTAAAACATGAAGATAATCATTGTTTACATCTAGTGATAGAAATGTGTCGACCTAATGCTGAATATTGAAATATATTATCTCTCGGACATAAATTCCTTAGCGTTTACATTTATATATATATATATATATATATATATATATATATATATATATATATATATATATATATATATAGGTACGTCTGTCTGACATAAATATAATGTAATAAGTGTCAGGAGTAAACGCGCCATTAGTTGTATTATGTCATTTTCATTTATCATAATATCAAATTAGACCTTTGTTAATGCCAGCCTCAAATTTAAATAATAATTACGTTAATGTATACAATAATCATGTTTTATTAGATTCTTAATCGGCACCGTCAACTGAAATATAATAATAAAGCTATGAAAATGGAGTTGCTGTGTTATCAGTGTTAGTACTAAAGTTTCATTGGTTGTAAATCGGGATACTTTTAATTGAACCTTCTGCATCTTTCTTGCTCTAATTTCATCACATTTACCATGAAGAATAAACAATTTCATCAAAACTTCCTTTGAATGGTTATTGCCTTCCATTTCAATCACTTTCAAAACAAACTTTCGTTAAAGAACATGCAAACGGGTTATTATATATGTCAAATAAATTTTCATAATGACATGCTCCATGGCATTTCATACTATAATACATACAAAATATGACAAAATAACCCAATATCTATAGAAATCTGCTTTGATTTCGGAAACCTGACTATTTAGGTATAGGGACATGATACATCATTTGAAAGGAACTTTAATTATCTTACAGGATATTTAATAATATACAGTGTTCCATTTAAAAAACTTTTCACCATTTTTTGTATCTATTGGTAAAATCACAAATTTTGAATAATCCTGTATAATGGAGAATAAATTCCCGTAGACCTCAGTAATACACAGGACATTGGTAAACTACATCCAAAATTTCAGATCTTAAGAATTCAAATACCACAGTCATAAGCATTTAATTGGAGCTATGTTTTGCACACAAAAAAATAAGGAAAACAATTAATTTCTCGAAAACCACTGGAGATGGGTATAGGGAAGTGTGTCATACAAAAATAATCGGAAAGCAATATTGAAGCGAAACATGCACTAATAGATAGGGTGTCTCATTTAAAATATCAAAGTTGTTGCTACCTTTCGATATAAGCACAACACTGAAAATATTTTAGATAGATAGAACATAACTAATTACCCAAGTAACCAAATTTTCAAAATAATCCTACATTCCGTTCCTAGCAAACGTCTTACCTACCATCGACTGTAAGTCAGCTTATATAAGTCAGCTTATATATATATATATATATATATATATATATATATATATATATATATATATATATATATATATATATACTAACTATAACAGGATCTATAACACGGCATTTCTGTACTATACAAGGAAAAAGGGTTAAGGGCAATATATATATATGTGAAAAAATTTTTGAAAAATATCAGCATCGAATAAACATTTTTATAGCCTTACAGTTAAAAGTCTGGACGCAGTAAGTGCGTTGTGGTAGTGAATTTTCATTAAAATGTTTTTAATAGCAAATATGTGTTTTAAAAAAGCAGGTATCAAATTTGGTTACCAGTATAACCTCTATAGTAGAAACAATGTGCCATGTTTCATCAAAATAACTTTATTGTTTGAAAATGTACAAAAAGTTCCGAAAGTAAATAAAGTGTTCCCGAAGAAACTGGTTTCTTGGTCAACCTTATAGGTTAATAGCAAATTGAAATATTCAAATTTGAAGAATTTAGTCAAAATTCGCTACCATAACACACTTGCTGCGTCCCGAATTTCTTTTCTTACAAACATGCAATATATTTCGATGGAAAATGCAAAAATGCAATAACATAAGGCGTGTTCGATTAGAAAAAAAAAAGGAAATTTGTATTACCAACGACTTATGGGCCATCCTGTGATTATAAAAATATTTTAAGATGTGGTTCAAGACACCCTATAATTAATGTATACATTTTTTTTCGTATCTTGTATAATAACAGATATATTGAGCTTTATTGATTTTTTACGAAAATTCGTCAAAAATTATATACCATTAAACGATAAACTCTATAGCTAAGACTACTCCCAAAGCATCAGAGAAAGGTCTATTTGAAATGAATTTTCTGGAAATATTTTAGTAAAATGAAGGACAATGATGGTTGAAGCTAGAACTTCAGGCTTTGTAAAACACTTTTCTTGAGACATTTGCTTTCCATAGCCCGTATTAGTTTCAGGTTCTTTGCCTAAATGTTGCCAATTTGAACGTTTTAAATCGCGACCTTGACGTTTAGAAGAAAATCCCAATTTATTTTTCTTTAAATGCGTATAATTTTTTTTCTTTTCACCTACAGACCTAAATTTTGGTAGGTCATTTACCTATAATGATATAAACCCGCGTACCAAATTTAGTTGCCCTTGTTTTGTTATTTCCGGAGATATAATATAATTTTTTTTCTGAAGAAAACACAAAATTTTCCGGGAAAAACTAGGCTGATTTTCCTGGCTAACGAACTTATCCAAGCCACTTGCGAAAGGAAGATATTCACCAAATTTAATCAAAATCGACCCATTATTTTTTGAGTTATCGGTGTGATACATACATACATACATACATAGATATATATATATATATATATATATATATATATATATATATATATATATATATATATATATATAGACACACACACACACACACACAGAGTGTGACACACTTAAGATGAAGACACGTCTGTATTTTGTTTATTTTTAGAGATATCGATTTCAATTTTTGTACAGATGTAAAACGTCATTATGCCGTTTGAATAGCCTACCCACTTAAAATGTCAGATGTCAACCCAGCCTGCTTTGATTTCAGGAATAGAGCCGGTTCTCTATATTTCGCGATGCGTTAGAGATATCAAAAAAACTTGTTTTAAAAAGTTATTTAGAATTTGAAGTCAAAATTTGAGTTTTTACTTTTTTGTAAATTTTTAGACAAGTCCAAATTTTTCGTCAGATTTTAGCAGGCAGATTGCCATGGAAACAGCAAACATCGTGAATATCAAAAGAAAACAATGGTACATGATTTATTCAACTCAACTTAAACATAAACTCTAACAAAGGTACAATCAAATTGAATATAAAATTATTAAATGTAGTCTGCTTCAACTAGCCCAACCTCAAGCCTGATGCATTTTTTGATCCGTTTACAATTATCGCTGGCAACTTTTCTTAGACAGCCTAGTGACGTTTTATACCTGTACAAAAAATGAAATCGCTATCTCTAAAAATAAAGAAAATACAGGCGTGTCTTCATCTTAAGTGTGTCACACATATATATATATATATATATATATATATATATATATATATATATATATATATATATATATATATATATATATATATATATATATATATAAACATATAAAAATTGAAACTGACCCCGGATATGTGTTCTAGGGGGCCTAATTAGCGCTCATTTGAAAAAATGTTTTCAAAATTCAAAAGTCGAGATCTCCTCATTAGTGAATTTTTTAAAGAAAATTCACTAAAAATGATACTGAATATGCATTTTAATGTTTAATGTATTCTTTTTCTATGTTCAGCATTCTAGTGTATTTTTTGTTGAGTATATTTCCTGTTTTTAATTATTTTTTTACTTTTGTATACAACTGACTAAGTATTTGTGTTAGTGATCATGATTTTGTTTGCCATTTTTACGTAATTTTATATTATTTATAACTTTCAATATAAGGCTAATCAATAATATATTATTCTTATAAAAACTCACTACCATAACGCATTTACTGCGTCCCGAAATGTGTCTAAAAGGCTATTTTTTCTGATTACACTGATATATCACACGATACGATCAGATCTTACCTGCCATGAAAATTTGGAAAAAATAGTTGCTGCATAGAGTGCTTTGGAAGGAACGCCAATAAATTTGTTTTAACGATCTAAATATTGACAGTTCAGGCAACCATTGATGTTTATAGTATTTCTGCAAATGGTCTCTATGGCATTTATTTGAAAATCATGAATTTTACAAATAAAGAAAAGAGACATGATAAAAATGTATTACCAAAAGTTACTAGTGAAAACTGTTTAAATGAATGTCCGTTAAGGCGGCAATCACCCTAGCGTGCACTTGGATAGACTCTCTATGTTGCAGAAAGCAGCTGTCAGAGGTGTTGTTGGGGCGGGTTGCAGTGCCCACTGTAACCCCATCTTTCAGGAACTTAATATAATGTCACTATACTCACTGGTGGTTTACACACAATTGTTGGTGGTGAGAGGGAATAGGAAAAGTTTTGACCCACATGCTGAAGTGCATAGTTATAACACCAGACATAGAGATAATTTAATCCAACTGAGGCACCGACTAGGTAAAACTAAAATGGTTAGGGTCGACTTTTCAATGCACTCCCAAGATGGGTAAGAAATCAACCTATCAATAAATTCAGAACAATCTTAGAGATTTTTTGATACAGGCCTGTATACAGAACAGATGAATATTTTTATGTAGTACAGCAGTTGAGATTCTCGACGGCCAGGTGATCCACTGTTTTAGTGATAGGCAGATATTGTGTTTTTTAGATGTTAATGTATTTTTCTTAATTTTTAGTTTTGTATTTACATATGCTTTATGTATAATTTTGTATCTTGACTGCCCAATTTCATTTTTGTGTGATCTTGTGGCTAATAAAATTATTCTATCCCTATAGTAATGGACTAGGTACTAATCTAAAAGAATATGGTTCATTTGGAAAACTCAAAAACAAGTATGGTAGCGAAGTTGATGAAAATCTAGTACTATGATAGGTAGGCGTTTAATGGATTTAACTTTTGTTCTTACGAATGAAGAAAATCATTGGCAATGTTGATTATTACTTCCACATCGTCAGTATGTGACGAAAAATGGTAGCGGTGACAGAAATTTTGAATCATTCTATTCAGATAATAGTAAGTACCTAGGGGTGAACGCCTTTTTTCAGACGAGTGTGGAGAGTTTCTGCCCGAGCAAAGCGAGCAGAAACCAAAGCACTCTATGCAGAAACAATTTTTTCCAAATTTTCATAGCAGGTAAGATGTGATCGTATCGTGTGATATATCATTGTAATCAGAAAAAAAGACTTTTTAAAAATGCAAAAATCCGATATGGGGCCCATAAGTAATATCATAGTTAGGTTTTGTAACTCTTGCATCAAGAATGCCTTGGATTTAGATTGCCATTAAAAAAGTGTCCTAACAATGTCATAGGTAAAAGAGTCTAGTTCTTTCGGTATTCGCTTAAAAAGAAAAAACGAAAATTGAAAATTTCCGTTTTTTTCGAATAATTAAAAAGTCTGAACGCAGTAAGCACATTATGGTAGTGAATTTTCATTTAAATGTTTTTAATAGCAAATATGTCTTTTTCAATGGAAGCAGGCATCAGATTTGGTTACCGGTATAACCTATATAGTAGAAACAATGTACCATATTTCATCAAATAAGCTTTTCGACAAAACTCCCAAAAAAGTTTTTTGCATAAAATTTACAATTTTTTCACAAAAATCCGAAATCATTTTTTTAAATAACTTATTAAACATTTATTATTATCCCCTTCACTTCTGAAACATAAAATACAGACTGTTCTATTTGAAACAATTGAGTTTGATTTTTTTTTATTCAGTCACTATTTGAGAGCGCCTGGTGCATGGCATCTCGATTTTTTTCATGAATAAAAATAAATAAAAACCACTCTGAATGCGTCATTTGCATTAGACTCCGATTTTTGTTGGTAAAACGCCGTATCACAATATTTGATATGTGCCAAAAATGTGAAAAGTTGCAAAGCAATTGAAAGAAAAATTAACATGCATTACAATTCGATGGTAAATGCAAAAATTTAATAATATAAGGGGCGTTAGATTTAAAAAAGAAAGTTTGTATTGCCAACGACCTATGAGCCACTTGTGATTGTCGAAATGATTTTTATAAGATGCCGTTCAAATTGCAGCTATTCACATTTGAAGCATTTAATGAAAATTCGCTACTAAAACACACTTGCTGCGTCCGGAATTTCTTTTCTTACAAACATGCATTCTATTTTGATGGAAAATCCAAAAATGCAATAATATAAGGCATGTTTGATTTAAAACAAAAAGAACATTTTGTATCACCAATATCTTATGGGCCACCTGTGGTTGTAGAAATAATTTTCTAAGATGTAGCTTAAGACACCCTATAATTAACTTATACAATTGTTTGTCGTAATATTGAGCTTTACCGTAGAAATGCGTCACCTTGTATATATATGTAAACAGATAAAAACTGAAACTAACCCCGGATGTGGGTCCTAGGGGACCTAGTTCGCATTCAATTGAAAAAATCTTTTTAAAATTCAAAGTCGCGGTCTCCTCAATAACGAATTTTAAGAGGAAAAGTTATCAAATTTTCAAAGCAATTTTTCTGTCACTTCTTGCCCTTTTTGCGCCAAAAAAACTTAGTATTTTGCTGTAACATACAAAGGATTTTGTTACCCACACAAAATATTTTGCTTTTATGCATTTATCTGATCATCACTGGCACCCAAAATTTGTTTTTTTAAATGCCTATAACTTTTTTCCTTTCTCTCTACACGTCTAAATTTTGGCACATAGTTTACTCTTTGTGACACTAACCAGCATACCAAATCTGGCTGCACGTGCTTTGTTATTTCCAGAAATATGAAGAATTTCCTGACCAACAAACTTATCTATGCCATTTGCAAAAAGAAGGCACCCACCAAATTTGATCTAAATCAGCTCATTATTTTTTGAGTTATCGGTGTGACACACACACACACAAATATATATATATATATATATATATATATATATATATATATATATATATATATATATATATATATATATATATATATATATATAAAGCATCAGAGAGTCTATTTGAAATAAATTTTCGGTAAATATTTTAGTAAAATGAAGGACGATGATGGTTCAAGCTGAAACTTAAGAGTTTGCAGAACACCCTTCTTGCGACATTTTCTTTACATAATCTGTATTTGTTTCAGCAACTTTGCCCAATGTTGCCAATTTTGTCGTTTGAAATCGCCACTTTGACGTTTTGAGGAAAACCCCAACTTTTTTTCCTCAAATGCCCATAACTTTTTTGTCTTGAAACTTAGACCTAAATTTTGGTGCTTTGTTCACTCTTTATAATACAAACACGCGTACCAAATTTGGTTGCCCTCACTTTGTTATTTCCGGAGATATAATTTTTTTCTAAAAGAATACACAAAATTTTCCGGGAAAACCTGGGCCGATTTTCCTGGCTAACGAACTTATCCAAGCCACTTACAAAAGGAAGGTGCTCAACAAATTTGATCAAAATCCGCCCATTACTTTTAGTTTCGGAGTTGTCGGTGTGATACATATAACATAAAAATTTCAACTGATCCCGGATGTGGTTCTAGGGGGCCTAATTAGCGTTAATTTGAAGAAAATTCTTTAAAAGTCGGGATCTCCTCAGTGAATTTTTTTTTAACAAAATTCACTAAAATCAAGACCCTTAAAATCATTTATGGACAAGTTACAGTAAGTACCCACTTAACGTCCTAGTTAGGGACCTAACACTCGCGACGTTAAGTAAAACGAATTATTAGGAATGGACATGTACATACATATATCTACATATTTGTCACTGCAAAAGGATTAAGAAAAAACAGTATTCTCTTACGTATGTATTATGTACACGCCTACAGTCTACATTATATTATGTACTCTTTTTTTACCTACTATTTTAGACATTTTTTTAGAATAACGTTATACTGAATCAGTTTCAACATTAAACGATACATTTGCCTACAACAAACTGCGACGCTATAATGAAACAACGTTAAATGAGACGACGTTATGCGAGGAATTACTGTGTGACTATAATGTTTTAATGTTGTTAGTGAATTTTCTTAGAAAAAATTCACTAATGAGGAGATCTCGACTTTTGAATTTTGAAAAAATTTCTTCAAATGAGCGCGATCTAGGACCCCTAGAACCCATATTCGGGGTCAGTTTCAATTTTTATATGATATATATATATATATATATATATATATATATATATATATATATATATATATATATATATATATATATATATATATATATATATATATATATATATATATATATATATATATATATATATATATATATATATATATGTGTGTGTATCACACCGATAACTCAAAAAATCATGAACCGATTTAGATAAAATTTAGCATGTGCCTTCCTTTTGTAAGTGGCTTGGATAAGTTCGTTAGCCAGAAAAATCGGACCAGGTTTTCCAGGAAAATTTTGGGTTTTATTTCGAAAAAAAATTTTATCTCAAAAAATAGGAAAGCTATGGTAACCAAATTTGTTACGTAAGTTTACGACATTAAAAGGAAACTATATACCAAAATCTATATTTCTATGTTAAAAGAAAAAAAAAGTTATAAAAAAATATTTCGTGCCAGATCATTTCTATGAAAATTCACTACCATAACGCACTTGCTGCGTCCAGACTTTTTTTTATTGGACATAGTCAAGTGATAGCTTTCTCTCAAGTTTTGTTCGAAAAGTCATGCCACAGGATGTTAAAATTTTTCTTAATGTTGGAATGTTCTTTTTATTGTCTACTCTCATCTTCGATTAACTCCAAACTGAAACAGTTGTAAAATACTAATTTGTAATTTACTTTGTTTATGTTATGCTATAGAATATTAGATTTAATGGATTTGGGCAGATAACATCACAAAAAACAGGGCTGCCGCTGAATGAATTGTCACTATATAAAGCCAAAGTACCAGAATTCCATACACCACACAACTTGACCTGTACCTACATGCACATTTAGTAATAATAATAACTAGGTATAAAGACTTCGTTTCCAGCAGCTTCAGAATCTTATAAAGTACTTTTACGAGAAATCCCATTTGCATCTTTATAAAGTTTTATGCAGTGGCGGTGAGACTTAAAACCCCAATCTAAGAAATAATAACCACATGAACACATTACCCACAAATAGTAAAGAAATGCTGAAAGCTACTTAATGTGAAAGCCTGTGCATGGGTCTCGCCCTAACAGGCTGCAGCAGCAAAAAGTTGATAAGAAAGAACACGCTAGCAAGGAGCGAAGTGGGATGAAACTAAGGGTTTTATGGTTGCAAGTGAAGACTGTGTTAGCACCAGAAATTACTGAAGATATATCATCTAAGAAAATATTAATGACAAGTGCAGACGATGCGGTAACTCTCTTAAAACTATAGAGTACCTGGCAGAGGTCTTTAGTTCCCTCGCAAGTAGAGAGCATACAAAGTCATGACAGCCTCGCAAAAATATTGCACCCTGCACTTGCACACGAGACAACAGCTAGACCTGAACTCCGTCCACCATTTCCTCTAGGCTAATAGGCCCCAACTCCTCTTCCTGACCGAAACTCAAATCAGTGCCAAAACAGCCACTAATCACCTTAATTTCCCGGGGTATGAGCTCCTTACTTCTTTTAGATTGCATGGAGGCGTGTGCGCGTACGTCCATAGCAATCTACCCTGCACTAGACTCCCCAATTTAAAAGCTGGAAGAAAAGACATACTATGGATAAAACTCTCTCTCAGGGCTGCAACTAAATTCATCTGTTGCATTTACTGGTCACCTTCTGACAACAACTTTGTCCAGCTCTTTGACTACCTTTCTGAAAAAACCGACCATATGATTTCTGAATATCCTTCCTCCGAGATCACACCCACGTATCGTTTGGCACTACAACTCCGCGAACTGGGACGAAATGCGGGATTACTTTCCTCATTTCAATGGGCGTCTGTCTGCTTCTCTCATCCTGACCCCTGTGATATCTCACAAAACGTCACCGAAATTATCCAAGCTGGCATGGAATTATTTATTCCACGTACACAGAAAACCTCTTCAGCCACTCAAAAGCCCTGGTTCTCTAAATCCATCTGATTTCTGAATATCCTTCCTCCGAGGTCACTATTCTTGGTGACTTCAATGTCCATAATAAGGAATGGCTAGGATCTTCAAAAACCAATCCACAAGGAAGAGCAGAGGAGGTCTTTGCAGTCAGCAATTCTTTAGCCAATATGGTTCAGCAACCTACTTACTTTCCTCGCATCACAACACAGCTCAAATCCCTTGGAACTCCTTCTTACTACAAATCCTGACTGCTATAAGATATCAGTCACCGCCCTCCTGGGTCGCTCAGACCACGGCATGGTTACTGCTTCCTGCGCAATGCAACCCGAGGTCACACAGTCATCACACCCACGTATCGTTTGGCACTACAACTCCGCGAACTGGGACGAAATGCGAGATTACTTTTCCTCATTTCCATGGGCGTCTGTCTCCTTCTCTCATCCTGACCCCTCTGATATCTCACAAAACATCACCGAAATTATCCAAGCTGGTATGAAATTATTTATTCCACGTACACAGAAAACGTCTGCAGCCACTCAAAAGCCCTGGTTCTTTAAATCCTGTGACAAGGCCAGACTTGAAAAGGTCAAAGCTCACAAAAAGCTTCTACACAATCCCAGTCAAGAAAACCGTCAAGCATTTAACGACGCAAGAAACCGTTATGTCCGCATTCTTTCTGAGGCAAAAAACTCGTTTAATAACTACATCAAAAACAAAGTCCTTATAAGCTCCAGCGGCAGCAAACCCTTCTGGACTCTTGCTAAATCTATTGGGAATAATTTCTGCAAGAGCACGTTCCCACGTTTTGTCTCAGGGGATGAAATTGTTTCTACCACCCTGGGCAAGGCTGAACTTTTTGCCTCGTTGTTCGCCGGCAATTCTACTCTCAACCCACCTCCAAATGTTCAACCACCAACAGTCCCCAATGTCGCGCATAAAATGACGGATATCATTTTCAAAACTAGAAAAGTATGAAAGATGCTCTCTTCTCTTAATACCAGGAAAGCCTCTGGCAGCAATTGTTCTCAAAAAATGCGGCATATTCCCTAACTGGAAAACTGCTCGAGTACAACCTGTCCCCAGGAAAGGATCGAAAGCGCTTCCTAGCAACTACAGGCCTATTTCTCTCCTTTCAGTCATCTCTAAAGTGATGGAAAAGTATATAAACACCGAATTACAAAAATTTCTTGAAAAACACAGTCTAATCCACGACAGGCAGTATGGATTCCGTCAGCGCAGATCAACTGCCGACCTCCTTTCCTGTGTCACCCATTCTTGGAACAAGTCTATGGAACTACACAGTGAATCCCAGATTGTCGCTCTAGACATATCCAAAGCATTCTACCAGGTCTGGCACGCAGCGCTGCTTAATAAACTACTGGCCTATGGCCTACCACCAAAACTCTGTAAGTGGACTGCAAATTTCCTCTCCAACCGGAGCATTTCTGTTGTCGTGGGTGGCCATTCCTCTAAACTGTATCCAATTAATGCAGGAGTTCCTCAAGGTTCAGATTTAGCCCCTACTTTGTTTCTTCTCCACATCAATGACCTCCTCTCTAGCACATCCAACCCAGTTCACAGTTACGCGGACGACAGCACCCTCCACTCCAATATACAATATTCTAAGCCTGTCTCTTTAGCCCAACTAGATGAGGATCGCACTCATGGAGGGTTCTATCTCCTTGGATCTCCAAAAAATATTAAACTGGGGAAGTAGAAATCTTGTACAATTCAGCCGCACCAAATCACAGTCTTGCTTTCTTTCTCATAAGAGATACACCAGCCCTAGACCCATCACAATAAACAACCAAGTTATTTAAAGTAATGAGTCCTTTTCACTTGTTGGCATCTCTGTGGATCGAAATCTCAATTGGCACCAACATGTCACATCAATTGCAGAAGCAGCTGCTAAGAAATTAGGTTTCCTCTTCCGAGCTCGCAAATACTTTTCACCAGCTAATCTCTATACTTTATATACTTCACAAATAAGACCAAACCTCGAATACTGCTCCCACATCTGGGGCGCTGCTGCCGCTTCTACACTCGCTATCCTGGACTCCATTCAGAAGAGAGCTATACGTCTCATCGGTGACCCTACCCTCATCCAAAAGCTGCCATCCCTTGCCCATCGACGTGCCGTTGGTGACCTCTCTCTCTTTTATAGATATCTGCACGGGCGCTGCTTAGAGGAGCTTTCTTCCATAGTTCCTCCACCTGTTGCCCCCAACAGATCTACGAGGGGAACAGAGCGAATGCACCCTTTTACTGTCCAGGTCACCAGACATAGAACATCTTGTTATGTCCGCTCTTTTGTCCCAAGGATTTCGAAGTTGTGGAACTCCTTGCCGGCACATGTTTTTCCTTCTTCCCCGAACCTCGAAACCTTCAAGTCCAGAATTAACAAGTTGCCTCTTTCCTCCTTGTCGACACCCACAGTACGATAGTATTTAGGCTGTAAGCCCTGTTGTTGAAAAAAAAACAGGGCTCCAAGTCTGATTCTAAGTAGGAGCCAATTAGTGTGCTAAATAACACAACTATTATAGCCATTACTGATATACAAAACTATTCCAGGCAACAGGCCTAACATACTTCTATGGCAAAAGTAACAGCACGATACACCTGCTTGACATAACTGTGCCTTCAGATCACGGCCACCTCCAAGCTACTTACACACAGAAAATATACAAGTATTTGGTACTAGCTGAAGAGATTAATAATGTTTGGAATGTGAAAAATGTTGTAATAAGGCTTGATCATTGTACCTCCCTTACATAATCTAGTTGCCAACATGCAGAAAAGTGTTGTATTGATGACCTATCGAATAATAAGGTCTCTTCTTTCTCAACAGAATGAAATTATTTCTTTCATGTTTTACTTGGAAATACTGCGGTAAGACAGATGTAAACTCTCGCTAAAACCACATTAGAATATAACAATAATAATACTTAATCAAATTTAGGAGTGGAAGTGCCAAAATTGCGCATTGGAGACATTTTGTAAAAACCTTCCAAAAATAGTGAACAAATGTAAACAAAAAATTTATGCGAACTGAAAAAAAATTATAGTTTATTTTATTTTTTAGCTCACTTGATATATTAACTGATGGTTTTAAGAGTTTTTATGCATAAAACCATGTTTTCATTTAATGCTCTCTTAAGTTGTAAGCCCTATAGTTTATACATTATATGTTAATAGCTCTTTTTAATTAGTATAAAAGAAATGTTTAAATTGGTTTACCCAAATTTACATAAAAATATCATAGTTCGTTAAATTAATGTTTAGGTTTAGACTTTGGTTAATTTCGGAAAGCATGTAAAATTGTTCCATGCCACTGTTTTTATTAGTAGCTTTTTTAATTTTGTGTAATTATAATATAAAAATATTGTAAAAGAGATATATATTTTTAATAAAAACATTACCCAGAAGAATGTTTTTGTTTTCTCATGCTTTAATTACTTATTTTAAATTTTTACAAATGTAACACATTTAAAAATCAGAAAAATATTGGGTAGCTGCCAAACTTCCGCGGTTGTCTTAGAATTTGACATGTACATAGAATTTAAATCGGTAATCATGCTATGTAGCTAGTGTAGGCCGCCAAAGTAGTGCTGTGAAGAAAGCTGGATAATTGACTATTCACTAGTTGATGAAAAAACTACTTATAGATACACAAAAATCAATCAACTTGTTATTTACGCTATCAATTAATCCTTTTATGGTCGTAAATTAACCATCCTATATTCATCGATTGTACAGTCTCTAATTGACAATTGTTCAGTGATTTGGTCACCTCGCTATGCTGTGCATATTGATAGAATTGAAAATACTCAGGTCAAAAGTTTATATTATAGAATTTCCATGTGCTTTTATAATTATAGTTACAGCTTATTGCTTTCTTATTTTGGTCTACATTTCGTTCATACTAGGCGCAGTTATATCCCATCTCAATTCAGAATAATAGTTTGTCTACATACTGTTCGTAATCCTGGCATGCTGGGTAGTGAATTCCACCATACTTACTATGGCAGTTTGATATGGCATAAAGCCAGTTTAGTTAAAATGCATGTAAAGTTTTAAAGATGTGAAATATTGTATTATTGTTTTGCTTGTCTGGGTCTGTAACATTTTTCTTTGTACATATTATATTATGTAAAATGGCAAGTGCGTAAATAAATCGTAATTATTATTATTAATAGATGCAGGTTGTATTCGACGTTGCCGAATGGGGGGTATTTTGGTTATATTTTAGTAAAATGAAGGACAATGACGATTGAAACTAAGACTTTAGGCTTTGTAAAACATTCTTCTTGAGACATTTTCCTTTGATAGCTCATATTAGTTTCAAGTGCATTGCCTAAATATTACCAATTTTGACGTTTTAAATCGTGACTGACGTATTGAAGAAAACCCAAATTTATTTTTCTTTAAATGCCTGTAACTTTTCTGTCCTTTAACCTAGAGCTAAATTTTGGTAGGTAACTTACCTATAATGATATAAACCTGTATACCAAATTTGGTTGCCCTTACTTTGTTAATTCCGAAGA
Source organism: Tillus elongatus (assembly GCA_964006375.1). NCBI lineage: Eukaryota > Metazoa > Arthropoda > Insecta > Coleoptera > Cleridae > Tillus > Tillus elongatus. Next base: position 161,973,325 of record OZ023263.1, read on the forward strand.
TTTAATTTTTTTTCTAAAGAAAATCCAAAATTTTCCGGGAAAACCTCGGCGGATTTTCATGGCTTACGAACTTATCCAAGCCACTTGCGAAAGGAAGGTACTAACCAAGTTTTATCAAAATCGGTACATTGTTTTTTTAGTTATAGGTGTGACAGATAAATAAATATATATATATATATATATATATATATATATATATATATATATATATATATATATATATATATATATATATATATATATATATATATATATATATAACCAAAACACATTTACTGCAACAACACTCTTTTGTTATTGCAAACGGATAACTCTTATTAGGCGCCTTTTATTATTATTTTTTCAAATATCAGAAAAAGTCTGTTAGTTTCAGCCAGTATATTATTGTACATAGGCCTAAATGAATTGGTGTATGCAGGGGTTGCACACATTTAGGAGCTGTCGGTCGAACAATACACACTCATGACTTCTGCTTGATGATGCACAGGGGACAGGAGAAAACGTTATAAAATCATGATCTAATCTTTGACAGGGTGGTGGTGTTTTGCTTGCAATTTGATCACCATTTAAAGGAGAACTTTTTCTGTTTGGAATCTTATAAACTCTATATGGTCTGTAGATATTCTTTAAGAATTGTTTTATCATTTTGAGCAATATTTGTTGTAGTGCTATACATTCCTCCGTCTTCTCCTCTTGCAATCTAAAATTGTTTCAACTGTTGTCACTTTTACGTTACATTTGCATGGGGAAGTTAGTGATTCTTGGTGGTTTCAATATACCATCATATGTTACATGTTCGCTCTAGACTTGGCTGCAGGGTTAGTGAATGTTGGATAAACTTTTTTATTTGATAAGGCGAATTTACATGGATTGTAGCATGCTTTTCAGGTAGCTGATTGGACTACTGTTACATCTTGTATCAGCCTGGACTCAGTATGTGAACGTTTTTATGTTATCTATTCTCTGTTCCACAGATTTATTTATCTGAAAATGCCATGCTCCACAGGGTATCCTCTATACACAAACAGGGCAATTAACTCAAATATGAGGCATTTCGATTATATAAGGCTAATGGTGATGTTGAGGCACATGGCAGTTTTTTTACCTCAGGGGAAAAATTAAGAATGACAACCCACTTAAGGGTTTCTAAAACAAACCCTGAAGTAGGCTAGGGGGTCACAAAGATAAGTTCACCTAGTATGGCTATCCTAGCATCAAATCAATCATAGATACCAATACACTGAGTTCAACCAAATACTATATAATGATAATACAGGACACTCCGGCTGATTTCGTGTTTCAAGAATATCAGCGCCCCTAGCGGATAGTACTGATGTTACGTCGTTCGAGAACGTTTAACACTAGCAATTGCTGGTGTTTAAATGTGTATGATTAAGTTTGAGCTGTGTTTTTTACAATTAATGTTAGTGGTTGGGTGTGTGCAATCTATAATTGTTCGAATTATAACGTGCTATATCTATCAAAGACATTTCATAGGTTTCCAAAGGATCGCGTAACGTGAATATGATTTGAAGCAGAAGACAAATTCAGAATCACTTTTATGCCAATATGTACAGTTCACAGAAGATAATTTATTGTGTAATATTTACCATCATGTACCTATTTATAGATAAACTTCGTAAACGGATGGTTGAAATGCTTCAATCATAACTTGTCTTCCAGTGCATACAAAAAAATGAAGGCATAAAAAGTTTTGCATTAATAATAAATGGTATAAGAACACTGTTTTTCTATTTTCTTCTGTGTCCTATTTTATTTCAGTATGGCATAAATTGACACATTTTTTCACATTTACAATGATTTTACTTGGTCAAGGCTTTTAATTATCTTCCTAAGACAAGTTTTCAAAGAGAAGTAGAAATAGCAAATTCAGCCCTATAATAGATTTATTCACGGAAGTAAGAGTTAGTCTCACCTTTCATCTGCACAATTTCTTAATTATGTACTAAGTATATCAGTTACATATTTTAAAATATTAGATTAATAAGACAGTTTTCATGTAGAGATATAGCAAATTGAGTACTGTGATACCATTTATACCTAGAACAATTATTTATAGGTAAGTACAGATTGTAGCTTAATATCCTCAGAAACAGCTTTCAATATATTCCTATATCTACCCTTGAAATAGTAGTTTAACGACGGTTTTAATGTAGTACTTTAAATTATGATTATGGGTAAGAGAAATTTGCAGAATTATTCATGCTGAATTCATTTAGGTTTCAAGCTTATTGTTGATACAAATTCTATTTATAACTATATAATCAGAAAATTTTCACTGTTTTGTCATGTACAAGTTTTTAGATTCATCTATAATAAACCAATTGTTTAAATTAAGAATATACAGGTAAATATACAATTCAAATTACTCGCACAGTTGTCAGTACTTCACGCGAGGTGGCGCTAGTGTACTTGTCACAAATTTCACCAATGCTAAAGCATAGGAGTATCCCGTATTGTCATTATGTAGTATTTGGTTCAACTATCTTATCCAACTACTCAGTATGTGACATCAACTTTACTTATCCGATACACTTCCCTTTATAAATATCTAAACACATGTACAGAACATTTGGATGGCCATTCAAAATTTGTAAGGGACAATCTAATCTGGAGTACCACTTCTAATTGGTTCTTTAAATTACAAAATTATTAATGCCCCTTTAAATTGAAATCCAAAACTATAAGTGTCAAATATGAGAAAGTAATAAGAAATAATATAAAACATAACCTTTCAAAAGAGTTTTAATCTGAACAGTACTAATGAATTCTTTAAAGCAGGTAAAAAGCATTAAAGTCATTATTTCCAAGGTAAAAAAGAACAGAACAAGGCTATACTCCAGACTGAATTCATTCAGTAAAAGCCCTACACGTTTCGGCCCATATCTCAGGCCATCTTCAGGGGCTTCCTGAAACATTACAAAAGTGGCTGTGTCAGAAACAAAGTTCCTGGTACGTCGGCAAGTATCACATGACAAGCAGTTACAAAATTCTAAACAGTCTTACAAGCAAAGTCTAAATAGAAACTAAAGTCAACACTAACATGCTCTACAACAGTTACATTTATAAAATCAAAGCTAAAAGTTGAGAAGTTAAAAACATCAAAATATCCAAAGCATGGTCGAGGCACATCCAAGCAGCAAAAACAACAATGCAAAAGCAGTAAAAACGGGTAGAAACCCGAGTAAGTTAAGTTTAAAAGTGCACTAACACACCACAATCTAAGGTCTTTAAACACACAGATAGAGAGGCTGCCAAGGCAGGCTGCACAGTCAGAGAAAACACTGAGTTCAACCTATAAAGAATAAGTTGAATCATAGGTTGAACTCAGTGTTGTCTCTAAAAGTTCTGCCCTGACTGTGCAGCCTGCCTTGGCAGCTTCTCTCTCTGTTTGTTTGAAGACCTTAGATTGTGGTGTGTTAGTACACTTTTAAACTTAACTTACTCGGGTTTCTATCTGTTTTTTGCTGCTTGGATGTGCCTCGACCATGCTTTGGACATTTTGACGTTTTTAACTTTTAATTTTTTAACTTCTCAACTTTTAACTTTGATTTTATAAATGTAACTGTTGTAGAGCATGTTACTTTGTATTTAGACTTTGCTTGTAAGACTGTTTAGAATTTTGTAACTGTTTGTGCTGTGTGATACTTGCCAAATAACCAGAAACTTTGTTTCTGACACAGCCACTTTTGTAATGTTTCAGTAAGCCCCTGAAGATGGCCTGAGATATGGGCCGAAACGCGCAAAGCTTTTACTGAATGAATTCAGTCTGGAGTATAGCCTTGCTCTGTTCTTTTTTACCTTGGAAATATGTCTAACCCAGATGTGACGTTCAGAAATTACATAATCATGATGTCTCGTAAGGCACAACAAAAATAAGCTTCACTTTATCCTACATGTTCTAGTCTTCAAGCGAGTGATATACTATGCAAAGTGAAATCTGAATAAAATTGTCTGGTCACAAACCAGTCAAATGGTTGCTCGGGTGAAACCCATGTAAAATATATGTCTAATCTTCAATTATTTTACCACGAGGAGTTATCTCATTCCTATATTTCCAATAGAATTTTACAACACTCCCCTTCAAGAGAACACACAGAAGAATCACTTGAGTACGGCAGTAAAATGCTACCACTATCTTATCCAGCTTTTAAAACTGTGTTTTTTACAACTTCAACAAAAACTCTTTCCATCCACATAACACAAAAATTGGTAGAAACTTGAAATTTCTCAATGCACATATAATGTATTTATTGCATCGAATTCGTAATGTGAAATACCACATGTACAGCACACACATCAGATGGAAAAAGCCGAGAGCTCACTAACGTCCAGATCGACTTGATGTAGCAGCATTGAGGTACAATGATATTTGTTTCACCGACAACCATAAACATAAACGATATGTGAAAATGGTTATACATCAGATACCTGCTACCATTGTCAAGAAGTAAATGTTTCCCAGCCACCACGTTGAAATACACACAAACAGATTGATATAACAATCAATTTAAGATTACGAATATATTAAGCTAATTACCACAGAATAAGATAATAATCCTACGACTTAAGTTTGACCATTATTACATCAATAACAGAGTACTAAAAACCTTCAAACTATGACGATCAACAACCAATAATGACTATATGTCCTTTTATTTTAAATAATTAGGCAATAAATCCTGTAATATATTAGTTTTATTTGTAAACTAAGACAAAGAAAATAAGGTTACAACATCAGAGACAAACAAAATATTTAAGGGATATATCCAACAATATTAAACGAGATCGTAAGATCTTCTCGTCATATATACATTCTAAACAGGAAAGCACGGTTGTAGCATATCGTTGATAGTTTTGCCGACTACTTTTCTAAACTCACGAATGAAATGTTTCCCCTTATTCAGCTGAAGGGCCTGGAATGCAGGATATACTGTCCAATTCTGTTCTCGACATGTCTGAAATTTCCGCTGAAGAAGTTTCACTAGGCGTTCGTAAGATCAAGGCAAAAATGACTGCTGGTCCAGATAACATTGCAGCTTTTGTATTGAAAGATTAGTCTGAATCACTCCAAATTCTAGAATTTGTAATAAGATCTATTAGAGATTTTGTTCACACAAGTGCTAGAGTTGCTTTTGATTCTCTGGTCAGAAGTAGACTTGAGTATGCATCAATTGTATGGTCGCCTAATTATTACATGCATGCCTGAGAAGGTGCAGCGAAGACTTTTAAAGTACCTCATGTTTAAACAGAGCGCAGCTCTGAAGTTTGTAACGATTAATTTTTTTTTACCTAGAATCATAACTGGTTTAAAAACGCTTATAAAGTCCCCAAGCATCTAAATAATACCAAAAACCCTGTCTATATTAAATATTACAAGTTTTGGTTTCAAAATTATTTTGATGAAAATTAGCTAAGAAATTCTATATCGTAAGATCCGTACTGAGTTCCCTATAATATACGTCGAAATCTGAATATTGAAAAACGTTGCATTTTTGTTGGGGAAAATGAATATCTCTATTGTCCTGAAATTCTAGGTAAATAACAGAAGCTGACGTAATTACGAACAGACGAGTCCATTATTGTGAAAGTGTGTATAGACTTCGCCACCAATTGGAGGTCTCGTCTTATCTCATTCGAAGAGTTGAGGCTAGAAAGAGCTTGCGCACAGCCACCAACGGTCACGGTAAGAATTTTTTCGTGCAGCAGTTAGCGAACTTCTGAACTCAAGATGTTAGCGAGGACTCTCTGCCAAGCGTTTGTGGAGTGAACACCCTTTAGTTGTGCTGGCTAAAAGTTATCTTGAAATGGGGTGATAAACTCCTTTCTGTTATCTATACCATCTAATAATAAGTGTCAGTGATGGTTTAAAGTCATTTAGGCGGTTTTCGAGTTTAAATAAACATCGTATTTAGCATAAAAACGCGAGTTAAGTTGTGGTTTTTTTTTGTTCCGACCTGATGCATTTCTTACCTTAATCAGAAACAGTTCCTGATTATTACCGAAGTTTGAGTCAACCAGCAGTGAATTTCACCTGGGCCAATTCACGTTTTAAATTGCGAATTGCAAAGTTTCCGTCAAGCGAATTCAGAACATCAGACATAGTTGTCAAATGGTTTCCTAATATTTGAGCAATAAGCCCACCAACCCAATTGGAGTCTGTGAACCTGTCTTAGGTGCTCATAGTTGATCCCACTTGGAAGGCATCTTCATAGGGTCATCAGGTAACTCAATACAGAAACATTGGGTGAGTCTGTGTAACTCCTTTTTCTCTGAGCCGGCACAATTTTTCATGCACCAATCTAATATCTGAAGCCTTATAACTTGAACTTTCCAAAATAACGTAAACAAATTCGAACTTGAACAGTGTCGGAGAGGTGCTATAGGGATAATTGTAAATTTCCTGTTTAATCGGTTGAATTTTGTCTGTGAATTTAAACACATAGTTCTTGAGATTGTAATTAGTAAATTTTGTCTGTAAAATATCTAACCTGTACATTCTTTTCAATATATCTTATTTTCAATAATTAATGTAGTAATTTCACGTATAATTATATATATATATATATATATATATATATATATATATATATATATATATATATATATATATATATATATATATATATATATATATATTGGAGCCTCACTCAAAGAATTAACCAGTTATTGAAAAATTAATCAAATTGATTGACAAACGTCAAGTGATTTACCTAATAATTTGTTTGCTTTTTAGCTGTAAAATACAGTATTTCATCTTACATATAAAGCTCAAGTGGCTAACATCAGTATTTTAGTAACATGTAACCATCTTTATCTTATTGTTTTGTCATATGTAAGTGAATTGATTTCTTTTTCTTGAAGTTCTTGCTGTTTATCTGATTTTTATTTGTGTGCAATTAATATTTATTTGAGATGTGCCAACCTTTTTTATTTCATTTTGTTTGCTACTCCAAAATTAATTTATGTTAATAAATTTAATACTTTGTTACATTAACATATCTCTTTGATTGAAGAGAAATTCCTCCACTTCTTTCTTTTGGTGTCGGCGCAAACAATTTATTCTTCCTAATGATGATCTAGATATCTAAATTTCAATATTACCTGGCACTAGTCTGGGGAGCCCACAAATATAGGACTCCAGGCAGTGCGAGACAAACAAAGAAAGAACATGAGTATTCAACGACATCAATATCTGTCAACCTCCTAAAAGTATTGCTAATCTTAATAAATATGATAATCTGATAGATAGCTATTTTAGGGTAGGGTGTTATAGGCAATTGTAACCTCACTATTGAGCAGATCTATATCCACCTGAGGTCAATCACCATATACCACGGTTTTCTCTAAGTTTTTGTTTGAAGGAGGTAACAAGTTTGCTATCCCAATTGTTGTCGGAGACAGGCTATTGGTTGCTTGCTGCCAGTACATGCTGCTTTTCTTTGTAAGCTGTTAAATCACTTTGTTGCCTGTTCTGAGCTTTGTCATTACATGTTCCTAGGTTGAGTAGCCTAATTTGCTGCAATTTTCTACCATATATATGTGTAAGCTATATAATCTACTGAGCATTCATGTGGATATATTTTAGTGTACCTTTAAGGACTTTAAAACAGTGTGTTACAAGCATTAAATGTCTGCCTAGCAAGTTTATTATTGTTTTGTTTATTAGATATTGTAATTTTTCTTTTGTTTTGTATCCCATCCCGTAATTGGATTTTCTGTAGGATGGATGTAAATAAATAAATTACTGGTAACGTTTTCTGTAGGACATTGACATGTACTTACACTTGTTTTGCTCCAACCCCTCCAAACAGCAAGTATTCTTTATATCGATAACTTTAAACTATGTACAGGGTGATTCTTTATAATGTCGCCCACCTTTAACTTTGTTATTTTAAGTGAAATCTAACAATAAATAATATAACAGTTTCTAATTAAATATAAAGATGCTCTACCAGGCATCCATTTTCTTCAACACATTGTATAAGGGTTCTTCGCATTTTCTCTAATGAATCTGTTCTGAATGCTGGGTTATTTTCATTTAAATTAATAATTTCATTCCGTCTCAAATCTTTAAGATGATCGAGGTTTTCAATTTGGTGGTCGTATACACGGTTTTTTATATAACCCCAAAGAAACGCATCCATAGGTGTCAAATCGGGGCTGTTTGCAGGCCATTTAATTGGCAAATTTCTTTCGATCCATTCAGGAAACCTTTCGTTTAGGTAATTAAGCACAGCACGATTGTGAGGGGGTGCTCCATCCTGCTGAAAAATTATATTTTGTAATATATTTAAAGGCAAATCGTCTAAATATCCTTTGAACTCATTTTCCAAGAAATCTAAATAGCGGCCTCCATTTAAAACAGTATCAAAAAAATACAGACCGATAACTTGATCGCCCAGGATACCACACCACACATTCACGGATTGTCGCCCTTGGAACTTAAATTCCCTATAAGAATGTGGATTCTCTCTTGCCGATTGTCTGGTATTTTTCGGTTAAACAGGCCACTAGTAGAAAAGGTAAACTCGTCAGTTCATAAAACTGTTTTCAAAAAATTACTATTTATGTTTATTGTCTAGAATCAGTTGACAAAATGCGACCTGATCATATTTTTGCATTTGGGTAAGCTTTATAGTGGGTTTAATGTTATATGGCTTTAGATTCCATTTTCTTAACGTTCCTTGGACTTTACTGTATGAAGTTCGCTGAATATTTTCTTGTGTTGCTCGTAATGTCTTTGAAATGTTTCTTATGGAATTGTTTGGATTCTCTTCTATAGCAAGTAAAATATTCAATTCTGCATTTTCATCTACGTTGACAGCAGTTCTTTTTCTCCTTTGTAAATTTGACGTTTCTTGAAATTTCCTATATATATATATATATATATATATATATATATATATATATATATATATATATATATATATATATATATATATATTCTTTGCATTTCATGGCACCCATATAAGTTATTAACAATCTGACACCCACACTTTTATACGTATAAAATAAAAGGATCATATGTTGCTATATTGGCACCCGTGTAAATCCGTGTTAAAATGGCACCAAAATGTATAAACTTGTGATACTACGGGTCAAACTGGCACCCTACAGTGTTGCCAAAATATTTTATTGTTTTATACATATAAAAGAAAAATGTCAAATGGTTGGTGTATTAGCACCCTCGTTACTCTTGGTCCAATTAACACCAATGCATGAAATTGTAACATTACAGGTCAAAGTGGCACCTTTTTTTTTTTTTTGTTCCCTCAGGGCTCGTCCGCGGCCTTGCCGCCCCGATAGCACCGCAACCCTTGGTTGATTGTGCATACCCCTAGTCTTACTCCACCCATTCCAAAATCACTGTGCCTTGAACTAGTCTGCACAGCGATTGGTAGGGTGAAGTTTTATATTGCTCTGTCTCCGGTCTAGAGTGACCGTAGATCAGTTGTCTTTTCCGGTCCAGAGCTATACACTCGCACAAGATGTGCTGGGCTGATTCCTCCCCCTCGCCGCAGAGTCTGCATGCGAGGTCCCCTTCGAACCGCCCCATTTTATGTAGGTGTTTCTTGACGGCCATGTGTCCCGTCAAGAGACCTGTTGTGTTTCTGAGCTGTCCTCTGCTAAGGTTTAGCAGCTCCACAGCTCTCTTTGAACTGGGTCCGTCAATTATTGACTTCCCATGTCTGAGCCCTGGACAGTCCGCCCAGTACACCTTGTGTTGGTTTCTGACCCAGGACTTAATGGCTCCCCTGGCAGTGCTCTTTGACACGCCCAGAGCCGGTTCTGGTCCCATAAATGGTTCTGCTGACCCCCTCTTTGCGAGACTGTCAGCTTCTTCATTGCCTTTGACCCCCGAGTGACCCGGCACCCAGATGAGGGTCACCTCATTCTGCCCAGCCAGGTCGCTCGTCTCGTCTCGGCACTCACTCACCAGCCAGGAATTTACCCGTGGGCTACTTAGTGCCTTAAGGGCTGCCTGGCTGTCTGTGGCTATGAGGATCCGCTTGTTGGTGTAGCCCCTCCTCTTGTTCTCCCGCACACAGTGCAGGATGGCGTACATCTCGGCCTGAAACACCGTTGCATGGGCTCCGAGGGAAATACTGTGACTTACCCTCGGTCCTTCCGAGTAAACACCTGCCCCCGTCCCACGCTCCCCGCCAGATCCGTCCGTGAACCAGACGAGCGCGTCCCGTGGTATGCCCGGTGTCTCCTCCCGCCATGCCCCGCGATCAGGGATTTCCACTGTGAAGTTGTTTTCCCTGCACATTCGCGGGCTCGCGAAGTCTGACCTCATTTCAAGCATGGGTTCCTTCACGATCTCCTGAATTTTGCAGTGGCCCCTGAAGCCTGGGTTGATCTTCAGTCTACCATTGCAGGCTAGTCTGTATAGTCCTAGCCTGGCCTCTCCCATAATAACGAAGTGTAGGGGGGGTAGATCCAGCAACACCTCCATGGCGGCTGTTGGGGTTGAAGACATGGCCCCTGTGATGCCTAGGCAAGCCATCCTTTGGATCTTGCCTAGTTTTTGTTTGGCACTGGATTGTGTCACCTTAGGCCACCAGACCAGTGCCGCATATGTTAACGATGGTCTGACCACCCTTGTGTACAGCCAGTGGGCCATACTAGGTCTTAGTCCCCACGTTTTTCCATATAGCCGCCTAGTGACGGCTAAGGTCATGACTGCCTTACGCAGTATTTTTCCAATGTGACTATTCCAGGTTAGCTTAGAGTCCAATACGACCCCAAGATATTTTACCTCCCTGGCCATTGGAACGCTCCTACCGTATAGAGTGAGAGTTCTGTGGCTTTCACACTTCCTCCTCCTCGTAAACGGCACGACGGTTGCTTTCTCGGGGCTCACCCCGAGCCCTTGATCAACCGTCCACCCTTCCACCACTTTCAGTGCAGTCTGCATACGCTCCCACACTGCCTGTGTGACCTTTCCTCGGACTATGATGACAATGTCGTCCGCATAGCCCTGTACCTCATACCCCCCTCCCGAGAGCCTCCCCAGCAGGCCGTCCACGACTAGACACCAGAGCAAGGGAGACAGAACGCTCCCCTGCGGACACCCCGCCGCGACCCCCGCCAGCAGAGTCCCTCCCGCGAGTGAGGTGAACACCGCCCTGTCCCTGAGCATGGAACCGATCCACCTGCAGCAGGTCTCCTCTATTCCACGCTCCCGGGCAGCTGCCAGAACCGATCCGAACGAGGTGTTGCTAAAGGCCCCCTCTATGTCTAGGAAGGCCCCCAGCGCCACCTCCTTGTTCTCCAGCGTATTCTCCAGTTTCAGCACCAGTTGGTGCAGTGCTGTTTCTGTTGAGAATCCTGCTCTGTATGCATATTGTCCGCAGTGTAGAGGATATGCTTCCAGTACACCGCCCCTAATGTGCCGGTCGAGCAGTTTTTCCACTGTTTTCAGCAAGAAGGACATGAGACTTATTGGCCTCAGGGACTTTGCCTGGTCTGTTGGACGCCCAGGTTTAGGAATAAATACAACCCTGGCCAGTCTCCATGCCCTCGGAATGTACCCCAGAGCCAGGCTGGCCCTCATAATGAGGGTAAGCACCGGCGCCAGTATGTCTATCCCCTGTTGGAGCATGATGGGCATTATTCCATCAAATCCCGGCGATTTGTATGGCTTAAAGCTGTTAATGGCCCATCTGATTTTGCTCCAGGTAACCACCTCTTTAGCGACTGTCCAGTCTACTCTAGATGCCCGCCTATAAGGCGCCTCTATTTCTGAGTGTTCCCAGTCCGGAGGTGATTGGTTTATTATGTTACAGCCGGGGAAGTGCGTCTGGAGTAAAATTTCCATAGTTTCCTCCCCCGAGCTTGTAAAGCCTCCCGTGGGTGTTCTAAGGGAGCCTATGTTAGTCTGAGGGCCCTTAGACAGGATCTTGTGTAGTCGAGCACTCTCGGACGTGTTTTCCACTTCTTCGCAGTGCCTCCTCCACGACTCCTTCTTGGCGTCCCTCAGTCTTTTGTTATAGGTCGATAGGGCCTGTCTATATTCATCCCATGCTCCCGACCTTTTGGCCGCGTTAAACAGCTTACGAACCTGCGTCCTCCTTTGCCTGAGGTCCTCGTTCCACCATGGGACGTTCCTGGTGGACACCCTCATTTTCAGGGGGCAGTTGGCGTTATAGGCCGAGGTAATTGCGTCTCGCAATTGGACTGCTGCAATCTCGAGGTCTATTGAATCCCTTATGGCCCTCTCAACCCCCCGCAGTTCCACAGCTAGGTCTGCCCTGTAGGCTTCCCAGTCCGCCTTGCGGGGGTCCCGGTACCATACCGTTTCTCTTTCGACTTTGGCGATTTCAAACCGGATGTATCTGTGGTCTGAGCTACTCACTTCCCCAGACACAGCCCAGCTTTTAACAAAGTCACCCAGAAACTGGGTGGAAACTGTTAGGTCTAAAACTTCCTCACGCCGTGTTGTGACGAATGTCGGTTTATTACCTCTATTCAATATGTCTAAATTAAATTTCATAAAGAATTGTAAAAGTGCCTCACCCCTAGAGTTTGTGTCCGAGCTACCCCACAACTCATGGTGCGCATTCGCATCCATGCCGATGATGGTCTGCCATCCACCTGCTCTGCTACCCACCATCAGCTGCTCCAATTCGTTGGGTGGAGGAGGGTCCGTGCTGTCCCCTGGCAGATAGGCTGACGCGACAGTAATGTCCCTCAGCCCATCCGCTCCTCCACATCGGATTTTGATCGTTGCCAGGTCCCTGGAACAGAAATTCATTAGAGGGAGAAACTCTATCCCTTCCCTGGCAAAAATGCAGGCCCTCGGATTCTCGCTGGACCTGCTGTAGATGAGCTTTCCATTAGCTCCGCCGAGTCCCTTGATCTCTCCTTTGTAGGAGTACGGTTCCTGGATGAGGGCCACATCCGTGTTCCTCAGAGCCATTAGTAGTCCGGCCGTGGCTGCCCTACTGTGTTGGAGGTTGACCTGAAGGAACCTAAGTCCCATTAACCCTTAATTGCTTCCCCAGTGGGCGGAAGCTAACCCTTCCCATGCCCCAGAATGCCCTGAAGGAGGTTCCTTCAAGGGCTCTGTAAGATGTCGGGTCGATCGAGAAGGCGAGCGTCTGTCCTTTCTCCTCTGCCTTCCCGCTTAGAACCGACCAGTGTTGCGTCCCCAGTTCAGGGTTCTGGATCTTAAGTCTGCTGATCACCGTCTCCTGCGGGACGGTGTCAGGGATCCGTACGAGGACCTTGCGTCTCTTTGGGAGTTCCTTGGGCTCGACGGCTGTCAAGTCCGCCCCCTCCCAAATCTGACCGAGGCCCCCGATCGTTTTCCGCAGCCAGTCCCGCGACTGCGGGCCGGCACAGGTTATCCAGAGGATGCCCCCCGTCAGGCGCGTCCGGTGGAACTGAGGCGGGCTCTCCCCTTCCTGAAGAGAGTCCACTGCAGCTACCACCGCAGCCTGGATCAGGTCCGCCTTCCCCTGGTCTAGCGTGACCTCAGGATGGCGTCTGTCAATCACCGCCATCCCGAGGCCCTCCGCAGCCTCCCTGTAAGAGCCAGTCTGCGCCGGTGTTCCGGCCTTAGTTCCTTTGGGAGGTCTGTATGTAGTAGGCGTGCTAGAGCCAGAGCGCGGCGTCTTCCGACTCGCACTCTCCTCTTGCGCCTTTACAGGCACCCTGGCCCTTTTGGAACGTCTGTCTGTAGTGGGCGTGCTAGAGTTCGAGCGCGTCCTCTTCTGACCCGCACTCCCCTCTTGCGCCTTTACAGGTTTCTCGACCGTCCAGGTCCCGGCCGCCATTTTTTGCGCCCTCCGGAGCTTCTTTCTTTGCGCCCCGGAAAGACGCTTGGACTGCCGGGGCAGTCCCTCTACTCTAACAGTAGAGTCCTCACTGGTGGAGGGGCCCCCGGAGTCCGCGGAGCTCGCCGCCCTCCGGTGGGACCCAGCCTCCAGCTTGGGTGTCGGGGACAGGTCTCTGGCCGAAGCTACCCCCTGATCCCCCGTATCTACGCCGGTCGTGGGACCTCCAGAGTCCGCTGCCGCACCCTGGCTCGTCTCCGTTTCCGGGATAGACTCAAGGCTCAAGTCTGTAGCCGGAGCCACTCCTCGAGCCTCATTGGTTTTGGTTTTATATGTATTTATAATCTTCATGTTGTTCCCACGAGAATGGGGGAAATACTGTCCACACCATCAGAACCCCCTGTGTGGTGCAAGGCGGGTTACTCTGGAGGGTTGCCTGGTACTCCAGAGGTTCCGTTCACGACACCATCGCCCTGGTGCCATCCATCCATAGGCACGGGTCACGTGACACCGTAGATTGGGGGAGTTTAGTTCGACCTCCTTGTCTAGATCCGTCATGTTTAGTTATTAGCAGGGTCACCTCGTGCAGGATGCGGATTTTTACCGCGCATGACGGTCTTGGGGAAAGCTTCATCGGGAGTTTATGTTGTTATTTCCACTTCCTCAGCTTGCCCCCTGGAGTCCTTTGGCCCGCGACTCCTTAACCCCAAGTGGCACCTTACAAATATATTATATTAAGTGTATAATTAAGAAGTGCATTGAAAACCATCGGTAATTTTTTGGAAAATCTGCATCAATATAAGATACAAAAAGCTAGAATGCACACGGTGGACGAATGCTCTTAATGTGGGTCCAGTCCTACCTTTTAAATCCCGATAAACATCAGAAAATACAGAACGATGAATGGAGGTTCTTATATGATAGGATCGCAAAAGCTCCATCGTTACTCTTCTCGTTGAACTAACTCTGGTGTTTCATACACGCCTCCCGTCAAGGTTTTTTTTTAACATGTAATCTTCAAGTTCTAAAATTAGCTCTTAATTCTGAAATTAATGAATTCTGACTTCAAACATCCGAATTCTTATATTAAACTCTGAATTCTGAGTTTAAATTCAGAATATGTACTGGAAATAATATTTTTTTAATTAATGGCCAATAATTCTTGCCTTCCTAGAAAATCGCCGACCGAAGATCACCATTTTTACTAGGAAATTCTGATTGTGTTTTTTATTGAATTATAGGTAAGATTTTAGTATATTAATTTATTTAATTATTATTTATGTAATAACATTTTTTTCTTTGCAGCAACAAATATTTAATCCATTAGAATTCCAAACAGCATCTATATGGATATAAGAATTAATTTATGAAAGTATTGTCAAAATGAATTTTAGTATTTTGTTCCAAACCGTACTTTAAAGTAATAAATAAAGCGTGTTTAGATTAAAAATAGTTTTAATTTAAAAGAAAAATAGTAGCATTTTATAAAAAGCGAAAGATTATAGAGAAGTAAAAATGCTACAACATTCCTGAAAGAATTTCATGAAAAAAAGGACTTACTTTTTGCAACGTTTATTAAACAAAATTAATGAAAAACTTTACAATAATTAAACAAAACGAAAAAATAACAAAGTCTTTGTTTTTAAAGTAAATAAAAATAAAATTAATTTCTATTATTAAATGAACCATAAAATCAAAAAATCGTGAGCATTTTAAAAATTACCGCCCCACCCATTATTTCGGATTCGGAAAATTGTGGAAAAATTGTGAAATAACGATGACCATAATTTCAAAACGGATATTTTTTATAAGAAAATAACCTTTTCTTACCTCTTAATTCTTAAAAAAGTTAATTGTATAAAAATATTTCCTTTGAAATTATTGTCAACGTATTTCAACAATTTTTCAACAAAAAAATTCCGATTTCGAGATGATGGGGGGTGGTAAGTTAAAACGAATTGCAGGGGCCTCACATTCAATGAGTGTGAATAAGAGAAGACACGAGCAGAAAAAAGAAAATTAGGTATCTGAATTATTCCTGCTCTCATTAAAAATAAAAGCTTTTACTCTAACCCATCCCACCCCATTGAAGTCACTCTTATGTGTATTAATAAAAGCTTCGCATTCTCCTTTACGAAGAACTTTCTTTGATTTTATTTTGTTTTCGAAGTATTTCTTCATCATGGTTTTTTGAATGGCGGACCATCGTAATCTTGAACCTATGAATTAAGAATGTAAATATTAATAAATGTAATAATAATTGTAATTATAATAATTTTAGAACCTTTCTTTGTAAGTTCATTTGTATGCTTAGGCTTAGCGCAATCAGACGCTTCTCCCGTGCTTTCTTCTCCTATCATTTCCTCTATATTTCTGTCTCCTTGCTCCAAATAAGGCAGAACTTCAAATTCTTAAATAAAATGAAAAAGGTTTATCATTAGAATTAAGACAATTAATTGTCAAATACCTTTATTTTTTAATCCTCCCTCACCACTGAAATGAGCTTTGCCTAACTTTTCTTTATTTGAATCTTCATTTTTTCTTCCCAAACTAGATACAACTTGGTGTTCATTCAAGTTTTCGACTATACTTTCGTTACCTACAACTTTTGCATATATTTTTATATTTACTGCGGTTACTAAATTTGTCAATATACCCATACCCAAAGTGCTGCTGGTGTTGTAAATTTCCATTTTATCATCTTCCTCCAAAACTGACTCTATCTCGTTCATATCAACATCAATTTCTTCCAGCGTCTTGTTTTTGAATTCTGCTGCATTTCCCCTTTCCATTATTTGGAGGATTTTAGACACTTTTGCAATCTGGTAGACATCTTGTGGAAGTCTATCATAAAATTTAATAATCAATAATAATAAATTAACAACAGCAGTAAATACTATATTTTCTGTTTGCTTTCAAGGTTATTATGACAAACTTAGTTAACTAGCGGGCGTGCCATCCAATAGTAAGCACCCGGAATATTTTATGAACCTTAGAGGTATTTATTATCTTCAGGTTTTAGGCGATCGATAAGTTTGGTAGGGAGTCAAAATTTTAAATAACTAACATCTATCAACAAGATATCTCAAAGTCATATAAAAAAAATACTAGGTAGGTACATATCATTGGCGCTCAAAACCTATCACTTTTTGGTAAAAACACAAAGTTTTAATTTCACCCAACCTTACCGAATGCTTTTAACTCGTTAACTCGAAGCTAGTATCTCCAACGGTTCTTAAAATAATAACTCCGTGTAGAAATTTGTTTTTAATCACTTAAATAATTTTACAAGGACTATTAGAGTAACTATACAAAAAACTTACTTGTAAAAGCTTTCATGCGTTTTGGTTGTATGACCCATAAATTTAGCCAATTGGTCAATTTCGTTTGATTGCAAATTGAGCAGCTGTGTGACAGTTGCAATATGTTTCCTTAGCCTACATGATGTTAGTAAGTTGGGAAATTTGGCATTTGATAAATTTGCATATTTCCGGATAACAGAACAGCCATCAATCCAAAATTTTGATTCAGGATATGCAAAAAAATATATGTTTTCAATTGGAAACCAAAGTTCTCTTCTAAGGGTACATAAAAGTTTAAAAAATTTAAACAACTTTTTTGGAATTAAAATTGTAACAGCTCGGCTGCCTTTTCCTATTGACACTATTCTCTTATAATTCTGAGTTAAAATCCTCTCATTTTCGGTCAATGAGCTAGCCATTTCTGTGTGTAAAATGGTATTTTCTGTCTCAAATTGCTCTTTTAATGAACTGTATTCCAAGTATTGAACGTCCCCTACCCTTTTTCTATTGTGCAAAATAGTAGCTACCAGCACCGTTTCCACAAGAATCCTGTATGACACTGTATCTTTTTCATTTCTCAAAAGTCTTTCATAGGCAAGCTCAGCTTTATCTTCAATTAATCTCGCTAACTTAATTATGTCTTCGGTTATTGGCAGCAACTTGGGCTTTATAGCCGACTTCTCATTCAGGTCCTTTAGTGCCAAACTTCCAATTTCAGTAGCCCACTGAGTATCCACTAAGTTCTTAAATCTTTCAAGTTCTGTCAATGTTTTATCAAGATCTTGGTAAAAATGGGGAATTTTTCTTCTTAGAATTAGTTTCATAGCCAAATCACACAAGTTAATCAGAGTGGTTCTAAAATGTAATGCCAACGATGCTGCTCCAAAGTTTCTCTTAGAAATATCATACCTTGAGAGGGATTTTACAGCGCTAATAGTATTGTCGAAACTTTCAGGTCTTAAAACTGACATAAGATTATCATAAGGTTGAATTTTTTTCATTTCAATGAGAAATTTGGCACATTCACGAATTTTGTTAGAAATATGATAAAAACGTCTTTTCATTTTTATTTTTTTGAGTAAATCATCTCCATAATAAATTATCAAAATGTCATTACTTGCTGTTCGAGTAATTTCATCCGCCTGCATTCTCTCAAAAACTTCTTTTTTTATTTGTAGTTTATTTAATATTTCTCCATATTTTTTCTGACAAGCCACGTATATGTAGGATTCAGTCAAAGGGTGAGCTACGTCACTAGAACCAGAGGGTTTTGCAAAACACTTTTTAACATGTCGGCTCAAGTATAGCCGCTTAAAAAACCCTTTACAGTATTTGCATAACGCAAAATCTCGTTCATTCGCTTCTTGGCCGGGTTTGTATTTTTTAGGTATAATTTTTCCCCTCAGCCCGTCATCCAAACATCCTTGATTGCGAATTAGTAAAAGCATTTCTTTTTTTTCCTTAGAGTTTGGCTTTTTATTTATCAGCTCTTTTACCTCAAGCTCATCTTTATGTTTTCTTTCCAAATGTCTTGAGAAATGCCTTGAAATCACCTCTTGATCACAAAATTTGCAGGTAGTCTTCTTATATTTATTTTTTATAAGCAACGGCGAGTCATATACTGTTTTCTAGAAACAATTAATAATATCATTAAATTTAAAATTATTTTCCAGGTCTATACTGAGTGTCCTAAAAATGGCGGAAAATCTCCGCAGTACGTTGTGGGGAAGCATCATCGGAGGCCAAAAAAAATACAATGAAAAAAATCTATGTTTTATTTTCGAGTTTTTTAGTCAGAAACTAATTCGTAAATTTGGCATTTTTTTGCTTTAATTTAATCAATATTATGTCGAATAATGATTAAATTGCACAAAATTTTGAAACATCGTAGCCAAATGCATTTTCCCAGCATCTTGATAAAAAAAATCTGATATTTGAAATTAACTTGAAGAGAAAATGTAAAGGTTTGAGAGATTTTCTAACCAAATAACCATAAAGGCGCCTAATTCTTTGCATAAGATGATTCGCTTTTACTCAGTACTAAAAAATAAAGAAGTTGAGTCCTCAACTTTGCCTCTTCATATCGCAGTCAATTGACGACTTGGATTTTTTTCCTTATTTTTTTCTGGCCTCCGATGATGCTTCGCCACAACGTACTGCAGAGATTTCCCGCCATTTTCAGGACACCAGTATATAGCCATCCTCAAAATCTTTTTGAATAATGTTTTTCTTGTTGGAATGGTCTTCGAAAACTGCTTCTTTTGACTCTATGGAATTTGCAACGCCAAATTCATGGCCGAACGCGACTTTTTTAATACCAATTTTTAGTCTAACCATTCAGCATTATTTTATTCAGTTCAGCATTTTTATTAGAAACTTGACATGATGGGGTTAATCAGGGCCACAAAAAACCTTCTTGGAAGTGTTTCCATTTCTAAAAAATGTCACCTTTGTAAAAGTGTTCAGATTCTGAGTGGTTCAATTTTTATACGTTCCAAATTGAAATAAAATTCAAAATTGAAAGCCACTAGGTAAGTCAAGTGTGTCATGAAATTATTTTTTAAACAGTTGAATTTTATGGACCCCTCTCAAAGAGCTCATACCAAAATTTTAATAAGTAATATGTAGGTACACAGGATGCTGCTTTCTAAACGATTGCAAAAGTAAAATACGTGTATTACTGAATTTGTTGAAAGGTATTAGCTAGTCACCTAGAAATGAGCATCCTATATATTTCCTAATAAAATTTTATCGCAACTTTGTGTGTTTTTTGTTCATATTTTGCAAAAGGGTTTTTTGTTGTCCTAATTAATGCTGCTGTATCAGATTTTTTGAAAATTATATTTAATTATTTTTAAATAATCGCAGCTGATGGTTCTGGATTTGGATTTTGAATTATAGTAGGGTCAGAATAAGCAGTTTTTGAACACCTTTCAAATAAAAAAATGATTGATTTATCATCTGAAATATTGAAGATTTTAGGATTCGTACATCCAGCGGGCGTAAAAGATTCAGAATAAATTCGCGAAAATGAAAATAAGATTTTTTATCAAACCAAAAAGAAAGGGATACATTTTTGAATTAGATACCTACTGAAATTTTAAATAACCGCAGTAATGTGGTATATATTATTTATCTAGGGTAGGCACTACAATGACTTCATGCTTCTAGTGTATGCACGCCACTGATGTACCTACGCTGCTTTGAAATACATAATGATTGTTTATAAAGGTCGTCCGATTTGTAAAATAGATGTTGCCGTGGTTACTAAGTCAGGAATGTATGTATAAAGTCACGTCAAAAATAGTAGAATTAAGTAAATGAAAAAATCGATCGCTCTATTTTTTTTTTCAAAAGTTAGTTTCCATTTTATCAAATTTATTCCGCACTTATTCTGATTTAGGGCTCGACCGATAATCGGCATCGGCAATCGGCAAAACAAACGCCGATTGTGCCGATTTATTTTCTCTGTAAATTTTTAGTACTATTTCTTGAATTAAATTAAATAGGTAGGTAGGTAGGTAGGTATGTATTGTTTTTTATGATATTTATATTATTATTGTTATTATGTTACTGTTAGATAATTTTCTTACATTACAACAGAGAATTCAATAACATTATTTTTATCATCCCTAAACTGTTTTTGAAATAATTCAACTAACTCAGCGCACATAAGGCGCGAAGTTGCGTGTCATGCTGTTTATTCTTACGGTTGCAAACGAATTTAGACTTTATGACTTGCTCAACGACGATAAGGCGGCGAGTCGCGTACTTCGCTTGCAATTCTTATGACAGCTCACGAAAATAACCTTTATGTGTAATATAAATGTTTACATAATTATTTATTTGTTATTATTTCTAACAACTTTGGTATGTAATTTTGTTATGACTTTAAATTAAATAAAAGTTTAGGTTTGAATATGCAATTAAATGTAACATTCAATTTTGTTATGTATCCAACGCTAAACATCGACCATCGGCATCGGCATCGGCAATAGCCAATGTTTATGTTTGTAGGAAAAATTCTGCCATCGGTCGAGCCCTGCTCTGATTGTACCTATATAAAATAATTGCACTATACACTATAAAACCTAATCTATTGGTTGTCCAGCACATATAGGTAGACGAAGTTCTAAGAGATTCATAGAAGTGTAGCTGCTATTTTAAAAATAAAACAATAACAAACTAACCAATCTTACAGAAATAATATGTTACTGAGTCCTACCTTTTTTGTAATTTGTTTGGGACTGTCAATTTTCGGTATGTTTTGAAAAACGGTAGATATCCTGTTAATAGTATCATCGTCAATCATTAAAGATCCATCCTGAAATATAATTGATAGCTACTTATTTTATTTATAACTGTTTTCATGAATGAGCTTACTCTAAAACTATTATCGAATTCATATGGCTGCGCCTCAAATTCCAATTCTCGAGCCCAACTAGCTTGATCATAATTTGATATTATTTCTAACGCCGTCTAAAAGGTACCATAATTAATGATTGCAACTTCTACTTCACAATAGGTATGTAGAGTGGACCAACGAAAACGAAACGCGGCCTTCATTTAAAAATAGCTCGGACGAACCGCCCCCTCCTCCCCCCGTTCAATTTTATATTTAAAGTGGGTCATTTTTTAACCATGTCACTTCAAACCTTCAAGCTGGCTGATATTTTATTTTTTAAGTTGTTTTGGCCTTTATTACCTACATCTTAACCTACATCTTAATTTAAACTGACCCCGGATATGTGTCCTGGGGGGCCTAATTAGCGCTCATTTGAAGAAATTTTTTCAAAATTCAAAAGTCGGGATCTCCGCATTGGTGAATTTTTTTAAGAAAATTCACTAAAACGACGTTTAAAAATAGGTGTAGGTATGACCTATCACTGTAGCCATACCTTATATGCTCATTTAAAATTTAAGGGATTTTGTGGGTTAAAGAGATATGGCTTAAAACATGTTTACAAATAAAAGAATTGTGTGCACTATGTGCGCATATCAGAAGTAAAACTTCTTACGAATATGACGTGTTAACTGCTTTCTTATGCAATGTATATAAATTTAGATACATATATAGCCTAAACAGCTGGATTAAATTAAAATATTTTGAGGTCCCGCGACCTTTCCAAGGAAACGCTGACGAAACCGTAACAGGTACGTAAAAATGTTACTAGACCAAAGTTTTAGAGCATAAAATTATCTAAAAAAAAGTCCGCGACGGCATATATCTATCGTCTATAGTTTAATCGCAATCCGCTCTCAACTTATGCGGTGCAACACGTTTTGCGCGCGCCAGCGGCTGTTAGGCCTCTTCACTTGTTTAATATAGACGATAGATATATGCCGTGGCTGACTTTTTTTAGATAATTTTATGCTCTACAACTTTGGTCCTGTCAAATTTTTACGTACCTCTTACGGTTTGGTCAGCGTTTGCTTGGAAAAGTCGCGGCTCCACTGTTTTTTTAATGTTTTTTAAATTTTTTTATGTGGTTCCCGGGATGAAAAATTTATCAGACCTTACTCATTATGATCAGTTCTAGATTCTTTATATTGCATAATTTTTTCGCTCATGAAAGTTAGAAGTTGGAATACAAATATCGTCTTATTTGAGTATTATATATTATATCGTGACGCATTTTCGTTGCCTAGTTCGTGTGACGCGACCTTCAAATTTTACTCTCATCGCGCGTATAGAAGTTTCACTTCAATAAAAAATGACGGGGCCAGCATTAAAATAAACATTCATAATATGAAAATTTTATAAGGTGTTTCGTTTTCCCTGGGCCATACTCTATATAAGTTTACTAACCTTATAAAGTTTAGGTACATTTTTTTGTGAAATTATATTGATTATATGAGATTTGCTTCTATGTGTATCTGAATCTGTTTCTCCTTTAGATTTTTTGGGCGACGGAAAAACCTGTCAAAGCATCATCATATTACAAATATAAAAGTAAAAATAAAACGATAAATTGTAAAAGTTCAACCCTACAAATCTTTTGTTAGGTACTCACACTTTCATCGCTACTACTGCTCTGGTAAGGTGTTGATGGAATATATTCGTCTATGCTACCATCTGTATGATAAGGGTCAGCGTCAGACACTTCAGATAAATTATCAACATCTAAAAATTTACAGCATCACTAAATTAGTTGGATAACCAATCAATCACAGATATTATGTACAGACCTAAGACCTAAGAAATAGGTAGGTAGTAGGTATAATATAAATTTAGTAGGTATTTAAATATTTAGTTTCACAAAATTTCAAGTTCTCGAATATAAGAGACCCTAAACTTTGAACAATATAGTTACACCGGGGGACCCCCCCGCAGCTATGCCCCCCCCCCTCGCCGCCGCCACGCACAACATTTTCCAATACTGTGTATTATTTGCCTACAATTTGTTAGCAATGTAAATTTTACTTACCTTTTGCTAGACACTTTTCCACAATCTTTCTGGTTCTTGAAGATACAGAACTATTAATTATCTTCATAGTGTTATGGAAAACACAACCGGTAAACTTTTTATTTAAAATAGGGCGAAGAAGTATGTATTATTACTCCATAGTCCATATTATTATGTCGAACCACGTGGAGAATGAACAGGAACGTGTTTAAATAGTATAGGCTATCATAACAACTGCTACTACCTCTAGCCTCTACCACTCAATCACTCAAGCAGAGTGCTCAGAGCTAAAATAATAATCGTACCCGGTTCGCGCACATCGCACCTGTCTATACCCGAAAGTTTAAAATTACGTATTACCTACATATTATTTCATTACTTATTGCTTGTTTAATATAAGAAAAACAAAAGTTGCAAGATCATCACAGATTGACTTTATTTTTTTATTTTGTTGGGGAACTAATTAATAATATTGAATGATTATAATAATAATTTTTAGCAATAATTACTATAAAATTATAAAATTTCAATTATAAATTACAGCTGTGAAATTATATATCCAAAAAATAAGTTAGCTGTTTAAGTTAAATGGTTTTATTGAAACATGTAATTACATTATACCATTAGTCGGGTCAATTTAGAAAAAAAAAGATCCATAACTTAAAACAAATTCCAACTAAAAGATATGTGAACGTTTTTGTCCCTACTAGGTTACCATATTAACAGAAAGAAGTCTACAAAAATCTGTCAATCGGAAGTGATAGTTTTCTGATAGAAAAAAAATCAGTAAAAGTCAGTAGAAAAAAAATCAGACAGTTTTTGAAAATCTCGTTTGTTACAATAGACATTCGGGAATGATTTTACAAAAAAATCAGAATCATTTAATTTTAAATTTGACATTTTATAGCACGTTTGATGTACGATATTCAAAATTGGCGGCAATGTCATAGAGTTGGTCGCACTGAAGGGCGACCGGGAGGTGATGCTGGAGCCCGAGTTGAATGACGGACCCTCAGCCAACGCCTGCTCCAGCTCGCGGGCGTTGTCTCAGCTCAGCGACCGGCCAGCGACAAGGCCACCGTCCGAATTATGCATTGGTTTACATTTAATTACTTTTCTCATTTATGATTAGATATAAAAATTATACCAATTAATCACAAATAATGAGGCTACAATTAGGGGCCATCCATAAATTACGTCACACGAATTTTAGGACTTTTTAACCCCCCCCCCCCGTCATTTTCACAGGTTGTCACATTTTTAGAACCCCCTCCCCCCTGATGTGATGTCACACATTTTTGAATTTTATGCAAGTATTTAAAAATACTCAAAAGAGAAAAGTTATTTTCATTTTTTTTTCTTATCTTTATTAAATAATCTTTAATAAAATCAACATAAAGTCAAATACCTTAAATAACAGAGAAAACAAACGACTAGTTAGGAAACGATAAACGACTAATTATGTTAATTAAAGATACAAAACTTAACCATATTGTGTATTTTAAATTTTAACATGTGACATCACCAAAGAGGTTGTATATGTTAGAGGGAACAAAGCCGAGTTTGCAGCCTGTCGATTTCCCACTCCTGTCACCGTCCAATCACAAACAAAATTTTGAATAACGCGCTAATGTGTTTTGTTTTCATTCGTTCCTCCAACCGCTCTTGAAGTTATTGTCAGCTGTCAACAAGTATTTGAAGTGTTTGTTGATTTGCGATTAGAGGTTATCTTGTGTGTTTTGCCGTTTTTTAGCAGTGTTTTAAGAGTGTAAAAGTTAAAAAATGCCAAGGTGTATTGTGAAGAACTGTATGTACAATAAAAGTGCCAATTATGAAAAGGATAAAGCAACTGTGCATTTATTTCGGTAAGTTGTTTACATGTCTTCTGTTTCCTTGTTTGGCGCCAAATGTTTATTGGTTTTCACAGGTCCGTATTTACACATTGTATTGCTTTTGTTAAATCTTTAGCATTTATTATTGTCAATTGTGTTTTTTCAAGAAATAAAATCTTAATAATGCATTATTTATTGAATATTTGTAATGAAATTAGGCATTTTGTTTGGCAATTATTATTTGAATTAGATGTATTTACCTATGTAGTTCCAGTAGAAGCAGAAAAAAAGTAGAATAGTTTTGTTTTATCTATTACTGCATCTTTCTAGAGGTTCAGTCACTGATAAAGTAGATAATTTGAGATATTATTTTCAGATTTCCCAAAGCTGGTGAAAGATACGAGGCTTGGAAACGAGCATTAAATTTAAGCGATGAAGATATTTTTATGAACTCAAATGTGTGCAATTTACATTTTACCGAGGAATCTTATGATTTAGAAAAATCACCTTTTGCAGTATACTTAAAAAAAAGTTCTATACCTGTATTGGTAAGTACTGAATCAAGGTTATTAATTTATGTAACTATTAGTGATATATATATATATATATATATATATATATATATATATATATATATATATATATATATATATATATATATATATATATATATATATATATATATATATATATATATATATATATATATATATATATATATATATATATATATATATATATATATATATATATATATATATATATATATAGCCAAACAGCGGTTTTTCAATGGCACTGATATCAGTGATGGCTATTTTTAAATAACAGGGACTTTAAACAGCTACTGCGATTGTGGTTTAGCCATTTACAATGCTGCATGTGCGTATGCTATTATTTTAAACACTTACAAGGTGTTAGTGTTAACCGCTTAATTGAAACCACAATATGATCTTCAGATAACTTTTAAATTATATATTAATTTTAAAACTACTCAGATTTTTACTATTAATAAAAGTTCTATAAAATTAGCATATTACAAGAATATACGATGAGAGAAATCTACATATTATTTTTATTTTAATATAATGAAAAAGTTGGAAGGCATATATATGCTACAGTTCGGTGCTGCTTTAATTCTAGATTCAGCAGGTTTTTCCATGATATAATGACTTACAAGATATATGATATTGCGCATATGCCCCGTCCCCTCCTATGACATCACATGGTGAGTAACGTTATAGAAGGCCAACTACACACTTAACACAAAGTCATTCGCAATCAAAAAGTTTCTATACGTCACTTTAATGTGGTTGAAGTTACATTCCATTCCATTTTTATATTACATATATATATATATATATATATATATATATATATATATATATATATATATATATATATATATATATATATATATATATATGCACAAGTGAAGTATAATAATTAAGGGGAGCCCTGAATTAGCATTGGTGATACACAAACTTAAAAAGTAGAGAAGACGTTCGTAGACATTTACAGGGGGCCTTAACATTCATAAACTTGATTTGATCATCATGTCACATAATCATAGTATAGTATTCTGATCTTAAAAAGTTAATTCCAACTGTATGCACTCAAATATCAGTAAAATACCTAATTTGTTAAGGGGTTGTGATGAACCGTCAAACTCCACTGTACGACAGCATATTATTATTGCATTGGACTCACCACATGACGCCATGCGCGTGACGGTTCTAAAAATAGATAGTCTCATTATCATATCTCGCGTTATTTGTATCATGAGTTTTTCGTTTTCTACCTATAAGAAAAGGAGAAATGTTGTATTCTAATAATGGCGAGAAGGAAAGTATACAGATACTTCTACTCGCTCGCACAAACTGCGATTGCGTGTATTATGAATACAGCAATTGCTGTTTGTCATGGAGTTTTTAGTATAAGATGAATTTCATAGAAATAATTACTCTAATGATTTGTGTAAATCTCGGTTTTCACAATCGCTGTTGTTTTGTGTTTTAATAACAGCTACTAACAGCGATCTTTTAATAGAAGCGATTAAATCACCGGTAGCTATATATCGCTCATCTCTAGTAACTATGCTACTAATTACATTCACGTAATATATTGTTATGATATTTATCGTAATTTAATTAGCCCTGCAAATTTACATTAATGGTATTCGTTTCAAATTTATTTATGCAGGTAACAAACAAGCCATCAACACAAGTCGTTTTTGGCGAGCAGCCAATGACTGATATAACTGCTATCAATGTGCCATTTGCAGCTGACCTGTCAACTAGTACTTGGTCTGGTAGCAATGTACCTGTAATGGATTATTCTCGGCCATCAACAAGTGCTGGTTTTTATGAAGAGAAAACTGTTGTAGAGGTACCGCAAAGATCGTTTAGTAGTTTAGGATTTGCTGAAATGAAAACACCTTCAATGCCACCCACTTTGAAGGACATGGTGAGTTAAATTCAGTTTTTGCCGTTTATGAAATCAGTATAATTTTAAAAAACCTAATATGTTATTCCATCACATTTTATATGGTGTTTAAGTTTGTATAGTCCATGATTAAATAAGTTAGAAACAACTGTTTTGCAATTTATCTCAACCACTATTAACCAAAATGTGTTGTTGGAAATTTTGTTTATATATTCATTTTACTTGAGAAAATAAATGGTTTATCACTGAACATTTTTTATAGGTTGTTACACCGCGCAAACGTAAACTGAAGAAGCAGTTATTCGATGCACGAAAAAAAATTAAACGGCTCAGCAGTAGTGTTCATCATTATAAGAAGAGAACAGCAACCCTTGCGAATATAATCAAACAACTAAAAGGTAAAGTAACCGACGAAACATTAGAAACATTAATGCAAATAGGACCTAATGAAGAATTTTTACAAAGACAATTAGGTCGTAAACATAAGTATGAAAATCAACTTAAAGCTTTTTCTCTTACGCTGCATTATTACTCTCCCAAAGCTTACAGTTTTGTCAGAAACACATTTAACTCGGCTCTTCCTCATCCAAAAACTATATCTAGATGGTATCAAAGCGTTAATGGGGAAGCTGGTTTTACGTCAGAGGTGTTCAACTTATTAAAGTCAAAATCAGAAAGCACAAATGGAAAACTTATATGTTCTTTAGTCATAGATGAGATGGCAATTCGCCAACATATAGAATGGGATGGGGTAAAATATTATGGGTTTGTAGATTTTGGTACAAATCTTGAGACCGATTGTAACCCTGTAGCCAAAGAAGCTCTTGTTTTTATGCTTGTTAGCATTAATCAATCATGGAAGCTTCCTCTTGGATATTTTTTAATCGACTCTTTAAGGGGTACACAAAAACAAAATTTGGTATTACAGTGTTTAACGCTACTAAATGAGTCGGGCATATACGTGGTCTCAATAACTTTTGATGAGGCAACAAATAACCTAACGTTAGCAAAAGAACTTGGCTGCGATTTGAATTGGAGGAACATTAACTCTACGTTTGTTGATCCTAGTTCAGGTAGGAAAATTGCAGTCTTTTTTGATCCATGTCATATGATCAAACTGATAAGAAACACATTAGGCGATAAAAAATTAATAATTGATGAGAATGGGGAAAATATAAAGTGGGATTATTTAGTAAAATTAAATGAGTTACAGGATCAGGAGGGCGTTCATTTGGCAAATAAATTAAGAAAATCGCATATATTTTATACAAACCAAAAAATGAAGGTTAAATTAGCCACACAACTTTTTAGCCACTCAGTGGCACATTCTTTGGAATATTGCAATGAAGTTTTACATCTTGAGGAGTTCAAAGAATGTGAGGGAACTGTGAAATTTATCCGACTTATAAACAATTTATTTGACATTCTTAATTCTAGAAATTTAAACAATTCAGATTTTAAGAAAGCAATAAACGCAGAAAATTTTGAAAACATTAATGTATTTTTAAAAGAGCTATCACAATATTTAACGTCACTTAGGATAATTGATGGACCGCTTCTGTGTGAGAGTGGTAGAAAAATGGGTATAATTGGCTTTTTATTTTGCATACAAAGTTTGCAATTTGTTTATAAAACTTTAATTGCCGACAATAATTTTTTGCTGTATTTTCCCACTTACAAAATCAGTCAGGATCATATTGAGCTTTTTTTTGGGCAAATTAGATCCATGGGAGGCTATAACAATAACCCATCAGCAAAGCAATTTAAAAGTGCATATAAAAGGATGATGGTGCATCTTGAATTAAAAGATTCATTTAAAGGAAATTGTATCCCTTTGGAAGCAATTCCTATTCTGTCACCCATTGAGGTAATAAATAAAACTTGTGGGCGAGAACGAATATCTGAAGAACCAGATGAAGACATGAGTCAAATAGATAATTTTGACGACGACACAGTTCTTCAAATATTAGATATGAATATATCAGAGTTTAAGAAAGAAGTCGTGACATATATATCTGGCTATGTAGTAAGGAAAATAACAAAAGCTCTGAGATGCGAAGAATGCGCGGGTGAACTTGTTGGGGAGAGGTCTGTGTTATTAACATCGTTTATAGATCAGAAAGACAAAGGTCAACTCCTCACATACCCATCTGACGATGTAATATCTATTTGCACTATTGCAGAAAAAGTTCTTCAAACATACTTAAATGAATCTGCGGTGATTATAAATGTAAAGGAAATAAACATGCGAATATTAAAAACTATAATAAACCAAAACAGCATATTTAAAAAACTTGAAGTTCACTTTCGAGAACAAAATCTTTTGACTTGTCATTATGGCCATCTAATTAAACTAATATCTTCTATGTATGTTTCTATTAGAATACATCATTATAACAAAAATCTATTTGATAAAAGTAGAAGTTTAAGGGCTGTTTATAACAAACTTCTCTTATTTAAGGGCCAATAATTCAGTGTACATTTCAAGTACTCGTATGTCCTTCAAATAATGTTATCGGAAAGTTATTATGTCTTATAATATGACCAATAAATTTTAGCTTCCTCTCTATTTCTTTGAGCAACCCTCTTTATTCTTTCACCTCTCCTAGCACACTTTGAAGCGTCTTTCTATCAACCTGCACTGTCTTTGAAATTTTTCTTGTCTACATTTCAAAAGCTTATATTCTCTTCATATCCTGCTTAACTACAGCCCAAGTTTCCGCCCCATACATTACCATACTCCATACACGTACGACTTGCATTTGTTCCTCATGTACAGGTTAAAATGTTTATTAGTGAGAACAGTACTGTGGTTATTGAATGCTTGTTTTGCCATCGCGATCCTCTTCAGACCTTTCCTACACTTACCATCATCTGTGATAATACTTCCAATCAATTATTTGAAATAATCTAATAAATCAAGCGTCATGTTATAAGATTTAAAAGCTACTTTTGTATTTGTATAGGTATTCAAAATTTGTGAAATGCACACGTAACGCAATCTACATCGATCAAACTTCTAGAAATTTTAACACCCAATACAAAGAACATATTTTTGCATTTAGAAATAACCATGCTGACAAATCTACATTTGCAAAACATATTATTGATACCCAACATAGACCCACAGTAAATAACGGCATAAAACCACAACATTTTTGTCATGACAAGTGTAAACTAGACTTGTTTTAAGCTTTAGAAGTAAAAAAGCATATACACGACAATATTTAGGATTTCTGAGATATTCTTCTTCCTAATTAAATAAATCAGACAACATAAATCTAACTATTTTTTCCAAAAAGTTGTTATAAGACATGATGTGTGTCGATATTTTCATTGTATAGTCTGCTTTATTAATGTGTTTGTTTAGTTATTTTATTGTTGTAATTGTTATTATAGTTATTACTGTTATAGGTTTCTTCTATCTTTATGTTAAATATTGATATACATCACGTAGACATTTTAAAGGCGTCATCCGTCATATTTGTTTTACTTTATTTTCACTTTTAAAGATTTTTTTGATTATAACATCATAAAATAGCAACAGATCTTTATTTGTAATTGTCATGATTTCGTATTAATTCAATTTTTTTCTGTCTGAGGATACTATCAAGCAGCAAAACCAGTAACAGAGACGTTGAAGAACATCTAGAATTCAGAAGGGCCACTTGCTTCAGTTAGCTTACGCGCTGGCTACGTCCTTCACCTACAAAAACGAAAACCAACAGTGAAGCCAGAGAAGTAGTCTCCAAGTCTGTATGAAGTATGGACCAGTTTCACGAAGTAAGGGCAACAGCAATCAATGAAATTAATCTCTATTTCTTTAAAAAAGACAAGGAATGTTAACATTAATTTGTAAACAGTACAATGTACTTTATTTTGTATTTTCTTCTGTTGTTGAAATAAAAGCTATTATTATTTATCCAACCTTTTGAATATACAACTTTATCCAATATATTCATCCAACAATTTATCCAACCAATAACCCAAAAAATATTTCACTGATTTGGAGAAAATTTTGGAATTACGCTTATTTTGCTAATGGCTTGGATGAGTTCGTTCATCAGATCTTAACGCATAGTTTTTCCTAACAAAAAATTAAATATATTTTTTTAAACGCAATAGCTTTCAAATTGTTTAAGTGATTGGAACGAAAATTTACAACTTAAAAGAACATACTGAGATGTGGTTGTGTACCAATTTTCAAGTTTTTTTGATCAAAGAAAAATGAAGTTATTCGAAATTAATAATAAAATAATCCTCGACATCACTTCAAATTCTGTAATGCAATATCTACAATGTTGGACAGAGGCAGAGCAATACAGCTACCTGTACTGTTATGCTATTTAAATAAATTGTAGATAAAATCTAAACAATGGAAGTTACAACCATTGCCAGATGTCAAGATGTTGCTGACCGGGGTTGCCCGATCTTCAGAAATTTCATGTAGTTAAACCTTTCATGTATAAACATATGAAATTTTTACAACTTCTGATAATAAAGAAAACATTTTATAAAATTTAATTTTATCAGTCAGTTAAAAAATACTGTATTTAATACCTGCAAATTTCGAATTACCCATTTCTCATGATTTTTAACTTAGGTATCCCTCCGATCATAATTTACTCTATCCGACAACTTTGTTAGACTGCGTCTGTGCTGAAGCTCAGCTGTCATTTGTCATTGTGTGGTAGTGTTATTTATTGTCAATATCAAATTGGAAATTTAGGACAGTAGAAACAGACACCATAAACAAAGAAGAAATTGGAAATTTAGCCTCTAGTGTAGGTTTTTGACATGATACCATTACTAGAGAGATATGATAATGTGGCAGCATAATAATATTATGCTAATGCTGTGGTACAGTCAGTTTGGCGTTTCATCACATCTCGTAACACACCAGCTGTTGTGTGCATACAGTTAGATGTAATTTTTTATTATCAGAATACTACTGTAACATGATGATATCAAGTTTATAACTGTTAACATACTGTAAATAATTTCTCCACTTTTCAAGTTTGTGTTGCTGCAATGTTAATTAAGGGTTTCCTTAATTATACGCATATTGTGCTTATAAATGTAATATAAAAATAAAAAAGAAATGAAAATGCAAGTGAACCTATTTAATTTAGCTCTGTATTCTACATTATCTGAAAAAGACATTATAGGCGACGAAGTAGAATGTAATTTCGGTAAATTTGCAGTTGACTGCATGAGGGTTTTAGATATTTTTTTCCAGCAACATGCTTAGAACCTTCCTCGGCCACAAGACAAATTTTCTGGCAAACAACCCCCAAGAAAATTAAGGGACTTTGAAAACATGCGTTTTTCACATTTTACAGCAATACCTCCTTTAAACCCTGTCTACCCCATATTCGCCCAGGTCCAGCAACCTTCTTGTGGGTTGCTCCCAAGAAATTTTTCTTGTGCTTTATGCTTTGAAGGTAGTTGTATGCATGCACAAGGGGAAGGAGAACCCCCCGAATTTTTGGGTGAGGAGCAGAAACCCTCTTCCTCCTGGGGGTTCTTCTCCTGCATGCATACAATCACCCTCAATGCATCAACCAAAGGATTTTTTTTTCAGCTTTCTAGTGTATTTTTCTAGAGTATATTTCCTGTTTATCAATTGCTTTGTTTGAGTTTTGTACCCAAATTACTCTATAAATATATGTCATAGATCATGTTTTTGCTTGTCCTTCTTTACCTTGTTTTACTGTTCCTAATTAAATAAATTAATTTTCATAACTTTTAATATAAGGCTAAATCTTACAGCTTATATAAATATATTATTTAATATTGTTATGAAAATTCACTATCATAACGCACTTGCTGCGTTCCGAACCTTTTTAGGTTACCTATTTATACAAAAGCTTAAGAAATTCATGAATAAGCATTACATTTCAATGATTGAATAATTTCAGTTTTATTTCTAACCAAACTAAAAATTCCTAAATACGTCCCTGACGTTTCTCCCACTCAAGTCACCGAACTCCGCCCAGTTAGGAAAAGTGTACAGGCTTCTTGTATTGCAAAACTGCACCTTTGTTACCTCTATCCCTTACAACCTCTTTGGACATCACAAAGCTTTTGACCTCCCCCCTGCCCCTTGTCACACAATGTCACATTCCGGTGATACCCTCCCCCCCCTTTAACGTGCGACGTAATTTATGGATGACCCCTTATCTGTAATTCAATTTTTCTATCAGAGTTACCGTTTTCGAGATAATAGTTGATAAACGGCCAAAGTAGTAGAATTTAATGAATTTTCAGCACGGAGATACCTATCTACCTATTTATTTTGTATTTGAAGTGCACGTAACTCCATAAGAGCAATGCTTTTCAAAAACTGTTTTAATTTTTTTACGACAGACGGCTACAAAATTTGGCATGGAAAAAATACCAAAAATTCGTATGAGCTCGAAACTATCGACTTATATAAAAAAACTCGCAACTTTTGGATAGTGCCCTTTTGCACAGGACGTTAATTCAATTTTCCAAAAACATGCCATTTTATAAAGAACAACATTTTTCTAAATATCCTCATTTATTTATTTGACCGACAAGTAAAATTTTGTGATAAAGTTCACTTTTTTATGAAAGGTAGGTACTTTTACGGAGAAATGTTTTTATTTTGTTTTAGATAGCTACTTAAAACTACCCCTGTTAATTAATTATTTGAACACAAGTCCTCTAAATGTAGTTATTAAGTGTCATCTTAGTTGGGGTATTGTCGATAGCCAAATCATATTCGGATGTCAGGCAGGTTTAAATCGAAAAGCGGAAAATGCCCTAATTAGGTAGGTACACTATTTGTACAAGAGTGCTTTTGCTCAAATAAATAATTAACAGGGTGATTTAGAATTTTAAGTAACTATTTAAAAAAAAAACTTGCTCTCATGATATAACATTTCTCCTTAAGTACCTCGCGTCTAAAAAGTGAACTTTATGACAAAATATTGCTCTATGTCCAATATAAATCATTCCGAACCAAGCAGCCGCGCCGCGTTCACATCACACAGTTCAGAGCGGAACTGACATCGAAGAGGCGAATTTTGAAAATATTTAAAACAACAGTAAATTTTAATTTTTGAAAAAGTTTTTCGAAAGTGGTATCTGTTTGGGCTTTGAGACTATCCAGGTAAGCTGGAAATTAACACTCTACAAAAATTCAATCGCAATCTTGAATAGTTTTCAAAAAATATCACAATGATTTTCGCAATTTCTTTGTCATTTTCTCGATAAATAAAAACAGTCAGTATATCTGATTATGGCAAGATAACAAGTTTTGAAGCAAGCAGAGTTTTTTTCTCAGTTTTTTCGACAAAGCAAAAATAAAAATTGTACCTATATGATACCAACTTTTAAAAACACTCAGTATATCTGATTGTGGCAAGATAAGAAGTTTTCAAGCAAGCAGCGTTTTTTTCTCAAAGTTTTTTCGACAAAGCAAAAATAAAAATTTTACCCATATGATACCAACTTTTTAGCAGTCACTGTATTCAGCCCTAATAACCTGTATTATTCATTGTTGGTCATTAGTTTGATTCCATGGGCATCCTTGCCATCCTTGACCATAAAAAATAATTTTTCTATGCTTATAAATAATTTAACTTACGATTGCCAGATTTTTGTAGACTTTTTTTCTGTTAATAATTTTAATAACTTTACCTTCTTTTCTTCAAGAATTAAATTGATTATTTCAAAACAATGGTATTATAAGGAAATTAATAGGTGTTCCATTGAAAACAATAATAGTTTACTCATTTTTTGGATGCATAATTTGACAGTTGTAATAATGTGACTTTTATAATTTTATCATTATTATGCTAATAATACGAGTTCCCTAAAAAATACAGCAAAATGTAAATAAATTAAGAAAAATTATTATTATCATTCAATGTGGTAAAATCAGTTTCCCAACAATACCGACAATAAAGCAAATGTGTGATGACCCTGACACCACCGTTCTTCCTATATTGAAGAAGCACTTATAAACAGAGCAGATGTCGGCGTGCCGGGCGCGACCTTGGATAGAATTTATTTCAGAATAATTCCGTGTTACAAAGAAATCGGTGTTGCCAAATTTATGGTGCTAGACGGCAAACATATTTGGAGGGTGCCACTTTGTGTATCTATAACCACATGTATAAAACGCAGCGCCCCCACCGGAAGATGGCTGAACTAATCAGTATGTTCGTTCAGAATTATTGTCAATTCAGCACCCATCCAAAACTTCGTCAGAGCCTTTTATTGCGCATTCATAATCCTAGGACAAAAATATACACAGAGAACGTATCAGCACCCGAAGTCGGGTGCCACAACGTAAAATTGGGTGCCGTAAAAACAATTTTTATCCAAGAATGGTGCCACAATGACAAAAATTTTATATATATATATATATATATATATATATATATATATATATATATATATATATATATATATATATATATATTTAATATAATAACTTAAAATAACTCTTCTTTCTCTGTTTGAGTACGGCATTTTTACTTATTAAACAATACAACTACAACAATATTGATAATGTCACTGTCAGTTATTTGGTTTCACTTAAAAGCGTGGTATCCTAGGACTTCTTGATTTGTAACAGTTGTTTAATAAAATATTTGATGATAACGTTTCAAATGCGAATATTTCAAAAACTATTCATTTTAAGTATACGGTATGTTATATAAATTATGCTTAGAATTGTACGAGGAATCGAAAAAAAAATCATATATAAGGTGATCCATTGAGAAAAATGAACTTTTTGGTTTTCCCTGTGTACTGATCATTTTTCAATTTTTTTTTATACGTAGAAAAAAAGTATTTTTTAGCACCTACATAACCATACTTGCAACTTTTTTGGGACACAAAGTTAAAGGGTGGCGACATAATAAAGAATCACCCGGTACCTATCTGATCCATGTTATTTGCTATTTACAGTATTATGTTGCTGTGTATGTTCATACTGTGGGTATTTCTGAAATATACTATATTATATTGGGAAGCTTGTATAAATAAATAATTAAACAAAGATAGATTATGAATGTTTTTTTAATTTTTTTATGACAAGAATAAATAATAAAAATAAAAAGAGAAAATTGCACCAGTATATAAGAAAACTGTTCTCAACAATTCAATTTCCTCAGTCAATTAATAATTTCAAGAGAAAAAGAGTTTCACCATCTAAACATTAATTCATTTGTGAAGATGCACATTAAAACACAAATAAAGTAGAAATTAAAACGACAATTACTTAATATCATTATCAAATATACCGCTAGGCAAAACATAAACTTTTTCAGTACGTAAACAACAATATAAAAAAGGGTTGGTCTAAAGTCAGAGCAAATAAAGAATAAATCATTCAACAGAATGCTTCCATACATCACTCAATCAATAAAAAGGTGTCTAATATTTTTTCCATTTTTTTTTTTCATATCACAACAAACTGACAGTTCTTAAGAACTATTGATTACACTATATTAACTATAGGCATAATAATATATTTAACAAATATAGTTTACAATAGATTGCTAATGTGTGTTGAAATACTGTGAAGCATTAGGAAATCTGTCAGGGGTGAAATCTTTGTCGTTTTTAAGTTTATCTTGAACACTGGTCCTAAGAAGGCTTCTGTATGCAGTTTGTACCTCTGGGCTCGATCCTGCAGCTTGAGCGACAGTCTCTAATGGAGCAGCAGTAGTCAGTCCGCTTGCTGTTACAGCCCGTTTGACACTATCTGAAGATTTATCATAAATTAGTTTTCAGTTTTTATAGAACCAACTTTGAACAAACTACATTTCAGATTAAAAATAAGATAGATTAGTTTAAATAAAAAGCCCTGCAGAAAAACTTTGAATCATCTGAAACAAAAGAAAATCAGTTATACATAAAGGAAATCATTGAAGACCTCCAACATGTACCAATAGAGGACAACAAAAACCAAACAGATTATTAGCTGACTTGTAAATTATATACTTAACAGGAATCTTAATACAAACCTACGTAGCTTTGACATGACAATATATATATATATATATATATATATATATATATATATATATATATATATATATATATGAGGTGTGCGAAGCTTCGAAATTTGAAACCGAACCCGAATTTGAACCAAACCTTCGGTTGAAAATATGTTCGCACTAGCGATGTTGAAGTTGTTCGAAGTTCAAAATATGTAATTCTCCAAAATAGTTCGAAGTTCGTTGCTCAAAAATACATCGAAATTTACCTTTACAGGCATTGAATGCTGCCAAAGATATGGAAGTTGCGGCCCCGTTAACTCGGTAGCGGCGCTTTAAACTCGTTATCGGTCTCATTGAGTGGATAGCATAATTTTAGATTTCACTCATGCATAGTTTTGACAGTTGGTGGGCACATTGAGACACGGCGGAGCCATTTAGCAATAACATAATTATTTTTCTTATATATCCTAGCCTCCCAACATCTTTTTAAGTAACAACATTATGATGACAGTGTTCGAAAGCGATCGGTAACGTAAATTTTCATAATTTATGAGGATAATTGGAGATTGACTTTGGAAAACACTGGTTTCAACATGATTTATTTCACCATGAGCCAAAACGATCAGCACCAGAAGGCATTTTCACCCAACCAACCTGCAAATTTGCCGAACTCTTCCTTTTTGTTAAAAGAATGGGAATTTTTCATATATCAAATATTGTATGGTACAATATTCCTAAATTTTGTGTTTAAAGAAATGATATATGAACACTGAAGAATTTTGCGTAGTTAGATATTCGATTTTAAATTTCTAAGAAGTTCGACTGTGAACCTTAGACATACTATTTCAAAGGTTCGAAGTTCGAGGCAACATATTTGCTTGGGTTCGTTCATAGTTCGGTGCGAACAAAACATGGGTTTGCACACCTCTAATATATATATATATATATATATATATATATATATATATATATATATATATATATATATATATATATATATATATATATATATATATATAGAGAGAGAGAGAGAGAGAGAGCGTCTCTATAAATAGGCCAGGCACAGAGCATAAGGATCCACCGTTGTAAGCTTATAAAATGCAACTTTAGAACTAACCTGTTATTGCTTGTGAAAGACTTCCTTGTGGTTTACTACTATTAACAATCTTCCTTCTCTTACTTGGCATACCAGACAAGTATGCGTCACTAAATGGCCTTTGTGGACTTTGTCTTCTCTGCCTTTGTACATCCCTAGTTATAATTGGAACCCAGTCCTGAAAACCAAGAATTAGCTTAGCTTTTAATCTAAAAACCATAACATTACAAATTAGTGTTTTCAAAACAATATCAAAATGACCTTAAGGGTGCAACTTTGGCCTAACAACCTTTTACATGATTTATTTTTCAAGACTTACAGCTGGTACATCGTTATGCCAACGTTCAGATCCTATTACTACATTTGGTAAAGGTTCTGGGTCTTCTTCTACAGTGGAAGAAGCTACGGAACTTACTTCACTAGCTGAACCGGTCGCCTCATGTTCGTCAACTTCCATTGCCTATGATGAAAAAAAAAATGTCTTTACAAAAGTTTTACGAAATTTTTTTGCTACATGGCGATGTACACTTTTCTTAACATAAATAACTTCATTACTATAGCAACTAGGATTTTTTTTAAATGGCAAAATATGATGTTTTTGTATTCTCGGAAAGAAAATCTCTTTCATGATATGGCACTATTAATTTTTAACCAGGTTCCTCAGGCATCCAATGTAGATTTTGCTGAGACCAATAACGATAACATTGTTTATCAACAAATATCAAACACTGGTCTCATTAAATTTGCTTATCATATTACAAAGTTCAACGCACCTCTCAAAGAAGGTTCAAATAAATAACCATCCTCAATCATCTAATATAAACACAGTAGTCATCAAACGTTTAGAACTTTTGATCCTCTGATGATGCTAACTTGGTCAGTTGAACGATTATCAGGTATAAAAAAATGTGTTGTGGTCATTTGGGTTCTCCAAATGTACTTATCAGTGCTCATCGCAGGTTCCAATCTTCACATAACGTCTTTCAAAGTTACCACCTACAAGTTCTCCTACCACCTGTCCTTTGTAAGGGTGAAATGGTTTTTTTTTTAAGGAACCTTACGGTCGATTTTTGTGACACATTGTGTAATGTAGCAACTTCATTTGCAGACAAATGAAGGTTTTCATAAAAAGACAACAATACATCTAATACCTTATTTCCAGCTACAGCCGTTTTTGGTCTTCCAATTTTTTAATCTTTTAAAATTATTTATTCAGATTATCTGCAAAGGCAGGGCCTATATTGTAATATAAAAAGACAACAATACATCTAATACCTTATTACCAGCTACAGCCGTTTTTGGTCTTCCAATTTTTTAATCTTTTAAAATTATTTATTCAGATTATCTACAAAGGCAGGCCCTATATTGTAATATAATGTGTTTGTACAGTGCAACTGATTATGTCAGAAAAAAAAAGCACAATCGCCCACACCAGTTCTAGGCAAGCATCCAGCCAATCCTTGAAGCTGCCTATACTCGGAGCACCAGCAATGTCATCCGTCAGATTATTCCAAGCATAAAAAGATTGATTGGCAAAAAAGCTCTGCCTGTAGGAGATACGGAACGGTTCCTTCCTCAGCTTGAACCGATGTCTCCGAAGTCTACATACACCATGTGTTAGTTTATACATATACACAAGACCGGACCTCCAGCATCTGGCAGAAAGGGAAGGCAGCTCCAGGTGAGAAAGCCTTTGCTGGTAGGTGAGATGCCTAATCTGCTGCGGCCATCATGTTGCAGCGTGTGGAGATTGTTCTAAGATGTTCCTACCCAGAGCTGGAGATCTTATTTGTCTCCTGATTTGTCCGCATTGGACTTTTTTCTTTCTAGTTTGCTCAAGAGCAAGGTGTATGTCAAGAGACTGCAAACGTTACCGGAACTAAAACTAAAAATTCAAGAAGTTGCACGTATTACATGTTTGTGAAAAGTGTGCATAGATTGTAATGGTGCTCACTTGTCAAGCGTTATTTTTAAAAAAAATGGCTCGTCTAACTTAACAGAGAACTGTAAAAACAATGTTAAAATAAAAATTTATTTAGATACATTTTTTACAAATTTTCCCGCTTCCCTGTATTAGACCTGCATGTGTATACATTTTAGCATGTTTTGTTTTCTGCTTAATTTTATGTATAGATACATTTGAGATTTTTTTAAAATTTTTAGACTTCAAACTGGCAGCCCCTGTAGTCAAGCATGTCTCTGAACCCAATGGTCCTGGGTTTGACTCCCAGCAGAGGATGATTTCACTTTTTCAGTACATATTGTAAAATTAATATCAACCAAGGTTGAGGCATTGTGTTTGAGCAAGCTCGAAGGGGGTGTAAAGCCGCCAGCTTCTTGTACCATGCGATGTTGTGCATGTTAGATACCTACCAGCCTTACAAAAAGGCAAGGGTTCAGTGC
The DNA here is from genome assembly GCA_964006375.1 of Tillus elongatus. Classification (NCBI taxonomy): domain Eukaryota; kingdom Metazoa; phylum Arthropoda; class Insecta; order Coleoptera; family Cleridae; genus Tillus; species Tillus elongatus. The sequence continues at coordinate 162,014,598 of OZ023263.1, forward strand.
AATTTCCAGGACAATGAAAAAAAAAACCTTCAAATTTTATATTTTAATGCAAAGATTGTTGCATTATTATATTTGAAGTAAGATGAGTTGACATGATCTATTTACGCACCTTAGGTTTAATTGTAACTTACCTCAGGTTCTTGTGTAGTCGTAACAGCAGACACGGGTATAGCTGCTTCTGCATTGATAGAAGGAACTCTGCTTTCAGAACGTCTGACTATATATGGTTGTAAAATACTAATAGGTATGTTTGACCTCGCCATAAAGTGTCTCAGTTGTATTCGACTAGATACCACAGTCCATTGTTGAATAGCTCTGGGAATATTTTGCATGTAACGACTCTAGAAGAAAACAAATGATTAGCTCTTTTTACTATATAAAAAATATTAAAACAAAAATATTGATGACCATGTATTATGCCTTGTTTCACAGTTATATTAATGATGACGTAATTGCATCAGGTAGTGCATATAAAAATAGGGTAAACTTATGACAACTACAAACTAGAATATTAAAAATCATAATTAAGAAGAAATTCATAATCCAAAATTATCCACTAGACATAGCGCAACGATTTATATCCACTACACATAGAGCAACGATTTATACCTGAGTCATTAAACTATCATTATATGATACACAAAAAAGAATTAAGTAGTCTCTTTCTTCCGATTCTCTTTCATCCGAAATTCCGTTTCATTAATACTAATAAATGATAATAAATGTATTCACCATTTTGGTAAACGTCACAGGTCAGCAAAATGCTAATAAGAAAATACATATACAATAACGATATAATTAAATAAAATTAGATAAATAAAATATCATTAATAATAATGTTAAAAACTATAAACATAATAAAAGACACTATCCTATCATTCAAGTAACTATCAAACTTTGCACACAGAAGTGTAAAACTAGTCCGGGGGGAGCTTATACACATATTTAAAGGAACACATATATAAAGGACACCCAATTAACCTTGGTTCAAGCAAGCCACACACTCCAGATTTACTATATCAACCATAAATAGATTAAGAAGTGGAAAGTGCCCAACTCCATCAGTTCTCCTTCACAGATTAAGACCACTAACTAGCAATTTATGCAATTGTGGTGGGATCGAAACCCATCGAACATATGCCATTGGAATGTGAAAGCAACTGGAACCATTGCCAAACATTGTACTGAAAGCGCACTCAGAAAAAACTACCCCCATCCACCCATATAATTTCACATACTCTGATAACAACCACCCCATAGATGCACTTGATAGTTTTCTACTATCCTGCAGGTTGAAACTTTAGGAGCTTTTTCAACTGTACTCTCGTGTTTTCGTTATCTTGATTGCCATGTTATACCCCCACGACTTTCCCGTTCCCTCCATAACTTCTTCACCTTGTGTCCTTCGCACTCTACCAGAATGCACACCGATGACAAATGGTTAGTTGATAGCAGAACTGAATACAGAATTTGCAGTGGTGGGCAAATAAAAAAAATTTAAACAATTTGTCTAATATAAGATAATAATCTTACCAAAATAAAAACCAAGAATAGTTACTTAAAAATTAAAACGTTGAATGTAGCGGCTTCTCCTCCAGACACCAAAATTTACTTCAGATTTCTCTTACTCCCGACGTGTTTCGACACTCCAAGAGATCATCTTCAGGGGATAAATTTGAACAATTCTCAAAAAATTGAACTCGAAACTATACATGAAGGTTTTTACAGGTCACACAACTTCATCCATTGTGCCAGGAGGAGTGTAACAATACATCTGCATAATGCCAGAAAAATTGACTTCAATGACAAAAATCAATGTAAAAGATCGGCGATTTTAACAAACATGATGAAGGGCGGCCACTATAGTTCACATAATGGCCACCCTTCATCATGTTTGTTAAAATCGCCGATCTTTTGCATTGATTTTTGTCGTTGAAGTCAATTTTGCTGGCATTATGCAGATGTATTGTTACACGCCCCCTGGCACAATGGATGAAGTTGTGACCTGTGAAAACCTTCATGTATAGTTTCGAGTTCAATTTTTTGAGAATTGTTCAAATTTATCCCCTGAAGATGACCTCTTGGAGTGTCGAAACGCGTCGGGAGTAAGAGAAATCTGAAGTCAATTTTGTTGTCTGGAGAAGCCGCTACATTCAACGTTTTAATTATGGTAATCCCAGACGGTGTGACGTTCAGAAATGAAAAGAATAGTTACAGTGACAACTGAACATGGGGTTATAGGACTCTCCTAGGCACACTGATGAGTAATCCCATTAAAGACACTAGATGGTCAGATAGCATGCACAGGTCAGGTCAATTACCTTTGTAAATAGAAGAGATAGAAGTAATTGTTGTTATGTGACAAGACAAATCTGGTGGTGAAATTGTTATGAAATTTAACCAAAGGTGGTGCTCCTAACACTACCCCTATTTTGTTTCTATTATTAATGGAACAATTGGCAGTTATGTGGTCAGACAGACAACATTAATAGGCTAATTAAACAAAACAAAAAATTACTTACAACCATCCTGTCAAACATTTCCTCAACACCCCTCTGTCCAGTAGCACTACAATGCAATGTCAGGGCACATAGGTGGCTTGCAGAGGTAACAACGTGTTCCACCAGCTGTCTTATAGTGTTGCTACTACTACTTGTGTTCAACGATGAAGCAATACTAATGATGTTATGTAGACGATTTCGAAACAGTACCTCTGCTGATCTCACCATGTCAATGTCTTCTCTTACTGGCAGATCCCTCTGTGAATTGTAAGAAGGAAAAAAAATCTAATTAGATTAAAAGAAAACAATTAGAAGAAAATTCCATAGCAAACATCTTCTGATTCTGTCAATTTTGAAATTTCATGAAATTAATTATTAACTACAACTTGGAGAAATCCATTTTACCACGCTATAGTTCACAATTTAATAATAATAATAATCAATTTATTAGTTCCATATACCCATTGGGTGTTGAACATGTTATAATAAACAACACTTAACCTAAAATAACATTTACACAATTATACATTTATCATCTAATCAATGATATAACATATACATACATACAACGAGAAGTTAAAAATCAGAAGCGATAAATTTATCATCGGAGAACTCCAGTCTGTAGTAAGCTCTATTCATCAAAAACACCTTAACATTTTGTTTCGTTTGTTCTAGACGCTTGTTCCTAACTTCATCCGCGATATGGTCATAAATTTTTATCAAGCTAATGGCACATTACGTCTGATTTTACTTGACTTTGGTATTGATGGAACTAAGTTATTTTTTGTTCTTGTGTCATAAGGGTGTGTTTGTACACATTCGATGAACAGGTGTAAATTCTCTTTTACAAAGCATATGGATTCAAATATATATAGGGAATACAAGGTAAGTATATTATTGCATTTAAAGTGCAACTTACAAGATTGTTTGTTTTAGTCTTAAGAATTCGCTGAAGAGCTCTTTTTTGAACGAGACACATTCTCTACACTTCTGTTGACACACCCCAGAATATTATCCCATATCGAAATCGCGATTCCGGGTAAGCATGATATGCAGTAAGAGCAAACTTCATTGACACAATCCGACTGATTGTTCTTAAGGCAAAGCAATATTTAGTCGTAGATTGTATTAGGTTATTGATGTGAATTTTCCAGTCGTCACGGATCTAGGTGTAAACTGTAAACCGAAAAATTTACACGAGCCTTGAAGTGTCCAGATTACTGTCACCATCAAAACAAATTCTCAGTCTGTCATCTGAGTTGGTAAAATATAAAAGATTAGTCTTTTCAAGATTAAGGTTCAGGCTGTTTGAAGCAAAGTAGTCGTGCATAATTGCAAACGATTTAGGTGTCTGGTTGAAGATTTCCTATATTGTTTTTCCTGAATATTAGTGTAGTGTCATCTGCATACATGACTGTTTTTTCTTTTATAAAATTTGGAAAATGTTTTACGTAAATTACATATAGTAGTGGACCTAGTACAGCTCCTTGGGGCACTCCTCTTTTTAATTATTTCCTTTCTTGATTTTAATATGCTCCCATTATCCATTTTACATATTATACTTTGATGCCTGTTTTGTAGGTATGACTTAATCAGTTTTAGGGGCTTGTTTGTGTTACTGTACCAATTTAATTTTTCAGTCAGTGCGCCATAATCCACTGAGTCAAATGCTTTACTTAGATTGGCAAATTTTTAACATATTCTTTTTCGTTTAACCCCTGTAATACATCCACAAGTGTGTCATATACATCCACAAGTGTGTCATATATTACGCTTATTGTAGACCTGTTTTTCTTGAAGTCATTTTGTTAATTTGATAAAATGACATTTTCTTCAAAGAAATTTATTATCCTACTGTATGTTTCTTGTAATTGTTGAACAGTTTCTTTGATCCCATCTGTAATTTTTCAGCTCGACTGAATCACCCTTCTTCAATAACAGTTGCACCTCTGCAGTTTTAAGTTTCTCTAGAAACACTCCTTGCTGAATACATAAATTAATAATGTGGGCTAGAGGGAAGCATATAGTGCCTGCAGTAAGTTTAAACAATTTTACTGGAATTTAATCATCCCTGTGCAATTTGTATTCTTTAGTGACAATATTATTTTATAGATTTCCATAAAATTGGTTTCCTTCATTTCAAATTCTGCCTTTGACTTTAGAACTTTTGAAAAATCCACATTATTTGCTTTTATATTGGCACAATCATTTATGTAAAACATGTTTATTCTATTTAAAGCATGTAGGTTGGATTCAATTTATTTTTTTAAATTATTTATATGTTATATTGCATATAACAAATATGATGCTCGAGACAGGGGTGTTCCCCACAGAATGTAAGTTATCAAATGCCATTCTATTGTTTAAGAGAGGATGTAAGTTAACAGTATCTAATTATCGACAGTTGTCCCTTACGTCTGTATTTGCCAAGATATTCGAGAATGTGATTGCTAGACGAATTATGAGCTTCTTAGTCACTAACAATATTCTTTGTAATAATCAAAATGGTTATATAAAAGGCCGGTCCACAAAAAGAGCTATTTTTCAAACTGTAATGGCAATACTAGGGGGACTTAATGAAAGGAAACATGTAATGGGAGTTTTTGTAGATTTGTCAAGGGCCTTCGATTCTGTCGATCACCTGATTCTGCTTGAGAAATTGCAGCTTAATGGAATAAGAGGTGTTGCTCTCAAACTGATAGGGTCTTACCTGAATTCCCGTAAACAACGTTTAACCACAGTAAATAATAGAACAGGCGAAAGTATAGTATCATCTTACAGGACTACTTACAGAGGGGTTCCACAAGGTTCTGTATTGGGACCTCTTCTGTATGTTTTGTATGTCAATGAGTTCCCACAAACGCTAAAAATTGAGGATAATACAATTATTATGTTTGCAGATGATACTGCTCTGATTCAAGCATGTCAAGATGAGACACTCTCCATTGACAAAATAGAGGCTAATGTGAGTAAAATGAAAGAATACTTCGAATTCAATAACTTGCGATTAAACATTGACAAGACACAGGTAATTAACTTTTCATTTGACTTTAATAAATCCAACAGTGCACAAAGCCTAATGCTATATGGCGAGAGAATAAAATATCAGAGTACTGTCAAATTTTTAGGTGTACATCTTGATGAACGACTGGACTGGAAAAGTCATGTAAACAGTCTTGCTGCAGGTCTCAATTCTTTTTTGTATGCTATGAGAGTGATCAATCAAAATATTGGCATACAAGGTGCTATAACAGCGTACCATGCATACGTATCCTCTAAACTGAGATATGGGATAATTTTTTGGGGCAACTCTGTGGAATCTGACAGGGTGTTTTTGATTCAGAAACGTTTTGTAAGACTGATATTTCACCTGAAACACAAAGAGTCTTGCAAAGAGACATTCAGGCGGGAAAATATACTTACTGTTCCATCACTGTATGTTTTGGAGAGTATAGTATTTGTTAAGGAAAATTATGTCTGTTTTAGTGGTTGTGAGAGCGGACACACTTACAATACAAGATGTAGAGATTTGAGGGCACCAAAGACACATTTAACAACTATACAAAGAAATGTGTATCATCAAGCCATTAAGCTGTATAATCACCTCCCCAGCGTGGTTAGAAGCTTGCCCTCTCACAGACTTAAGGTACATCTGGGAAGGGTTCTTACTGACCAGGTTTTGTACAGAGTGGAAGACTTTTATAGTATCAATTTTAATGATAAATGATTTATGTCCACTTGAATTGAGTTACACATTTTAATTGTACATATTTATACACCTTTTATGACAGTGTTTGTGTTTTGTTTACGTAGGTTTACTGTTCGGATTGTGTTTTGTTTGGTTTTCTGACATGTTCAATGTTTGTTGCAGTACATTGTATTGTATATGTAACTAGATAGTCATTATTGTGGTTGTTACTTCGAGATTATGTGTATCATAGTATAAGTATTTATAGTTTATACTTTGTATTTTATAGAGTATTCTGCATTTCAATTTTATTGTGTGTTGTCTTTAGTTTTCTTACATTATTGTTTGCTGACGAGATTATTGCGTTGTATACCTATGACGTGTTCTACACCCATCTGGGTACTTAAGGAACCAATAAAGATTATTATTATTATAGCAAGAACATTTATATGTTCAAGTCTAGCGCCTCCTGACTACGTAGCAGGAGTAGTAGGCGCTACGAACAGTTGTGAGTGAAGAAGAGTGAGATGATGACTTTACCTGTTGACTGCAAACTAATATTGTTGTTAATAGTGAATGTAATTGAACAAACACTAAATTGTTAAACCTCGGGCCTTATTTTAAAAAAAACCTCTACACTGGCGTCCCAACGTTTGGCCTTAGTAACTTAATAAATGAGTGTTTGTTTATTGTTTCAAAGTGAAGTTGAAAAGACGGTTGGTCGTAGTCCAGAAACAGACAAGCAAACAGCGTGTTTTATTTCTGTCTCGTTTTGTGCAACCACACCGACATCAACCCATCTATATCTCACCTGTTCACAATTGCCACTAAAAAGTCCCGTTACTTTTGTACTGTAAGTATTTTCACAATTCTATTGTGCATGTAACGATTTGAAACTAGACTTTTCACGAATTTCAGTGAAACGTAGTAATTACTGTGCATAAACTTTGTAAACACAGAACTTTCGTTGTCATTGCATTGATTTTTGAATAAACTTTAGTGTTTCTGTATCGGCTACTGACATTTTTGCCAGGGTGCGTATTTACAAACCTTACCCTGATTGAGCACCTGGACGCGTATGTACAAACTGTATATTGTTAAAGTGCGCGAGTGCATATTTACAAACTTAACATTGTTTCAGCATCCGTACATGTTATGAACTATTGTATAACCTTTTGAACTGTAAAACTTTTAACGACAAAATGCCTAAGAGAAGCGCAGTTTCTGGTGTTGTTACTCCCACGGAGTCACCAATTACCTTCTCTCAGTCACAGTTTTTGGAACTATTGAAAGAGATTCGTGAAACAATCTCTGTAAGCAGTGACAATGGTTCAAATATTCGGGAACAGACACCCGCAAAAGACATTAACTCTCCTACCTCGGGAAGTTTCGAGAAGTGAACCGCCCGGTTTGACGGCACCGAGTGTTCGGACGTGGACGCATTCTTGGACAGTGTATTAACGTACAAAGACTGTTCGAACTTTACAGACGTAAACACGCTCCGTGGTCTGCCTATGTTACTCGAAAGTGTTGCAGCAACTTGGTGGCAGGGAATTAAACGCACTACAAATTCCTGGGAAGAAGCTGTTAAATCTCTCAGAGATGCTTATTCAAGGAAGCTCGCTGCACCGCATGTTTTCGGAGAAATCTTTGCTCGAGAACAAGGTCCTGACGAATCTACAGAACTGTTTGTCTGTCATATACGAGCTCTAATAGCACAGTTACCTTACGACTTACCAATTGATGCCGAACTTGATATAATTTATAGTTTGCTTCATAGGAAAGTTAGGAAAAGGCTCCCACGCAGTAGTTTTGATGGCTATAAAGACTTTCTGCACCGTGCTAAAGACATAGAAATGTCACTTTATGAAGCGAAAAATGACAGAACCTTTCTGTTCAAGAATGTAATAATTATTTTTATTTATTTTTTACTTATTTATGTTTTATTTCCATTTTATTTGTATTATTATTATTGGTGCAGACTATGACGTTTTAGTTTACTTTCGTTCCTTGGTACTCAGCAGGGGTTAATTTGCTGTATATATCTATTATGCATTTCTCGATGGTTTGGTGCACTGCGCATGTGCGCGTTCGCATTTTACGAAGTTTTGTTCGTTTCAAGAAGAGTTGAGTTTTTGATGTCAACCAGAAAGCACGTCGTTCGCGAGTTACCCGTGCTCCGACGATTAGCTAGCTAATAACCCATGTTCGCATGAGTTGACATACCTTATCCACCTGCAGTTGTAGTGGCTTCAATACTGTTAGCAAGACTGAAGAAGTTGGCGGCGAATTGTACGAACAAAGGCAAGATTCCAACACCTATCTGCATGAGAAAACGCTGAATAATCGTAAGTGTTTTGATATTTATATGCGGCTAAGCTATCCTGTGAATCCCTATTAGTGCCTATGGAACGACAGTTGAAAATTAGAAATTAGTCAATTGCGTTTAAATTACAGTCCCTCTCATTGGTCCATCGACCCAGGATTATCATAGTCTGCATTAAATAACTTAAATTCGTTCAAAAAGCGTTAAAATAAACGTAAATGCGATACTATATCTTATCGGGTTTTTATCGCGTTTTTTATACCGCTTTTGTTCAAATCTTGAATCGTGTCGATTAAGGACGATTCGTGTCCGTCGGCTTATTGTCGTCATCGCTGCTGGGTGGTGATCTACTTGTAGTTCATTTGTAACGACTGTTCTGTAATTTAACTACCACAGATTTCTATATTCTGTGGCCTGTCATAATTTTATTTCTCACAGGGTTTGACGTTTGACATTTCTGATGTTCTGCCTAATATACATAAGATAGGTTATGTTAATGTTTACATGATAGAAGTGATCAAACTTGTAATCAATTCGTTGTTTACATAAAATACATAATATTTGAATACTTTGTATCAATTAGTTGATACATAAAAAACAATAGGTTAATTTCATTTATGAAGTTTTTAACTTGTTTGCAAGTTAGACATTTAGTTTGTTAATTTGCTGTCTGACTAAGTACAATGGATAAAAAATTGAGACTTTTAAAGGCAGAAACATTTATTATTAGTTCTAAATGCCAGAAAATTCTTGAGTTGTTAATAGTTGCTGAGAGAAGTGAAGATGAGTGTGATATATATAAAGCTTTGACTAGATGTGAGGACTTATACCAGTTAAACTCTGCACATCAGTTACTTCACTCTAAAATCCTAGAAATGTTTATTGAAAATGACCAAGAGGAAAAATTAGATCAGGAACATGAATGTTTGCAAAATTTTGAAGACTTGTATTATTCAATTAAGGAAAAACAACGGTGTGTTTTGGAAATATTGGAAAGAAAGACAACTGTAAGTAAGATTAATACTGAAGGCTCTAAGCAAACATGTGTAAAACTTCCTTGTATACAACTTCCTTCTTTTGCTGGTGACATAAAAGAATATCAATGTTTTATTGAATTGTTTAAAAGCTTAGTTGATGAAAATCAGAATTTAAGTGATATTGAAAAATTTCATTATTTACTTTTATCTTTGAAAGGTGAAGCTAGTGTTTTAGTTAAATCACTGCAATTAACTGCTTCAAACTATCCAATTGCTTTAAATTTACTGGATAAAAGATACATGAATAAACGTATCATAGCAGGTAGTTATTTGCAGGCCTTGTATAAAATTCCTCCTGTAATGGAGCGAACTTCAAAAAATTTAAATCATGTCATAAATAGCTTTTCTGAAAATTTAAGTGCATTTAGGTCAATAATTCCTGACCTTAAAAATCAACTTGATTTTTTGTTGCTGAATCTTCTTGTTCGTAAATTGGATGGCCAGACTAGGGAACGGTTTGAGTTAACTATTTTAGATGATGCATTGCCCTCAATTCAGGAGTTGGTTGAGTTTGTTTATGCCCAGGCTCGGGCACTTGAAAACTCTTGTGGGGACTTTGATACTAAAGGTAGGAGAGCTGGTCCCTCAACTAAATCTTCACGGCTTTCGTTGATTGTGAATTCATGTAAATGTAGTCTTTGTAAATCCAAACATGAGCTATATAAATGTGATGTATTTTTAAATAAGTCACCTCAGGATAGATTTACTGTGATAAAATCATTGAATCGTTGTATACTTTGCTTTGGTGAGTCGCATCGTGTTTCAGGTTGCAAATCAAAGAGAAAGTGTGGCCAGTGTAAGCAGAGACATAACACTTTGTTGCATTTTAAGGGACAGGTTCACAAGGATAGATCCAAATCAGACAATTCAGGCTTAACCAGTCAGCACACTAATGTTTGCTTAAACTCTGAGACATCAACATCAGATGGTTCAAATGTAGATGAACTACAAAGCTCTTCAACTGGGGTACAAGCTGATCAGATTTTGTGTCCGATGGGGCAAGGTGGTTCTGGTAATATTGGCCTAAGTGTTTTGGCATCTGTTTCGACGGTGTTGTTGGGGACTGCTGTTGTGGAGAGTGTTGATTGCTCGGGGAGTTCTCAACTCATTCGTGTGGTTTTGGATTCGGGCAGCCAGTTATCCTGCATTTCGGAAGCATGTGTTCAGAGACTTGGTCTTCGAAGGAAAAGCTCTTGCGTCACAGTTAGAGGTTTAAGTCAAACACCATCTGCTGTTGGAAAGGGTATAGTAAATTGTTATATTCGACCTCGTGACATGTTGGCCCCAACCTTGAACATAGAAGCTGTTGTTTTACCAAAAATTTGTTCGGATTTGCCTGATACAACCGTGGACCCTCAAAATTGGAAGCATCTTGATGGCCTCAAATTGGCCGATCCTAAGTTTCATTTACCTCAGCCCTTAGATATGTTGTTAGGTGCGGAATTCGTTCCGTATTTGTTGACAGGGGGTGTAGTTAGGGGTGAAAGGATTGGTGATCCCATTGCGATAAATACTATTTTTGGGTACATTCTAATGGGAAAGGTGACATGTGGAGTGCCGCAACAGTCTGAGCAGGTTTGTTTATTTTCAGAGGTTTCAATTGATCATATAGTTAGCAAATTCTGGGAATTAGAAAACATTCCCTCGGTAATAACCAATAAAGAAGACAGTTATTGTGAACGCCATTTCTTGGAAACTCATTCGAGAAATCCTTCAGGTAGGTATGTGGTGTCACTTCCATTCCGAGAGGATGGTTGCCACTTAGGACGCTCTCGTGATATGGCTCTTCGGAGATTTTACTCGTTAGAGAAATCTCTCCTAAAGAATCCTAGCATTCGTGCAGGTTATATAAATTGTATGAAGGAATATTTGGATTCTAATCATATGGAAGTTGTGCCAGAAGCACAAATTGAAAAAAAGGATGTGTATTATATTCCTCATCATGCGGTCATTAATGAGAAGAAGTTGAGAATTGTCTATGACGCTTCAGCAAAATCAAGTAATGGTCTTTCGTTAAATGATACATTGTACACGGGTCCCAAATTACAACAGGATATTGCAATTTTGTTGACTCGTTTCCGTTTCCATAAGTTTGTTTTTATTGCTGACATTAAACACATGTATCGTCAGATTCAGGTAGTTTCCGATCAGTGTGACTATCAGCGTATTTTGTGGAGATTCAAAGATGATGAGCCAGTACGAGAGTACAGACTCAAAACGGTTACGTTTGGAGTCAAACCCTCTCCTTATCTGGCATTACGTACACTACAACAGCTCGCTGTTGATGAGTGCAGCAGTTTTCCTGTAGCATCAGAAGTCTTGAAAAATGATGTCTATGTCGACGATGTTATCACAGGAGCCTCTTCGCTGGAAGCAATAGCGGAATTACAGAGACAAGTAATTGGGCTTTGTGAAGCGGGTGGTTTTCCTTTACGTAAATGGGCAAGTAACAGTCAGGAAGTTCTGAATAATATTTCCACGGAATTTCAGCAAAATATTTCATTTGATGCGGAAAAGGAAATCGTTATTAAGATTTTAGGTCTACAATGGAACCCACTCTTGGATCAGTTTACATTTGAAGTAAGACAGAGGCAAAGTGTTTGTACAAAGCGATCAATGTTGTCGGAGTTAGCCAGGATTTTTGATCCTTTGGGGTTTTTATCTCCTTGTACGGTTTTCACAAAATGCCTAATTCAGCATATTTGGACATTGAAACTTGGTTGGGATGACCCCTTGCCTCCGGCTGTGACACAGCAGTGGGATCAATATCAATCTGAACTACACTTACTGTCTAGCATACACATAGCAAGATATACTCACATGGACGATTTAAATCATGCTGTTGAGTTTCATGCCTTCTGTGATGCGTCTGAAAAGGCGTATGCTGCAGTTGTTTATCTTAGGATACTTTCAGATCCCATTCAAATATATTTCGTAGCTGCTAAGTCGAAGGTCAGTCCGTTGAAAAAAGTGTCTCTTCCCAGGCTAGAATTATGTGCGGCTTTACTGCTTTCTGAATTGGTAAACGCAATTTTACCTGCCTTTGTATTAGTCCATAGAGACTATAAACTCTTCGCATGGTCAGATTCAAAAGTGGCGCTTAACTGGCTGTCTTCTCCCTCTCACCGGTGGAAGACCTTTGTGGCGAATAGGGTCGCACAAATTCAGGAACTCGTTCCTCCTCATTGCTGGGGATATGTCCCGTCCTTACAGAACCCTGCTGATTGTTCTAGTAGGGGTATATTACCATCGCAGCTAGTTGCACATCCCTTATGGTGGACTGGACCTGCCTGGCTATGTTTGACTTCTGAGCATTGGCCAGAGCAAAGCATCTCTCAGGAACATAGTACTGAAATCTTCCATGAGGAAGTGAAAAATTCGTTGTCCGTTTTCATAACAGAGGACTTCTTCTCATTTATTGGTAGATTCTCCTCATTGTCTAAGTTGCAACGTGTAATATGCTACTGCCTGAGATTTGCTTCATATTGTCGGAACAAGAAAAGGGTGGGTGAGAAGTTTACCCATCTGGAACTGCAAGATGCGTTATTGAGACTAATAAAGTTAGTGCAGCATTTTGTGTTTAAATCAGACATAGAATTGTTGTCACAAAATAAAAATTGTTCAAAGAGTATTAGGAAACTTAATCCATTTCTTGATGATAAAAATATTTTAAGGGTGGGTGGTAGATTGAGGAATTCTTCATTGAATTTTGATGCTAAGCATCCTATTTTGCTCCCAAGAAAACATGCCTTGACTGTTCTTATCATTGAATACTATCATAAATCCTACTTACATCCTGGTTTTAACACCTTGCATTGTTTGCTTCGGCGGCAGTTTTGGATATTATCTCCACACCGTGCGATTAAAACTGTGTTGTCAAAATGTCACACATGTTTCAGGGTGAACCCACCTGTCATATATCCACTTATGGGTAATTTGCCTTCCTCTCGATTATCGGAAATAAAGGCTTTTAAATTTGTAGGTGTTGATTTCGGCGGCCCCTTCACTATTACTATGAATAAAGGCCGGGGTGCGAAAACTTTGAAATCTTATCTTTGCCTTTTTGTGTGTTTCACCACTAAGGCTGTTCACTTGGAACTCGCTTCAGATCTCTCCACTGAGGCGTTTCTGGCCGCTTTTCGTCGATTTGTATCTCGTCGAGGAAGTTGTGTTAGAATTCACAGCGACTGTGGTAAAAATTTCGTTGGTGCCAGCAGATATCTTCTCGATTGTATGAAATCTGCAGTGGAAATGGCAAATTTTGAGTGGCATTTTAATCCGCCCTCCGCTCCACATATGGGTGGTTTATGGGAAGCTGGGATAAAGTCAGTTAAATCTCATTTAATTCGGATTATAGGTGATCAAATTCTTACTTTCGAAGAATTGTCGACGGTTTTCACACAAATTGAAGCTGTTCTGAACTCTAGACCTCTTTGTAGTTTAAGCTCTGACCCCAATGATTTAACTGCTCTTTCCCCTTCACATTTCTTAAACTTAGAACCGTTGGGTTCCTTCATTGAACATGACTTGTCAGATTTAAAGTTGTCTCGCTTGTCACGCTGGCAACGTATCTCTGCTTTCCAACAGAAATTTTGGCGACGTTGGAGTCACGAATACCTTAATACCTTGCAGCAGCGGAATAAGTGGGATTCAGAAACAAATCCCGTGAGAGTCGGTACTCTTGTTTTAATTAAAGATGAGTTGTCACCACCTCTGCGATGGCGTATGGCCCGTGTCAGCTCAGTCCATCCAGGAGCAGACGGTATCATTCGCGTAGTTACCGTGAAAACGGCGTTGGGAGAGTTGAAACGGCCAGTTACTAAACTGTGTCCGTTGCCAAATCAGTAGGGTAGAGTAAAATAGTATTTTACGGGGTGCGGAATGTTCAAGAATGTAATAATTATTTTTATTTATTTTTTACTTATTTATGTTTTATTTCCATTTTATTTGTATTATTATTATTGGTGCAGACTATGACGTTTTAGTTTACTTTCGTTCCTTGGTACTCAGCAGGGGTTAATTTGCTGTATATATCTATTATGCATTTCTCGATGGTTTGGTGCACTGCGCATGTGCGCGTTCGCATTTTACGAAGTTTTGTTCGTTTCAAGAAGAGTTGAGTTTTTGATGTCAACCAGAAAGCACGTCGTTCGCGAGTTACCCGTGCTCCGACGATTAGCTAGCTAATAACCCATGTTCGCATGAGTTGACATACCTTATCCACCTGCAGTTGTAGTGGCTTCAATACTGTTAGCAAGACTGAAGAAGTTGGCGGCGAATTGTACGAACAAAGGCAAGATTCCAACACCTATCTGCATGAGAAAACGCTGAATAATCGTAAGTGTTTTGATATTTATATGCGGCTAAGCTATCCTGTGAATCCCTATTAGTGCCTATGGAACGACAGTTGAAAATTAGAAATTAGTCAATTGCGTTTAAATTACAGTCCCTCTCACTTTCATTCAGAAAAAGAAAACGTTCTGCAACTGAAAAATATTCCCAAATATAGGCCAAGATGTGCTTATTGTAAAAATTTCGGTCACATTTGCGATGAATGCAAGAAATTAAAAGCAAAAGATCATTCTGATCTCAAAGAGACACCATCTCAGGACGAGGTTGCTGCCAAATCAAGTACAGCGTCCTCAGCGAGATCAAATCAGCTTGTTTGCTATGGTTGTGGTACACCTGGTGTAATAAGGTCGAAATGTCAGAAGTGTCAAGAACGTCCGAAGAGTGGCGATCCGACTAGAGCTTTTGCAACCACATTCTTTCAAATAACTGATACCAAACTTCGTGTAAACGAATCTTTCAAACCTTTACTTAGTATTGCCATAGATGGTTTTAATGGAACTGGTTTTGCCGATTCTGGTGCACAATTAAGTATCGCTGGAAGCAGCTTGTTTCAGATACTACGCCAGACTGGTCATGTCTTCCAAAAGGACACTGCAACGCTAGCTTATGCTGATGGAAAGATGCATACAGAAGACGTTTTGAAGACTGATGTAGATGTCTACATCCAAGGGAGGAAAGTGCCCATTACTTTCACGATCCTTCCCAGCTTAGAAAACAACCACACTTTGTTGGGTACTGACTTCTTAGAAAAGGCAAATATTGTTTTAAACATTCCAAAACAATCATGGTTCTTTCTGGATGATGCCACCAGACAGTTTAAGTTTCTCCGGTGAACGCCCATCAGCCCAGAACCTTCAAGTCTGCGAAGCTACTCAACATGACCTCCGTCAAGATGAAGGAGACACGCTCTTCACTGACCAGAAACGTGCATTCAATCAGTTGTTGAATAAACACGCCAATATCTTCAAGTCAGGGGGAGATCCGACAGATTTTGCTGTCCATAATATAAAGAAAAATCAACCATTCAAGTTTGGAGAAGACGAACAACATGCCTTCGAATTTCTCAAGGAGAAGCTTACTTCTGCTCCCATTTTGATTCAAGCAGACCTTTCGAAGCCCTTCATCCTGCGCACCGACGCCAGCAACTACGCTATTGGTGCTGCTCTCCTTCAGGGGGAGGGAAACGAGGAAAGGCCAATTGAATATGCCAGCCGATTGTTGACCGCTGCTGAAAGGAATTATTCAACGGCCGAAAGAGAGGCATTGGCAGTGGTTTGGAGTACTGAAAGATTTAGAACGTAGAAGTCGATATTGCTTCCGGTTGTCAACCCCTCCAATGGTTGCTGAGCTTAAAGACGCCGTCTGGTCGCCTTGCCAGATGGGCGCTACGACTACAAGGAATGAACATGAAGATAGTGTACACTCCTGGGAGGTTGAATGTTGTTGCCGACACATTATCTCGACCATTCACTTCAGATCGCAGTGATGCATCCAATTTATGCTATGTGTCCATAGATCTTCCAAATTTGGGAACAAGCAGTTGGCGTGAAAACCAAATTGCCGATCCGGAGCTGGAGAAGATTATCAAATCTTTAGAAGACCCAACTTCTCTTGAATTCCAACGGTGGACAGAAAGAGGTTTTGTCGTATCTAATGGTGTGCTGTATCACTATGATCCTGACCTGGACAGCGAAGACCCTCAACTGGTTGTACCGCTTGACCAGCGCTCTCACATCCTTAGAGAATACCATGATAGTCCTACCGCAGGTCATTATGGAATTGACCGTACGATCCACAAGATCGCACCCAAGTTTTTTTTCACTGGTATGCGCAAATTTGTGATAGAATATGTCAAAAATTGCATTGAGTGTCAAAGGTACAAGATATCTAACCTTAAGCCAGCGGGTCTGTTACAAACCCCTGTGCTCTCACAGCGTTTTGAAACGTTAGCAGTTGATCTTTTTGGACCTCTCCCAGAAACTGCTTCAGGGAAGAGATCGATCCTAATCTGTGAAGACCTTGCATCCAAATGGGTAGAGTTGTTTGCCTTAGAGACAGCCTCCGCTGAAACTTGTGCAAAAATTCTGATTGAAGAAGTTTTTCTACGTTATGGCACTGCAAGAAAGATAATCAGTGACAACGGTGTCCAATTTATAAGCGAAGTAATGCAGAAGGTTACTTATTGTTTCGATATAAATACTCCTTTCATCCCACTGTACTAGGCAGAGAGCAATGCAGTAGAACGCAAGAACCGTGATCTCAAAACTCAGCTGTCCATGTTAGTACAGAACTAGCACAGGACATGGGACGAACATATCGCAAGTATCCGCTTTGCTTTCAATTCAACATACACGCAGGCTGCAGGTTATACCCCTACTTACCTAACGTTCGGAAGAGTACTACGTGCTCCCAAAGATGGTATTTACGACTTTAGACAAATTGCAGAATCTAAAGTCTTCGTTGCCCAAATCACCCCATACTTGAAGAGACTCAGTAACGCTCTGTGTGATGCGAAGCAGACGTTAATCCGCGAACAGGATCGGAGGAAGAAGTACTGTGATCAGAATCGGAGACCTCTAACTTTTTAAACTAGGTGATCAGGTTCTTCTTAAGACACAGGTGCTTAGTAGTATGGCGAAGGGCATGTCTTCGAAGTTTGCTCCAAGACGTGATGGACCCTACGTCGTCTCCAAGGTTTCTACGTCAACCACGTATGAAGTGGCTCACTGCGAGGATCCAACCCAAAGTTTCGGCAGATTCCATGTCAGTGATCTGACTCCTTATTTAGAAGCTGCAAGCGAAACCACGACGTTACCTGTCCCTATGGTGCCCAGAAAGAAACGAGGTAGACCGAAGAAGAAGAAGACCGAAGATATCCTGAACTCTCCACGTGTTCTTAGAAGAGTTCAGAGGGGGAGTGTATAGCAAGAACATATATATGTTCAAGTGTAGCGCCTCCTGACTACGTAGCAGGAGTTGTAGGCGCTACGAACAGTTGTGAGTGAAGAAGAGTGAGATGATGACTTTACCTGTTGACTGCAAACTAATATTGTTGTTATAGTTGTTAATAGTGAATATAATTAAACAAACACTAAATTGTTAAACCTCGGGCCTTATTTAAACAACCCCCTCTACAATGTACAATTTTACCATTTGTATTAGATGGATATGAATTTATGATTTACACATTGTTGTGGCTTTATTGTAGGAAGTATTTATTTCATTTTCATGAGAGAGTTTCTTTGCTGCCTTTATTGCTTGCTTCAGGGTATTACAATAATTTTTATATTCCTGGGATGCTACAATATTATTGATGATAAAGTACAGATCACGTTTTTTCATGCATGATTTTTTGATTCCCTTAAGTCAATTATGCATTACTCTTAAGTTGTCCATTTCTACACACCTTTTCAAGGAAAATAACTATTAAGTTATATTTATGCAAAAACAAGTTACGTGCTTCATTCACATCAGCCATTAAATATAATTCATCCCAAGACGTATTCGATATTTCCAAATAAAAGGCATCAATTTGTTGCTACTAAATATTCGCCTCTTTATTTTTTGTATGTTGTGCTTAGAACTAAACTTCACCAGTACATATGCCAGTTGAGCATAATGATCAGAGAACGCACCACAGACCACTAAGGATTCCTTCATGTCACTTTCGTTTACAAAAATGTTACCTATCAAGGACGTGGTTTTTGTCTCTCTGGTTGGCTTAAAAATACTCTGATGTAGATTGTAGAGTTCATAATAACCAAAAATTTACTGGAACAGCCATAAGACAATAAATCTATGTTAAAATCTCCACAATTCACTAATGTATAACATCATTCTTGAGATAACACTTTCCAGGATTTCAATATGTTTGTCAAAAAATACAGTAATACATCAAAGTGTAGATCTGTATATACTTATTACAATTAGCCTAAATTTAGTTATTACTATACTACAATACTCAAAGTCAACGTCTATACTTTTACGCTTTAGGTCCAGATTTTCATCATAATCGACACCTCTTTCTACAAAGATGCATGACCCCCATGAAGTTTTTTCGCAGCCATCAATCAACATGCTCTCCTTTTCACTGTCCAGCCAGTGTTCCGTCAAACAAAGCACCACTGATTTATTACATATTAATAAATCATTAATAAAAGCTTCCAATTCCAGAGTCTTGTTTCTCTGAATATTCTGATGCAAGGCTTCAATGGTTTCAATGCAGTCATTTACCTTATCAGTATTGATATAAGTTACAAAACCAGAGTTCAATGATGTTATATTACCCCATCCAAATGTTATGACATATATATATATATATATATATATATATATATATATATATATATATATATATATATATATATATATATATATATATATATATATATATATATATATATATATATATATATATATATATATATATATAAGTAGATAGGGAGCCACCTGGGTCCATCCCCTCCACTTTTTACTGCGCATGCGCGATGACGTCATGCGCATGCGCTGACCTGCGCAGACCTGTGACAGTTGACAGCTGACCTGTCAGATTTGACAGGTGTCAAATGTCACTGACCTGACAGCTGTCAGCTGTCAGCTAACCTGACAGCTGTCAACGTCAGCTGTCACCTGACCTGACATGTGTCAACGTCAAATGTCACCTAACCTGTCAGATGACGTCACAAGCATTCCAAGATGGCTGACCTGTCATAGACAGTCGCAAGCCGGGTTCTCTCTATGGAACTAACCTGAGATGACGTCACAAGCATTCCAAGATGGCTGACCTGTCATAGACAGTTGCAACTCCGGGGGTTCTCTCTATGGAACTAACCTGAGATGACGTCACAAGCATTCCAAGATGGCTGACCTGTCATAGACAGTTGCAATCCGGGTTCTCTCTCTATGGAACTAACCTGAGATGACGTCACCAGCGTTCCAAGATGTTTGACCTGTGTCCATAGATAGCCACAAGTCAGGTTAGGTATTAACTGTCTTGTGATGACGTAAGATGTTCCGTCTGACCTGTGTGTCCATAGATATCTACAAGTCAGGTCTCCATGTGTGTATTTGAAGAATACCATCTGTCTGATTGTTTATTTAGGTTAAGTGTTGTATGACATGCTTAGTACCCACCATCTGATTGTTTATTGAGGTTATGTTTGTATTTGTTTATTAAGGTTATGTATGTATGTGTTTATTAAGGTTAGGTGTTCGTATACAGACTGATTACCAAGCCATTTTGATTGTTTATTAAGGTTATGTTTGTATTTGTTGATTAAGGTTATGTTCGTACACACACACACTACTGTCTGTATTTGTTTATTAAGGTTATGTTCACACACGTGTTGATTACCAGTCATATGATTGTTTGTTAAGGTTATGTATTTGTTATTTGAATGCAAACAGAGATAATACAAGAATGTACTTACATACAACAAGAGACGTCAGCCTTCTTTCACAGCTTAATACACACACTACTGAACAGGTGTCTTCTGTGTTGAGGATACAGACAGACAGACAACTGATTGCCATTGTTGAAGCTTATACATGCTGTTTAACAAACACGTCATGACAGTTCAAAGTCTTTGCTTAGACTGACAGATGCATGTGTATTTGAAAGAAAAGCATTCGCCTGAACTTAGATTTGAACCCACGAACCTCGAATCGGCCATAGACAGCTTTCTCAGATATACACTGTCCCTAAACCAATAGCTCCACAGACGCACACGTTAAAAGTTTGTTCGCTGTTGTATATATAAAACAAAGCCAGTTGTTGTTGACATATGAGGTTAGGTGTTTGTATACATGTTGATTACCAATCATCTGATTGTTTAGTAAGGTTATGTTTGTATTTGTTATTTGAATGCAAACAGACATAATAATAAGAGTGTACTTACATACAGCAAGAGACGTCATCCTTGTTTCACGACTTAACACATACTGAACAAGTGTCTCTGTCTCTTGAAGGATAAACAACGTTTTACAGTTGTTAACCTTGATCCTGTTTGAGCTTGTCTGTGTATCTGTTTAATATACACAAGAGAGAGGCCCTCTTAAAGGTAAACAACCTGTCAGTTGATGACCTTGTGTTATATCTGTTCAATAACCCCACATTATTCGTGTTTGAGCTTGTCTAGAATACAGTCGTTAGAAGTATGACATCATCCATGTATTTTAGCAGATGTACCACAAGATAAGTTTGTTCAGGATATTATTGCTTTAAGACATACTTTTTAATTGTATTACAAAATAAAAACACATTAATTTTAACAAAGACTTTTATTTGATTCTAAGTACAAGTATGTAAACTCTTTGTTGGAATACATTTATAGAATTATTAACATTAGATGGTTCAGTGTTGCGTTGGTGCTGTTGTTGTTGTTGTCGTTGGTGTCTCTTCATGGCTGTGGGTTTACTAGGTGATAACACTAGCTTCTTTTAGTTCTTCCAAGATTGACTGAATTTCGTTGTTATGAGCAGTATTACCTGCAACTTGGGAAGCCACTAAAAGTCTAAGTCTGTCAACCAACTCGTTTATGTCATTCCAATACACATAGGCTATTTGTTTGTTATTTTGTATCATATAGTTGTTGGTGCTGATGTTGTTTGGGCTCATGCCGTTGCTATCGCTGCTCTTATCACTCTGAGTTTTAAGTTCAGTCTTTTGTTTTTTGTTAAGATGTCTGACGTTGCTGTCGTCATCGTCTTCCTCGTAGGTGTAACCAAAACCTTGAGGTGTTGAGGATCTACGACCTCGTGGATTTATCACTGGTTTTATTAGAGTCAGATACTTTTCAGAGGAACAACCCTTGGTTCGGGCGTTAGGATCATAGTTCATTTTATAAACACTAGTTGCTTCTAGAATATCTCTATAGTGTTGAAGATCGTCATAAGTATACCCCCGGGGTCTTTTCATAAATAACAATTCTAGCAAACCTTGTGTTTGCGGGTATCTCCTTTGGCCCAGTTGAATCTCAGCATCAGTAAAGTCT
The DNA here is from genome assembly GCA_964006375.1 of Tillus elongatus. Taxonomy (NCBI): domain Eukaryota; kingdom Metazoa; phylum Arthropoda; class Insecta; order Coleoptera; family Cleridae; genus Tillus; species Tillus elongatus. The sequence continues at coordinate 162,036,494 of OZ023263.1, forward strand.
AAGTGTTTGTTACCAAGACTCCAGCTACCGGTATCTTTAGCGTAGCGGGCACCATACGTTTGATCAATGGTACCGAGCCTTGGTGGTTCAGTAAAATACTTGTCTACATAATATCGAACTCGGTCAGGATATTGCTCCAAAAATTCTTGATATGCAGGGTTGGTTGTGACAGTTTGTAGGTCTGCCTCAAGCTCTTCAAATGTTGGGATATCCTCATCGGAACTTGCCGCCTCAGCCTCTTCCCTTGGTTCAGCTTCAAAAACTTCATGATCTTTAAGGAACTGTACTTGGGGTTTCGTTTCTGGTATATCGACTTCGTCTTTGATTTGTTCAGCCTTTGGTTGTTGCTGGGGCTGCTGCTGCTGCAGTGCTGCTGTGTTTTTAGATATTTCACTTAGGGGCTCAACAAGTGGTTTATATAAACGTTGCAGAGCATCATCATTCTCAGCTCTGTTAAGTTTAAGCATTAAATGTTTTTTTCGAATATTGTCAGCAAGTTGTAAAATCATTTTCTTAACTTTTTGCTCTTCCTTACCCAACACTTCCATTGTGCTACAACTGTCGGTATTACCAGCTGGTCTAATAGTTTGTTTGAGCGATACAGGTTGTGTGGTGGTTTAACATATACTGACTCAGTCATGGTACATGCCTTCTTATTTATCACGATATCAGGCTGTCTTGTTAGACAGCTGTATGACAGCTGTATGACAGCTGTATGACAGCTGTATGACAGCTGTGTTAGACAGCTGTGTGTTAGACAGCTGTCTGTTAGACAGCTGTGTGTTAGACAGCTGTGTGTTAGACAGCTGTGTGTTAGACAGCTGTCTGTTAGACAGCTGTGTGTTAGACAGCTGTCTGTTAGACAGCTGTGTGTTAGACAGCTGTCTGTTAGACAGCTGTGTGTTAGACAGCTGTCTGTTAGACAGCTGTGTGTTAGACAGCTGTGTGTTAGACAGCTGTGTGTTAGACAGCTGTGTGTTAGACAGCTGTCTGTTAGACAGCTGTGTGTTAGACAGCTGTCTGTTAGACAGCTGTGTGTTAGACAGCTGTCTGTTAGACAGCTGTGTGTTAGACAGCTGTCTGTTAGACAGCTGTGTGTTAGACAGCTGTCTGTTAGACAGCTGTGTGTTAGACAGCTGTGTGTTAGACAGCTGTCTGTTAGACAGCTGTGTGTTAGACAGCTGTCTGTTAGACAGCTGTCTGTTAGACAGCTGTCTGTTAGACAGCTGTGTGTTAGACAGCTGTGTGTTAGACAGCTGTCTGTTAGACAGCTGTCTGTTAGACAGCTGTGTGTTAGACAGCTGTGTGTTAGACAGCTGTCTGTTAGACAGCTGTGTGTTAGACAGCTGTCTGTTAGACAGCTGTGTGTTAGACAGCTGTGTGTTAGACAGCTGTGTGTTAGACAGCTGTATGACAGCTGTATGACAGCTGTGTTAGACACCTGTATGACATCTGTGTTAGACACCTGTGTTAGACAGCTGTCTGTCCTGTCTACCATTGTTAGAATAATATATATCTATCGAATCCTTTTCTATATCGACCTTTGTGTACATCGTTTTCCTTCACAATCACCAACACACCATACTTATTATCTTTCCAGCATTGGTGGCAGATAGTTTTAAATTGTTTAAAGTCCATATCGGTGGTTACATGATCGTCGTACACATGTTTTAAATTGGTTTCATCTTGCTTGAATAACACAATAACATTGGTGTTGTCACGTACCAGATGTTTGGGTATTCGTGTATATGTTTGACAGAGATAGAATGAATCAATATTCTTATGTCTGCCCATACTGAAGTATGCTCTTATTTTATCTTGTTTGTCACAAGCTACATCATCAAATATAAACACAGAGTTGTCCTTGGCATCTGCCGGATCTAATATTTCATCGTTTTCTCTATAAGGATAGTAACCAACACCTTTTGTTGCATTCATCACCTCCTTTAACATCTTGTATTTCGGTTGATACAGAGACTTTGAATACACATACACGTTATCAAATTTTAAACCGTTTGCTTCAAACAATAAACTCAGCATGACATTAGTTTTACCACAACCACTCGGACCACATATGATACAGCGAACGGTGTTTGGAAAGAGAGGACCATGCCTCAGTTGTTGTTGAGCTGTGTCCGTAACAACATCGTCTATATTTGTAATGGGTAAGGCAGAAGCGTGTTTGCTGGTACGCATCTTAACTTAAACTAAACTATATTTTTTGGGTGTGTATATATATATATATATATATGAATGCAAGTGAGACACCCAGTCAGTATGCATGTTGGTGTCACAGAGTGAGGGTTGTTATTAACAAAGACAGATACAGGTTTTGCTGAAACGTTGCGGGGCGTTACAAACACCATGAAAGTTAACAGAAAACTTGAGACGTATTTACTAGAAGACATGCAAGGCAAACCAATCAGCGGAGGGTTTTATGAGCAAGAACTACAAAAGACTTTATCTTCTGACCTGTATTTAATCGAACGAGTGTTGAGAAAAAAAGGCCCCAAGTCTTACGTGAAATGGCTTGGTTTTGATCGTACTCATAATTCCTGGGTCAACACTAAAGACATTAAATAACTTGTATTATGTTATGAATAAAGGAAACATGTTACAAGTATTTTTTTATTTCAAATCTTCCTTTATGCATTCACGCCAACAGAATGATTGTCAGAAAATACAGCTAATAAAACACAGAGATTTTTACACATATATTTTATTATCAACTAGTGTTATAGGTAAATCTGTTACATGTTAGCATATCTTTCAGTACAAGTTGATATTTAGTAATAAATTCACACACTATACACAGATTCTCAGAGTATTTTAAGCGGGCAATGAAGAAGGCACAAGGTATAACTGCCCTGTCTCTGAACTTGGACAGTTCCGATCTAATGTCAGCCATAAACATGTTTAGGTCAAAGAAACTCCTAAAACGTAATTCCAATAATAAGTCTTTGACCACAGAGCCAACATCTTCTAGTATTTTCAATGATTCCAAGCTTAGGTTGAAATTAGTGACATATTCATCACTGCACAACCTAAACTTAAAAAACACTGATTTTCGTTGTGTTTGAACCAAGTATTTAGTAAGTGTATACGAATCGGTGTTTTTGTCTGTACCTTGTGATTGGTTTTCCAGGTTGAAAATTATGGTGGGTAACACGTTTAAAAATTCTTCAAATGTCCACATGTCGAAAAACACAGGTATATTACAATTTTTCTGTGAAACCTTAACCAGAGGCATAAAGTTAAGCATGGGGTCAGCTCCGATCGTAAGTATTTTCTCACCGTTTGCCAACAGCGCAAACGTTGTCTGACCAACGAGCTCACAGTCTTGTGTTTTTAGTTTTTTCTCCATACTTTTCTGATTGATCTGCACCAACTTCTCATTGAATAGCTCATCGTGTGTAGGCTGATATTCGACTGTTTGTATGTTTGTAGGATCTGCAGCATTCATACTAATATCAGAGAGATTATTCGGTTCACTTGTGTTTGTTGTTGTTGGATAGCTTGTGTACAGCTCACCTATGATATTATCCCACGTCTTTGGTTCTTCTTTTGTTATAATACTTTCAACTGCGTTAGCCAGCAAGACATCTTGTAACACTTTAAGCTTTTTACCTCCACCAGCACCTCTACCTGTATTTTCTGTGTTGAGAGATTTTCGTTTTCGCGTATTCTGCACCATATTAGTTTTAGTTACACCTTGTTCAACGTACACCAACAAAACTAGCTTCTAGACAAGCTCAAACACAACTGATGGTTGGATACCACCTAACAGAACTAACCCCTAGATCATAACTGTAAAGACAACGTCAAACAGGTTTATCAGACCAAGGTCATCAACAGACAGGTTATTTACCCCTAAGAGGGCCTCTCTCTTGCGTATATTAAACAGATACACAGACAAGCTCAAACACGAATAATGGTATGATGTCATTCTACAGGATATGAGTCATAACCATGTTGTTTGTTCTCTGTTTTATTGTGTTATGTATTCTGTTATGGACATGTGTACAGAGCGACATACTTTTTACTCGTTTACAGGCCTAGGATCAACGTCAGCTCTCTTTAGACATATTTGTTTGTGTCTATAAATGGACGTTCTCAACATTTGTTTATTACAGTGTAAACATGTAACCTTCCTCCTGTCGTACGTGTATTGCCATTTTACGAAATTTTCATAACTTTCCCATGAGTGTGCGTTGTATGGTAGCCATTTTCCCAAGTTTTGACCATTTTTAATGAAACATTTGTCACAACAGCTTCTCTCTGTTGGTGGACAGCGTTTAAAACAAATGACACAGCAACGGAGACCATCATCATTCAGTTCTTGCTTGTCATCCTGTGTTAGTGGTTGTGTTGTTGTTGTTGGTCTCGCGGCTGTGTGTTCTTCTTCACTCTCTTGTAGATTGATTTCATTAAACTGCTGTTGGTGCTGCTGCTGCGTCGACAAACCAGAACCTTGTGAAGTGGTTGCTTGCTGGTGCTGTGATGATCCTAGACTTGTAGCTGTTATAGTAAAGGCATCACCTTCAATGGCCCCCTTATTGCTCTGATACATCTTGTACAGCTCAGACCACACTTCTTCAAACGTCAGCAACGACAGCTTCCTAAACGGCATATGATAGTCTCTATCCAAGCCGGAGAATGTAAAGCTTACTTTGGTGTCGGTGTTCAAGTCTCTAATAACTCGGTTATAAATTTCCTGCATACCGTTCTTAAGCCATTGTTCAGGATTATTGACGCCACTGCTATTGAGTGGATTCAACTTGAAACGCACCATGTTCTGTATAATATTAAAACGACTGTTTCTTGTAGTCGACTCTCCAACAATTGAGAACGCCATAGTATGGAACTAAAATGTTTCTTGTTTTTGCGGAATCAAACACAAGACTGGCTTGTGTACGACGACCGTTGTACATCTATAACTCTCTAGTCATAGAGTGCTTGTGTGTGTGTTAACAATCAACAACAGCGTATATATGTTTTGTTTGGTTCAAGTGGATGTCATTAAACAACTGTGTTATTTCTATAACGGGGCCCCATTCAAGACCTCAACATACGTTAGTGTGTACTAAGCCGTGAAACAAGTATGACGTCTCTTGCTGTATGTAAGTATACTATTATATTATTTATGTTTACATACAAACAATACTTATCAAACAATCCTCGTATATCAAAGTTTAATTTAGTTGTTTTAAATTGAGTTTTGTTACTTGTGTGTTTTTGATCACTCCCTATATAAATTTAGATTCATTCATTCAAAATACAAACACTAACATAAACAAACACGCCGGCAATAAAACCAAGTCCCCGAGTTTTATTACCCTATTAAAACAAATCATTAACATATCTAGATGTAAATACGTTTTTCTTATTGATATAGTTTACTTCAAACGTTTTTTGTTATTAAATGATATTAGATAGGTAAATTGGTACGTGTTTTAAATTTCTTTTTACTATAAATAAACAATTGTTTTTAACATTACAGTTCCTATTATTCAATTGGAATGTAATAGAGATACAACCCCTGCCTACACACACAAACTCAGCAGCCTCATAAACTCGTTTTATGTAACAGGTTTTTGTTTTATATATATACCCACTGATAACAAACTTTCATCGTATGTCTGAATAGCATGATCGGTTTAGGGGCGTTTGCATATCTTAGTAAGTTGTATGGTTGGGGGTTCAAATCTAATTTCTGGCGAATGCTTTTCTTTCAAAAATCATATTTCAAATTAAATTCAAAATTTCAAATTACCCGCTCAATATATCTTCCTCATATATGTATGTGTGTGTGTGACTAAACCGAATGACTGTGTCCAACAGATGTCTCCCCTCGAGCTAGAGAATATTCTCTACACTCTACAACTTTACAAATAGAATGTTCTCTAGCTTGAGGAGTAAGATCTCTGGACACAACAGACAGAAATTTTCAAACAAATTCAAATTTCCCGCCAAAAACGAAATACCCTAACAAACTTCAATACACCTTAACAACAACAACAACAACACAATAAACAAACCAAACAGCTGTGTTTACGAACACCTAACCTTAATAAACAAAATACATAACCTTAATAAACAAACAGATGCCTTGGTAATCAACACACATGACATAACCTTAATAAACAAATACAAACATAACCTTAATAAACAAACAGATGACACGTGAGCGAACATAACCTTAATAAACAAATACATAACCTTAATAAACAATCAGACAAACACACATGGAGAGCTAACCTGACTTGTAGATATCTATGGACACACAGGTCAGACATCTTGGAACGCTTGTGACGTCATCTCAGGTTAGTTCCATAGAGAGAGTTGCGACTGTCTATGACAGGTCAGCCATCTTGGAATGCTTGTGACGTCATCTCAGGTTAGTTCCATAGAGAGAACCCGGCTTGCGACTGTCTATGACAGGTCAGCCATCTTGGAATGCTTGTGACGTCATCTGACAGGTCAGGTGACATTTGACGTTGACACATGTCAGGTCAGGTGACAGCTGACGTTGACAGCTGTCAGGTTAGCTGACAGCTGTCAGGTCAGTGACATTTGACACCTGTCAAATCTGACAGGTCAGCTGTCAACTGTCACAGGTCTGCGCAGGTCAGCGCATGCGCATGATGACTCGCGCATGCGCAGTAAAAAGTGGAGGGGATGGACCCAGGTGGCTCCCTATCTACTTATATATATATATATATATATATATATATATATATATATATATATATATATATATATATATATATATATATATATATATATATATATATATATATATTTAAAGCAAAGTATGAAACAATATTTGCAACAAGTTTAACTGAGACACATAATAAACATAATACAGTGAAGACAACATAATTTTAAAATAAGCCTAAAGTGTAGTGTGGCAATATTAAAGATTATAAATCAGGAACTTGCATAATTGAGTTAAATGCCGGGAGCATCTATAAAGATAGCTTATTCTAAATGCTATTATTTTTTTATGATTTGCATGTTCCTTAAACATTAGATTCTTATAAATTATCGCTAGTAAATATTTAAACGTTTCCACCTTCTGAACAACATCTCCTATTCCGACTTGATTATGAAGGAATGATCTACAATTAAATGGCTAACCAATCATATGTTTGCCTTTTGTGGTATTTATTTTTAGTGAATTGGTGCAAAACCACCCAGATATTATATAATGAAGAATTCAAAATATCTATCACACTTCCAATTTCTCTAAAACACAAAACAATGTTTTCAGCATAAAGACATATATTGCATCATCCTGCCACTCCTACAATATAATTAATGTAAAGGAGGAAAAGTATTGGGCGCAGGTGACTCCCTTGGGTTACTCCCTGACCATACCTTATCAACTTCGAAGATTTTTCTCCCACTTTACCCTCTTGTTGTCTAGTAATTATGAAATAGTCCTTCAATCATTTTAACACATTATCTCTAATCTTGGTAACTGCCAATTTTGCATTATCTCCTCTTTTGCATGTCCAGAAATACCACACATGTAATGATTCTAACTCCCATATTAATTTCCCAATCATCCAAGACAAACTATACAGCTGTTTCACAACTCAAACTACTCCAAAACCCAATTGGACCCTGCTAACTGTTTTCTTATTCAATAAAATGACATAGCTGATTATGAAAGACATATTCTAATTTTTCCCACTGTATTCAATGTATGAACTGATATCAGATTCAAAGCTTTTTTAGGATTCATTACTTTTTGTGCAGGAATAATGTTAGCTATTTGTAGGTTAGTTGGAACCTGTCCCTTTTCTAAAAAAGTGATGGCAATGTTCAGTATTCACTGTGCGATTCTATTAAATGTACTTCTAATAAAATCAGCATCAATCTCATCTGTGGTATCTTTATTTTTTAATGAAGATGCCATGTTTTTAAGCTGTTCTTCACTGACCAAATCAAAATGGGTAATTAGGGGTGGAATTCCAGCCAAATCTAGACTAGTGGAAATGTTGAGGCACTGATAAATAAGTAAGTATTTATTTGGGAAAATGATACACAGCCATGTCAAAAAAAACACACACAAATCTAGAGCCTCCAAATTAAAACAGACAAAATATAATGTATAAATAAAATATTAAAATCTGCAAGACAAAACACATAAAATCACAGAAGAACAGTCAATAAACAGAAAATATATAGATAAAAATTAAAATTAGCAAAAACAAATTAAAAAAACACATTTACAATATTCATATGGTCTTTCATTTACAACAACACGCGGCTCCAACATTCATCAAAGAAGTAAAAAAATGTTGAAGCAACAGTTGCTTGATAGTCCCTCAGAATTACTGCACTCCTCGTAAAGTTTTTATTTGGGCAGGTAATTTATTATACAATTCCTGAGCCCAGTAATTTACACCCGTTTGTGTTATAGATATACTACTACATGATACTGTAGCTTATCTTTACGTCTCATGTCGCAACTGTGGTAGCTAGAATTTTGTCTTTGAGCACCTTCATTAACATAAATCACGCACATATATTGACAGAATAAATGTAAGTATTCTGGTCTCTTTAAATAATGGTCTACATGATTCATGGTATTCTGTTCTAGTCAGTATCCTCACCAACCCTTTTATTGTAGGAACACCTTCTTGACATCTGGTGATGAACCACACAGCCAGATCCTATACATAGCCACACTGTGGAAGTTGGCAAAACATGCTCCGACAGCAGCTTGGTACGTGGCTATTTGTTTAAGTGTCATAACAGTGAAAGTTGCCTTGCTAAGCTTTTCCATCATATTATTTATATGGTTTCATCATGATAAATTATTCGGGGACCATACTCCCAGAAATCTAACTGTACATGTATTTAGTCTGTAAAAAATTAACTGGTTGATTTTGTTTTTGTTCAGTTTGTCAATTTGTGCTAAACCACTCCTCTGCACAACCAAGCATGTTCTTCGTTTTCTCCTTTATGTCTGAGCATTGTTCTCTAATGTTTACGAACGTACTGTCATCTGCAATGAAGTAACATTTATCTGAGGTTACACTCCCTGTCTGATATTTTTATACACATATGAGGAACAACAGTGGTCCCAAAATGTCAACCTGTGGAACTACTAGTGATACAGGCAGTCAATCTGACTTTGTTCCATTCTGCTTTACATGTTGCACCCTTCTTGCTAAATTAATTGGGATGCAACACCTCTGATGCCATAATGCTCCATTTTTCCTACCAGTATGTCATGAGACACCATCAAATCTTTTACTTAGGTTGCAATCTGTTGCAGACCTTGCATTACTCAATATTTCACTACTTAGTAGAAAAACTAATTAAGCATACTTACAAAGTTTTCCAAAAATGGTTGCAATTCAGCTAAAATCCTATCGACACCTCTATCTATGGCTTCAGGACCAGTCTCATTTTGTAAAATGTCACTGTTGAAAAAGTTTGCAATCTGACTCCTAATACGATTCAGAGATGTAAACTGTCCAGCACCAAAACTTAAGACATCACTATAAAAAACAATAATAATAAATCACACAGTTCCATAAAAGAAAAACTTGACTAGACTCACCCTAAAGTGATATTCTGTGCAAGTAGCATTGCTAGATCTGTAACAATACTTTCCCCTCGGTTAAAATTAAAATGGGGTGGCTCTAAGTGAAGTAACTCTGCCAGCGTGGGTCCTTGAAAACCTGGGATGCTTCTCTGAAATTATTTATTTATTTACTGCCCAAAAGAATAATATTTATTTACTTATTTGAATAAAGCCCAACAGTATACAACCAGTAACAGGGCCACTAATTTAGTTAGTACATTTGGAGAAAACAAAATAATTTCTAATGTTGATGAAATAAAACAAAATAAAAACTAATATGTCAGTCTATAACTAATCTGAGGCAAAATAACAATAATAAACACAAAAGAAACACTTAACCACACTAAACTAAATCAAAATCGAATGCAAACCAAATACATCCATCCCCCTCTCATGAAAATAGTTGTGCATCTGTGACAAACTTTGCTCATCGGTGACCTCAACAAAATGTTAAGTCCTAGCAAGTCGAAGGGCAAATAGTCACTGTGACCTCAATAAAACAGAAGGGACACTGAAATACGTCTCGACCAGAGCTATATAGTCAACAGTGTTATGTAGCAACCCATATAGAAAATTCAAACTATTAATTGCTTGTCTCAGCCAGACTCTCAAGATTTTATATGCCATATATAACAAAATTCTCAATCCCCTGTTGAGGGATGACATAGCACAGGTACTTGGCAAGCTCTCTCTGAACTGACTCCAGCAAATCATTATAAGCTGAATAAAATGGGCTCCACACAACACTGGCATATTCGATATGGGGTCGAACAAACTCACAGTATAAGCTCTCAGGCAGTCATAATCAGTGAAATGCTTACAGGTACTCAGTATAAAACCCAGCTGCCTGTAAGATTTGTTAAACAAACTCAAGATAATGCTCATTGATTGGTAACAGTACTAGGTCTGCTAAGTACTATTACAATAACAGGACATTGTTGCAATATGTAATACAGTGGAACCTCGATAATCCGGACCTTCAGTAAACCGGACTGTTCGATAATCCGGCCAAGCATTTCAATTGAATTGTTACTTCGTAATCAAGATTTGTTGGTACTCTGGTACTTGGTAATCTGGACCAGCGTTTTTAGACATCTACTTCATTCAAATTACTCAAATCGATCATGGGGCATTTCCCCAACTTTCCAAATTCGGCAGGGATCTAATATCTAGGAGTTAACATAAGCAGTGTGTGCCTGCTACATATCACGTCTGAAGATAAATTGTGTCGCTGTTTGTCGTCTTTGTCCACAAACACATATTAAAATGCTTAACAAAAACATGACACTCCTTTGTCAGTAAAACAAAATTCCTAAATAATTGAAAGTGGAAGTGGAAAAGTGTTGGCAAATGAATACAGGGTAGGAACATAAACAATTTCCGATATAAAGAAGAACAAAGACAAAGTCAAAAGGTATGATACATTTTAAAAATCATTTTGGACTTTTACAATGTATGTTTCTTCATTTATATTTATTAGCAAGTGTGATTCCGGTCCCAGCACCAGAAAAACGTTAGGAAAAGCCGAATATCCAGAAATGGAAACTCGTATGCATGGGTCTTGTACGCAATGATCACGGCACATCCCAATTTCCTATTAAATTTTATCTTCCAAGGCAAAACAGTTTTATACTGAAACTTAAGGAAATTATCATTTTAGAGCTAGTAGGGGCTGAATTTCTAATTTCAGAAAAAGGCATGGTCTGCATGCTTTAAAAGTGTGTGGCAAAAAACTATCCAATGATCAAGGTGCCGTCGATCCTTTCGTAATTGCATTTGCAGAGAAGATAAAGCAGTTGAACCTCGCACCTATGCAAATATACAATGCACACGAATCTGCTCTGTATTGGACAATGTTACCTGAAAAAATCACCTGTTCGTTTTCAGGAAAAGACTGCACCAGGGCGAAAAATAAGCAAAGAATGTGTTACATTTCTAGCATGTTGCAATCCCGATGGTTCACAAAAATTAAAGCTGTTAGTGATAGAAAAGGCAAAACATCCAAGAGCATTTAAAAACGTCAACATACATGTTAATATAAATCATCTGCCAATGCATGGATTTATATCTCCAGAAATAACAAAGTAAGGGCAACCAAATTTGGTACGCGTGTTTGCATTATAAAGAGTGAACCATGTACCAAAATTTAGGTCTGCATCTTTTAAGACAAATAAGTTATGGGCATTTAAAGAACAAAAATTTGGGGTTTTCCTTAAAACGTCAAAGTCGCGATTTGAAACGACAAAGTCGCGATTTGAAACGTCAAAATTGGCAACATTTAGGCAAAGAACCTTAAACAAATACGGATTGTGTAAAGAAAATGTAGCAAGAAGAGTGTTCTACAAACCTTTAAGTTTCAGCTTCAACCATCATTGTCCTTCATTTTACTAAAATATTTCCAGAAATTTCATTACAAATAGAACCTTTCTATGATGCTTTGACGGTACTCTTCGTTAAGTTTATGGTTTAACAGTCTATAATTTTTAGCTAATTTTCATAGAAAAGATTAGTTAATGAGGAGAATGCGATTTTTGAATTTTAAAAGGATTTCTTTAAATGAGCGCAAACTAGGCCCCTAGAATCCATATGCAGGTTTAGTTTCAGTTTTTATCTGTTTACCTAGGGTAACGCATTTCTACGGTAAAGCTCAATATAATTGTTATTATACAAAATACGAGAAAAAGTTGTATACGTTAATTATAGGGTGTCTTGAGCTGCATCTTATAAAATTATTGTGACAATTACAGGGTGGCCCATAAGTCGTTGGTAATACCTACAATTTTTTTTCCAACACCCTTATATTATTGCTTTTGTGCATTTTTTATCGAAATATGATGCGTTTGTAAGAAAAGAAATCGAGACGCAGTGAGTGCGTTTGGGAGCGAATTTTCATTAAATGCTTAAAATTTCAATAACAGAATTTGCTATTAACCTAAAGTGTGTTGGCTAGGAAACCAGTTCTCAGAAACATTTTAAGTTTATTGTCGGAACATTTTAGTATATTTTGAATGAAAATTCACATCCATAACGCACATGCTGCGTCCAGACTTTTAATTATTTAACACATGACCCCACACAATAACTGATTATTATATATTTGATGAAAACCGGTTGGTATGGTGTTGCAGAGTGGACAAGGCAACTGAATGTTCGTTTGTTTGCGTTCTTAGAAATGTTGGAAAATATCCGGAGGCAAATACAGTCTAAATCGAATTCCCATCTGCCAACTGGAACTGTTTGAGTTAGAGAGAGTTCAAGTTTAAAGAAAGATAAATATAATACATACTTGAATTGTATATAATTATGAAAGTACATAGGTAGGTATTTTATTGCAGAAAATTTGTATGATATATTGATGTATTAAATAAATTTTAGGTTGACAAGAATCTTACTAATTTTATTGCATTTTAACCTTCTTTGACATCAAAAATGTTATAAATCTGACAAAATCCTCAGCACGTATAATAAGAACTGTGATCTCACCAGAATTAGAAATAAAATTACTCATGAAAAACTGTGGCTGAAGAATGATATCAAGCAAATGTGCCAAACAAAAAGATTTTTATACACTGAGCTTAAGGAAAAAAAAATTCTGGACACAGCAAGTGCGTTAAAGTAGTGAATTTTCATAAGAATTGTACACTATTATTATACGGCATAATACTAAAATTAATACTTTAAACTTACACAGACCTTGAAGATCGATTTAAAGGTCCTAGTACGTGTGCGCACATTTGAAGAATTCTTTCTAACGTGTTAGCATCCATATCTCTCTATTATTAAAAAAAATCTTGTCTTCTAACTCCTTTTGAGAAAAATTCTCAAAACTCAATTTTATGTGAAGCTAAAAAATTAAATTTTGCTATATCTACAAATTTCATTAAAGTTACAAAAGCTTTTCAAAAGGAACTTGATTCATATTGAGACAAGTAAAGTATCTGCCAAATTATAAACATAGCAGTTATTTTTCCTTATTAATCACCTGAATGATTTCGTTTTAGTCATCCTAATCAAACCGGTTTTTTCAATATCAACAACAACAAAATGTTTGCTGAAAAACGTGTCAAAGTTATTCGGGCGTTTTAAACAAAAATGAAGTCTTGCTCAAAACGTATGAAATCTGTACACTGTTGCTTCTCCAAAACCAATTTGGGAGTAGGAGCCGGCGCATATGGGGGCAGCACCGATGCTAGACTTTCAGCTAGCCTCAGCAAGTACGCAACCATACACCAGGCAGAAGTGTATGCCATCGAGATGTGTGCAAGGGAAAGTTTAAAAGACCTGTGCACAAACAAATCGATAAAGATATATGCAGATAGCCAAGCTGCAATAAAGGCTCTTGGTTCCTACCGGTGTAATTCAAAGACGGTATGGAGTTGTAAATCTGCCCTTAACGAATTGGGCAGCTGTAATGAGGTGTCGCTGGTCTGGATACCGGGTCACTCGGACCATGACGGCAATGTTGCGGCCGACGCGCTTGCCAAGAGTGGGGCCCAGAGTGACCTTGTTGGACCAGAACCGGTGCTGGGGATAACATCTTGCACAGCAAAACGCACCTTAAAGACCTGGACAAAAAGAATGACAATCCAATATTGGCAAAATCTTCCAGGATTAGCCCACTCTAAGGCCTTCATAAATGGCCTGTCTGAGTCAAGGGCTAAAAAGCTTCTAGAGTTGAACAGACAACAACTGAGAACTCTAGTCGGCCTGTATACAGGACACTGCCGCTTGCGGCACCACATGCACCGTATTGGGGTCGGTCAGGAGACCGAGTGCCGGCTGTGCATGGAGAATGAAGAAACAGCAGAGCATGTGCTGTGTTACTGTCCGGCAGCGAACAGGACTAGATACCTTCTCTTTGGCAAGGTAAAGCTTGCTCCAGAAGACCTGGATCAACTTTCGCCCACAAAGATTATCGACCTCTGCAGAAGGCTGGATTTGTTGGGCGAAATATAGACTTTAGGCGTGAGCCACAATAGACCTTAAGGTCGCGGTGGAGGGCCGATATGGCCCACTCACATACAAACCTAACCTAACCTAACCTGCTTCTCCAAATCTCATAATAAACAAAACCATGGGAAAAAAACCAGGAATCGACCACGCAACATATTGCGTAGAAGACCAGCACTCTACCACTGAGCTATCTAAGGATACTTTAATTAACGTTTTGTTTACATGATACTTGACACCGGCTTTATGCCCGGGAATATTATATTATATTAAGAGTATACGTAACAACTAATTACAGGATTAGTTATTTGAAATACATTCAACGACTGTTTCGATCTTATATGACATCTTATGTTTATGTTTAAAGATGAAAGAAGAAATTATTTTAAAACTATTTTTATAGACTTGACTTGATTTTGTTTACATTTTCACTATATTATGCTACACTTTCAGTTTAAAACTGTATTTGGGGCCATTCATCAAGCTACAAATAGTGTATTTTAAAAATTTATCGAATCCCCCAGCTAAATAACAATTACTTGGCAAATTTTTGATTTCATGCCGTCTGTCACTTGCGATATTTGTAGCAGAGATTTCACGATTGTTGGTTCAGGCAGTATGTTTTATGCCTGTTATTTTTTTTGTTTGGTTACTGTTGATGATACATCCTGTATGCATCAATCTACATGTGGCAGTTAACTACTCTGTCTGCCAGGCATTGGACTTTAACCACTAAGTCGTTTCAGCGCATGTCTTTCAGATTTTATTTTTAATTTGGAAGTAAAATCTAATTCCTGTTACTCTAATACTTACAAAAATATAGCGTTTTCAAAAATATTTTTGTATATTTTTGGGGGAAAAATGTCCGTTAGAGCTCATATAAGAACTCGTCCGCGTTCTTAATACAATGAAGAAATGTGTCAAGTTTAGTTCAAATCAGGTGAGTATTTTTTGAGTTATCGCTCGGATACATACACTATATACCGGGTGCTTTTCAAAGGTGGCTCGCCCCAATAACTTTTTTATTTTTTGAGAAAAAAATGAAATTTGGTACGTTATTATATGACATAAATCCAGATTGATTAACGTATTCAGTTGTGTTCTGATTACAACATTGGAATTTGCCATAAGCGTAATGGCATTTGTAATAAGTAGGCCTGGAAATAACAATTTGTTGATATTTGGCAATGGAGTCAAATTGTTATTTCCAGCCCTACATATGCGATAACGCTTATGGCAATTTACGATGTTGTAATCATATAAAATTATAATAAGCGGTTTCTAACAACAATTTAACTCGAAATACCATGCGTGTGGTACCAAATTATTTGCAAAAAAAAAAAATGCTTTTGCCGAATATGCTAATGAGCCACCCTCGTTCCATTTGAAAAAATTGAGATGATTAAAAATACGATTTGGAAATCTTTTAACCAGCCAGGAAAAAGACAACAAACATTAGGAAAAAAAATAATAAAAAAATAATTGTTTTAACATAGACAAGAGACTAGGTTGAAATCTAAAATATAACTTTTTTTAAACGAAAATGTCAAAAGTTGACACATGAGGTGTCATTGTATTCAGAAAGTCATTTTCTATTCAATGAAGCAAAAAAATACTGGAGGTCCAATTTAAAAATCAAAAGTTGCAGCAGGCATTTCCAGTGAAGCCAGAAGTGACCGAAAACAACTGAATATGTTAATCAATCTGAATTTATGGCCTATACTAACATACCAAATTTCATTTCATTGATTGTTGTTGCCCTTACTTGGTGAAACTTGTCCATACTACATACAGACTTGGAGACTACTTCTCTGGCTTCACTGTTGGTTTTTGTAGGTGAAGGACGTAGCCAGCGCATGAGCTAACTGGAGCAAGTGGCCCTTCGAATTCTGGAAGTTCTAGGATGTTCTTCAATGCTTCTGTGACTATAGTTTCGCTGCTTGACAGCATTTTCAGACAGATTAAAATTGAATTAGTACGAAATCATGACAACTACAAATAAATATCTGTTGCTATGTTATGATATGATGTTTTGATCAAAATTTTTTTATCAAATTGAAAATAAAATGAAACACAGATGACAGATGAGGTTTTCAAAATGTCTATGTGATGTATGTCAATATTTAACATAAAAACTAGAACTAGCCTATAATAACTATGATAACAGTTACAACAATAAAATAACTAAAGAATAACAGTATAAAAGTAGTCTCTATACAACGAAAATATCGACATACATCAACTCATTATTTTATTACAACTTTTTTGAAATAATAGTTAAATTTGTTTTCTTTGACATATTTAATTAGAAAGAAGAATATCCAAGAAAGGGGAATTCATTAAATCAGTTTGCTCGTTTAAAACAAGGTAGTTATTGTCGTGTGTGTGCCTTTTGACTTCTAAAGCTTCAAAAAAGTCTAGTTTACGTTTGTCATTATAAAAATGTAGTGGTTGTATGCGGTTATTTATTGGTAGGTCTATGTTCGGTATCAATAATATGTTTTGCAAATGTAGATTTGTCAGCGTGGTTATTTCTAAATGCAGAAATATGTTCTTTGTATCGGATGTTAAAATTTCTAGAAGTTTGACCTATGTAGATTGCATTACAATGTGTACAAGCTAATTTATAAACTCCTGCTTTTGTCAGGAAACAAGATTTTTCTTTCGCGTTAAATAACAAATCACGCGTCCTGTTGTAAGATTTAAAAGCTACCTTTGTATTTGTACAGGTGTTTAAAATTTTTGAAATGTTTTCTGAAATGGTTCCAAAATAAGTTATCGAAACGTATCTGTTGTTTTCTTTGTCTCTAATATTTGGATAAATTAAATTATTCGCTAATTTGTATTCTTTTCTCTCTATCATTTTCTTATTTTAACAGAGTAGCCATTATTAAACGCGTGATTTGTTATTTAACGCGAAAGAAAAATCTTGTTTCCTGACAAAAGCAGGAGTTTATAAATTAGCTTGTACACATTGTAATGCAATCTACATAGGTCAAACTTCTAGAAATTTTAACATCCGATACAAAGAACATATTTCTGCATTTAGAAATAACCACGCTGACAAATCTACATTTGCAAAACATATTATTGATACCGAACATAGACCTACAATAAATAACCGCATACAACCACAACATTTTTATAATGACAAACGTAAACTAGACTTTTTTGAAGCTTTAGAAGTCAAAAGGCACACACATGACAATAACTACCTTGTTTTAAACGAGCAAACTGATTTAATGAATTCTCCTTTCTTGGATATTCTTCTTTCTAGTTAAATATGTCAAAGAAAACAAATTTAACTATTATTTCAGAAAAAAAAAAGTTGTAGTAAAATAATGAGTTGATGTATGTCGATATTTTCGTTGTATAGAGACTACTTTTATACTGTTATTGTTTAGTTATTTTATTGTTGTAACTGTTATCATAGTTATTATAGGCTAGTTCTAGTTTTTATGTTAAATATTGACATACATCACATAGACATTTTGAAAACCACATCTGTCATCTGTGTTTCATTTTATTTTCAATTTGATAAAAATTTTTTGATCAAAACATCATATCATAACATAGCAACAGATATTTATTTGTAGTTGTCATGATTTCGTACTAATTCAATTTTAATCTGTCTGAAAATGCTGTCAAGCAGCGAAACTATAGTCACAGAAGCATTGAAGAACATCCTAGAACTTCCAGAATTCGAAGGGCCACTTGCTCCAGTTAGCTCACGCGCTGGCTACGTCCTTCACCTACAAAAACCAACAGCGAAGCCAGAGAAGTAGTCTCCAAGTCTGTATGTAATACCAAATTTCGTTTTTTTTTAACTCAAAAAATAGAAAAGTTATTGGGGTAAGCGACCTTTTGAAAACACCCTGTACCTATATAATATATATATATATATATATATATATATATATATATATATATATATATATATATATATATATATATATATATATATATATATATATATATATATATATATATATATGATCAGTTCAAAAATTCTTGAGGCTCAAAATAAAGTTGTTGCAACTTGAGAGATTGTTAATGCACCGACCGGCAGAAAGACAAAACATAAACCTGGGGTGAACCTCGACAGTATATATCCTGATTCTTCGAGTGTAAAGAAGACACTAAATAGTCTGAATAACTTTTTCATTAATATCTGCGACAATATGTAATCCAGTTAGGGAGCCAAAAATTCAGGCTGAGAACCTGATGAATATAGATTACATCATGATGCTGACTCCAACTTGTCACTTGGAGGTGGTATTTAAAATAATTAGGGGCTGCAAGAATATCATGTCAGTGGGAATTGATGAACTGCCTATTAAGATATTGAAAGATAATGCTGACATTATATCTGCGCCTCTTGCAGAGGCCATCAATGAATGTATAATGACTGGAGCCTTCTCAGATAAACTAAAGATCTTGCCAATTTACAAAAAGGGTGATACTCCTGACCCATCTAATTACAGGCTTATGTTAACCCCAGTTATCCCTCAGTCATGAGGAATGTAATATCGTAACCCTACCTTGTCACGCCTTAGGAGGACAGGCAATGCTTGCTTCAATTGATCGGCATTGCGAGGAGAGACCTCTATAAAAAAAAAACACATCGCAAGGTCTTTAGCGGGTTGGCGCCGAAGTGATGATGCTTTTGGCCGATATGGCCGGGCATTGGCAGTTTGATAACTCTGCCCCTAACGTAATCATCCCCAGGGACACCGGGCAACCTCCCTGCGTATAAATGCCTCTCCATGGAATGCGAGGCTCTTCCATGGAGATTAACCACAATTTTCCCCAGCCGCTCGTGGGAACATACCATGAACACGGCTAAAAATACAGACCCAAACGAGATGGGTAATAATAATCTCGATCTCCAGGCAACTGGAGAACCCATAGAGGTAGAAATGGGGGTTCTCCCCTCTCTTACCGCCAAACCGATGGTGGTGTGTGTGTAATCCTCGCCCTTCTCTGATGAGGAGCGGGAGCTCCTAAAGTTTCCCGTCTGCAACGCGGAGGTAAAAACGACGACTCTCTGGATCCGGAAGAAGACAGTTAGACATATCCAAAGCATTCGACCAGGTCTGGCATGCAGCCCTGCTTAATAAACTACCGGCCTATGGCCTACCACCAAAACTCTGTACGTGGACAGCAAATTTCCTCTCCAAACGGAGCATTTCTGTTGTCATGGATGGCTATTCCTCTAAACTGTATCAAATTAATGCAGGAGTTCCTCAAGGTTCAGCTTTAGCCCCTACTTTGTTTCTTCTCCACACCAATGACCTCCTCTTTAGCACATCCAACCCAGTTCACAGCTATGCGGACGACAGCACCCTCCACTCAAATATACAATATTCTAAGCCTGTCTCTTTAGCCCAACTAGATGAGGATCGCAGACTCATGGAGGGTTCTATCTCCGTGGATCTCCAAAAAATATTAGACTGGGGCAATAGAAATCTTGTACAATTCAACCCCACCAAATCACAGTCTTGCTTTCTTTCTCATAAGAGATACACCAGCCCTAGACCCATCACAATAAACAACCAAGTTATTCAAAGTAATGAGTCCTTTTCTCTTGTTGGCATTTCTGTGGTTCGAAATCTCAATTGGCACCCACATGTCACATCAATTGCAGAAGCGGCTGCTAAGAAATTAGGTTTCCTTTCCCGGGCTCGCAAATACTTTTCACCAGCTAATGTCTATACTTTATACACTTCACAAATAAGACCAAACCTCGAATACTGCTCCCACATCTGGGGTGCTGCTGCCGCTTCTACACTCGCTATCCTGGACTCCATTCAGAAGAGAGCTATACATCTCATCGGTGACCCTACCCTCACCCAAAGGCTGCCATCCCTTGCCCACCGACGTGGCGTTGGTGACCTCTCTCTCTTTTATAGATATCTGCAGGGGCACTGCTCAGAGGAGCTTTCTTCCATAGTTCCTCCACCTGCTGCCCCCAACAGATATACCAAGGGAACAGAGCGAATGCACGCTTTTACTGTCCAGGTCACCACACACATCTTGTTATGCCCGCTCTTTTGTCCCGAGGACTTCCAAGTTGTGGAATTCCTTGCCGGCACATGTTTTTCCTTCTCCCCCGAAGTGATGTGGCTGGAGGGGTGAGAGTGGGCATTATCCACCCTGAATATCCCTCCTACTTACTGAATAATGAACAACTACTGCTTCTGCAGAGGTCAATCCTGAAGGCTGTGCAGTGCTGTTCAGAGGAAGAGCCAAAAATAAGGTTCCAAGGCTGTGAAAATCAGCGTGGCTGTCTCATTTGAGGCACCTTACGTGTTTTAAGAGACTGTGTGTATTTAAACTTAAAACCAATAGAGAAGTGTACCTTCTGCTGTTCTAGTATGACGTACTTAGGACATTTGATCACTCCACAAGGACTTGAAGTGGATCCGGAAAAGACTTCTGCGATTGTGTGTAGGCCTGAATCTCGTGCCATCAGGGATGTCAAGTCGTTTCTTTAGACATGTTCCTGGTATGGTACGTTAAGTCGTTTCTTCAGACATGTTCCTGGTATGGTACACACTGAAAATTTTGCTGGTGTCTTTTGAAAACCCCGATGATGGTGAGATTTCCAAATGGACTGAGGGGGGTTACATCATGCCTAATGGACATGTGTATAGGTGTTCTCCAGAAGAAGGCATACAGAGGAAGCAGCTCTTGTGATTCTAGCCCAAGAACGTGAACGAGTTTTGCGAGAATACCCTGACCAAGATTTGTCGGCTCGTTATGGTGTTGGCGAACAACCCGTGGTCTCCCTTAGGAAGAGGGGTAGTCTTAAGAAATCCACATTTTCTGGTTTCCTTGCCGGGACGTCATCAGAACCAGAGGGGGATAATGTAACAAACCAAACTAGAACCCTACGCCCGAGAGGTAGCGCCGTCCATGGTCGAGGTTGCTGTTAGCGCTATGAGCGAGCACCGCAGGCAAAGATAAGAAGAAGATTAAATAGACAGTTGACGAGAAGTGAAATATAATTGTGTTGTTGCTTGAATGTTTTTCACCTAATTTTACTTTTGATCTATACCAATCCCTTAATAAATAAATAACTAATCATCAGTGTTATAATGTAAATGATTGATATTTACCATGGTTTTTGTTTATAAATCCTAATTTAATTTATTTTTATATTATAATGGTTTTTATAGATGGCATCGAAAACTATTTTATGGTACTTCTTTCGTGTTAACATTCACTTTAATGCTTGTTTAACTTCAATAACATTACAATATACATAGCTGTAAGTAAATAATAATTAGAGACTCACAGCATTCTGCAACTCTAGTAGTACATGATTCAGATGGAATGGATATGGATTATTAGCATCACCAGCATTACTACCACCAGTGGTAGATCTATCTCCATCAGAACCATTTCCTTCAGTCTCCATATTATGTTGCATCATCTCAATAGTTCTCAACAAGCTATCCAGATCACCTTCCCCAACATCAACAGAGTCTGCATCGTTTGTGGGGGCAGCTCTTGGATTATCTATAAGGGAAATATAATATTTATTAACTATTGCAGAAATTTATTTTATAAGTAACATCCTGTTACATAGAAAGCAACAAGTGTGTTAGGGTAGTGAATTTTCATAGAAATCATCTGACACTAAACTTTTTTTTAAAATTAAATGTCATGTAACATAGAAATGCCAAAATGCTAGTTTGTCTTAAATGTTAAGAAAATCATAAAGTGTAATAATGTAGCTAATAATTGTCCTAATTGTAATTTTGGTAAATTATAAGACGACTCATTCTGCCTTCGATGCAGAAAAGTATGAAGTGTTACAAAAAAAGGATAAAAAATATATTGAAACCAAGGATTATCCTATAAGGCCTACACTACCCACAGGCAAATGTGTATATACTAAATGGATGAATAATAACCAACAGCACCCATCAGCACCAATTATATTATCTGGAAATACATGATGAATCAGCAATTTCAGTTATTAGAGGATATACAAGCAGAAGTTATTCAACAAGAAGAATCCCATATTGATCTTAGGACTCTTAATAAAGAAAGACATTTTAAAGACAGTTTGGTTTTATATAAATATATAAGAAGCCTAAATGCCAATCATTCTAAACTCAAAATTCTTATTGAGAGCCTGAGAATCAAACCTTATTTGATTGTATGTGCTGAAACGTGGCACCTTAAACATTGCCAGTATTACAAGGTTTCTGGATATAGTATGTATTATAATGATAGTAAGATAAATAAATCAGATGGTGTAGTAGTATATATAGGGGAAAATGTAATTCAGACTACTGAAATAGTAGAGGTAGGTAGATTGAAAATTCTTAGCTCATGTATTAGGAGGTTAAATAGTGGTAGTAACATTGAAATATCTGCTCTTTATCGATCACATGATCTGCCCAGTACAGAATTCAATATGAACTTGAAAACGTTTTAAAATACAAAAAACCACCTTATGTGAGTATAACATAGATATTACAATATAACTCTGTAAGTCATAACCTTTTAAACAACGTGCAGGAAAGGGGATACAGCCCAGGTTTAATTAATGTGACAAGACCTTTCGATGAAGGTAGTGAAAATGGAACATGTATAGATAATATATTCATAACGGTGAATCAATTTGTACCAAAACTTTTGAGCTAATGATACCCACACCTGATCACTATCCTTTATTTGTAGAAATAGACAAACCACAAAATGTAAAAATAAATCAACCAAATCACTTATATAACTATATAGCTAGTTCGTTAAACTGGGATCAATATAAAAAAACCAATGATTCTAAGGAAGCAATAAATTGTATTACTAAGGAAATACAAAATTGCCTAGAAAAAGCCAAATATAAAACAACACCTAACAATAAAAAAATAAAAAGATATATAAAAATTACGTTAAAACATTAAATAGTCATAAATGGTGCTAAAATAAAACATGAAAAAGATCTTGTTAAAAAAATAGTAATAAACCTAAAGAATTATGGAAAATTAAAAATTATAAGCTTAACAAAAAAAGGAAAAATAATAACATTATAACTTCTGTTTATGAGAAACATAAGGAAATAATCAGGAAACCAAAGGAAATAGCTGAATGCATGAACACATATTTTACTAAGGTGGGAGAAAATCTTAGTAAAAAAATAAAAACACCTATCAATAAACAACTTAAGCTACCACCGTCAAATGCAGACAGTATATTCCTAAGACCTACAGATACTTACGAAGTGCAACAAATTATAGAAAATATGAAATTTAAAATTGGTGGAATAGACAAAATAAATTCAAAAACACTCAAAATACTGCCTGTCTTTATTGCAGACCCTTTAGGACATATCTTCAACCTCTGCATTGAACAATCAATATGGCTTAATGCCTTAAAACTAGCTGAAGTTGTTCCTATACACAAATCTGTTAACAAAAAAGAGCCTGCTAATTGTAGGCCCATATTAATTGTTTCGAATCTGGCAAAAATACTTGAAAAAATAATTTATGACAATATTTGACTTCATAAGTAAAAGTAAAATATTGACTACAAAACAGTTCGGTTTCATTAAAAACAAGGGAACAAAGGATGCCTGAAGTTATATTGTAAATAGAATATATGAAAATCTAGACAAAAGTAAACCTACAGCTAGAGGTGTGCGAAGCTTCGAAATTTCGAACCGAACCCGAACTCGAACCGAACCTTCGGTTCGAAAATAGGTTCGCACTAGCGATGTTGAAGTTGTTCGAAGTTCGAAATATGTAATTCTCCAAAATAGTTCGAAGTTCGTTGCTCAAAAATACTTCGAAATTTAACTTTACTGGCATTGAATGCTGCCAAAGATAGCGAAGTTGCGGCCTCGTTAACTCGGTAGCGGCGCTTTAAACTCGTTATCGGTCTCATTGAGTGGATAGCATAATTTTAGGAGATTTCACTCATGCATAGTTTTGACAGTTGGTGGGCACATTGAGACACGGCGGAGCCATTTAGCAATAACATAATTATTTTTCTTATATATCCTAGCCTCCCAACACCTTTTTAAGTAACAACATTATGATGACGGTGTTCAAAAGCAATCAGTAACGTAAATTTTCAGAATTTATGAGGATAATTGCAGATTGACTTTGGAAAACATCGGTTTCAACATGATTTATTTCACCATGAGCCAAAACGATCAGCACCAGAAGGCATTTTCACCCAATCAACCTGCAAATTTGCCGAACTCGTCCTTTTTGTTAAAAGAATGGGAATCTTTCACATATCAAATATTGTATGGTACAATATTCCTAAATTTTGTGTTTAACGAAATGATATATGAACACTGAAGAATTTTGGGTAGTTCGATGTTCGATTTTAAATTTCTAAGAAGTTCGAAGTTCGACTGTGAACCTTAGACATACTATTTCAGAGGTTCGAAGTTCGAGGCAACATATTTGCTTGGGTTCGTTCATAGTTCGGTTCAAACAAAACATGGGTTCGCACACCTCTACCTACAGCAATAACATTTTTAGACTTGGCGAAAGCCTTCGATACCGTTAATCATAAAACTTTACTAGGAAAACTTTTTAACTTTGGAATTAGAGGAAATGCACTTAAACTTTTATAAAATTACCTTGAGGACAGAATGCAGAAGGTTAGGATATGTCAGACAGAGAGTGAGTTAATTAAAATAAATACGGGGATCCCACAAGGGACAATTCTGATACCACTGCTGTTTGTAATATATGTCAATGATCTATTGACGAGCATGCCTGAAGACTCGGTTTGTCTTATGCTGATGATACGGCTGTGGTATCTGCCGGTGAAAGATGGGATGAGGTGGAAAAAGGAATGAATAGATACTTAAGAGGATGTGGCGGTGTGGTTAGCACTACACAAATTGTCTCTAAATATAGATAAGACTGTGTATATGACTTTCGGAAACTATTATGATAGTGTTCCAAAAAAGTTTGAAATAAAAATAAGTCTAAATAAAGTGAAGACAGTGGAAAATTGTCAATCTCTGAGATTAAATTTTGATTTTAACTTAAAATGGGACAAACACATTGAATATATTTTAAATAAGACAAAAAATCTAATATTTGTATTCTACAAAATTTCTAAATTTATGGATAGTAATACCCTAAAGATAATCTATTATGCATTTTTCCATAGTATTATCAATTATGGAATCATTGCCTGGGGTGGTGATTATAGGAATCAACTAGATATATTGCAGAGGTTACAAAATAGACTACTGAAAATAGTAAATGGAAATAATCTTGCGAGAGATAGTCCTATGAACCTAAAGCAATTGTTTGCTTTTGAATCCCTTTACTATAGCTATAATACTCTTAAAGATAAATACATTAACTCAAATAGTAAGACAAGAAATAAAGTCATACCTCTACCGAGGCTAAAACTGTAAGCGAAAAAGACAGCCGCATTACTGCTATTAAACTTTCTAGCAACCTTCCACGTGAACTTAAGAAATTAGATAAGAAACGGTCCACTGCCATTAGATTTAAAAAATGGGTTATGGCAAATGTGGGAATTTAACTTGATTTGGGGGGTTTTGACCTGGGAATTTTATCGCACTGTATTAATATAGAAATCTGTTTAAACCAAATATAAAATGCTAATGCTAAAAAATGTTATGAAATATTATGTTAGTATGCAAGTATTAGTATGTAAGAACAAGACCTGCAAACAGGAAACTATGTTTTCCTCTGCACGATTACGATTACAGTATGTAAAGTAATGTAATTTACTCTGGCAAATAAATAAATAAATATAGAGGTCCAAATTTTGATATGTAGCTCATTTCTTATTAACATAAACTTACATACCAAATTTTGTTACCATAGCTTTGTTATTTTTGGAGATCAAAATTGTCCCCGAGTTATAATGCCAGGGCTAGGAAAGCACCAATAAGGTTGGATTTGTGACTTTTCAGTCAATTAATTTGAAATTAACATTCTGTTTATTTGTGCATATTTACATTTTGCTGTTTTATTTTATTTCTTTTATATGTAGTTCTTAAGGGGGCAAAGGAGGTGTTTCATTTGTGAATTGGGGATCCAAATGCAAAAAGAATGACAGGTGAAATGTACTTGCAACGTCTCAACTGCCAAGAGGGAAAACATATATTGGATATACGAGGGCTTCATATCTACGTACTGCAAGTCTGTTAAAGAAACCTGTATCACAATTTCCAATTAAAGTTGCAAAAGCTTTCCAGAACAAAACTTAATTCATATTTAGAAAAGGAAAGTACATGCAAAATTATAGACATGGCAGGTATTTTTCTTTACTAATCCCCTGGATGTTTTAGTCAACCTAAACACAAAATTTTTTTTTAAAAACAAATTCTCTATTATTGAATTTTCTTAATAAAAATGAGATCTTGGTCCAAAAGTATGAAATCTGAAAACTATTGTTTTTTTTTTTGGAAATTTTAGTCCTAAAAAATTATTATTATTATTATTACCAAATATTGTAGTGACACAAAACATGGATTACGCCAGAATCGAACCCAGGCTGCCCGCGTGTCAGGCAGACACTCTATGGCTAAGCCACCGACGCTGGCTAATAATTTATTTGTTTACGCAGTATACAGAGAGCAACTTGCTGTTGCAGGAAATTTTATGCTATATCCTTAAAGCAAACAGTAATTACATAATTGATTGAATTGTGACTTGAAACACACTTGGCTGTTTTGATCTTAGATGACGCCTTATTTTTAGGTTTAAAGATAAAAGAACAAAGTGTTTTAAAATTAATTTTATAGAGACGTGAGCCCATCTTTATTTCATTATTTTGTATCTTCTCATATTTTCTTATATGAAACACTTTAATTGGGTTTATTGATTGTTGTTGCCCTTACTTGGTGAAACTTGTCCATACTACATACAGACTACGTCTCTGACTTCACTGTTGGTTTTTGTAGGTGAAGGACGTAGCCAGCGTGTAAGCTAACTGGAGCAAGTGGCCCTTCGAATTCTGAATGTTCTTCAATGCTTCTCTGACTATAGTTTCGCTGCTTGACAGCATTCTCAGACAGATTAAAATTGAATTAGTACGAAATCATGACAACTACAAATAAAGATCTGTTGCTATGTTATGATATGATGTTTGGATCAAAACATTTTATCAAATTGAAAATAAAATGAAACACAGATGACAGATGAGGTTTTCAAAATGTCTATGTGATGTATGTCAATATTTAACATAAAAATAGAACTAGCCTATAATCACTATGATAACAGTTACAACAATAAAATAATTAAACAATAACAGTATAAAAGCAGTCTCTATACAACGAAAATATCGACATACATCAACTCGTTATTTTATTATAACTTTTTTGAAAGAATAGTTAAATTTATTTTCTTTGACTTATTTAATTAGAAAGAAGAATATACAATAAGGGGAATTCATTAAATCAGTTTGCTCGTTTAAAACAAGGTAGTTATTGTCGTGTGTGTGCCTTTTGACTTCTAAAGCTTCAAAAATTTTAAATACCTGTACAAATACAAAGGTAGCTTTTAAATCTTACAACATGACACGTGATTTACTATTTAAGGCTAAAGAAAAATCTTGTTTCCTGACAAAAGCTGGAGTTTATAAATTAGCTTGTACACATTGTAACGCAATCTACATAGGTCAAACTTCTAGAAATTTTAACACCCGATACAAAGAACATATTTCTGCATTTAGAAATAATCACGCTGACAAATCTACATTTGCAAAACATATTGTTGATACCGAACATAGACCTACAGTAAATAACCGCATACAACCACCACATTTTTATAATGACAAGCAAAAACTAGACTTTTTTTGAAGCTTTGGAAGTCAAAAAGCACACAAATGACAATAACTACCTTGTTTTAAACGAGCAAACTGATTTAATGAATTCCCCTTTCTTGGATATTCTTCTTTCTAATTAAAGAAGTCAAAGAAAATAAATTTAATTACTCTTTCAAAAAAGTTGTAATACGATAATGAGTTGATGTATGTCGATATTTTCGTTGTATAGAGACTGCTTTTATACTGTTATTGTTTAGTTATTTTATTGTTGCAACTGTTATCATAGTTATTATAGCCTAGTTCCATTTTTATGTTAAATATTGACATACATCACATAGACATTTTGAAAACCTCATCTGTCATCTGTGTTTCATTTTATTTTCAATTTGATAAAATGTTTTGATCCAAACATCATATCATAACATAGCAACAGATCTTTATTTGTAGTTGTCATGATTTCGTACTAATTCAATTTTAATCTGTCTGAGAATGCTGTCAAGCAGCGAAACTATAGTCAGAGAAGCATTGAAGAACATCCTAGAACATCCAGAATTCGAAGGGCCACTTGCTCCAGTTAGCTCACACGCTGGCTACGTCCTTCACCTACAAAAACCAACAGTGAAGCCAGAGAAGTAGTCTCCAAGTCTGTATGTAGTGCTTTAATTGGGGCCGTTCATCAAGCTACAAATATAGTGTATTTTAAACATTTATTAAATCCCCTACTTAAAAACCAATCACATGACAAATTTTTAATTTTATGTCATCTGTCATTCTAAAGTCGTAATTGTTCTAGAGTTCATCCAGTCCCAGGTTCAGAAAACAGCTAATAGGAAGGGAGAGAGTATATCCAACCCTGAGTTCACAATGCAATTTGTTGACAAGACGATTTAAACGGTTTTGGAATTCTTGTGGCAGAGATTTCTCGATAGCTAGTTCAGGTAGTACGTTTTATGTGTTATTTTTGTGTTGTTTGGTTATCGTTGAATTATGAATTAAACCTGTCCACTAGATTTAAATTGGGCATACCTGTGACATATTCCTGCGTCACTCTCTGACTGGTCGGGAGTTACCATGCAGCCTCTTTAATCGATAAATCTTGATACTAGGTAGTCTTTCATGATGATTATAAAATAGTGAACCCACGTAAAGAATTGTACAAACGATCAGAATTTTTTACATAAGCAAGACATTGGAATGCTTAAACCAGATTATACATTGCAACTGAGTACGTTAATTGAAAAATGAACTATATCTAAATAAAATGAAAGCAGATCAGGAGCTTCAATTTAGTACTTATAAACAGATGTATGTTATATCCCAGTTTCAATAAAACTGGGATACACTGTAGTTTTAGGTCAGGTCGATTAATAAAGCAAGTCCCTGCTTAACGTCCTAGTTAGGGCGCTAACAATCGCGACATTAAGTTCATAATTCATTGGGAATGAATATATGTAAATATTTGTGACAGCAAAAAGATCAAGAAAAAAAAAACAGTATTAATTTACGTGTGTATTGTGAACATGCCTACAGTCTATATTATATTATGTATTTTTTTACGTGCTATTTTAGATTTTTTTAAAAAATAGCAACGTTATACTAAATCTGTTTCAACATTTGTAACATGTCAAGTGTAACATGTCACACGCGGCAACGCCGTTTGCCTTTTTAAGCTCCTGAATCGACCCCTCTTATGGCGTCAGTGTCCAAGTTCCCTCAGTGATGTCAAACTCCGCGCTCGATTCCTTTACCGCGTTGGACTCATGGAAGCATGCCTGCGTTCGAGCAAATTTTATGACGTGTCTTCGATAAGCGAAATTATTAAATACCTGCGACATTTGCCAGAGCTCTCTCTTCTAAATCGACCTTAAAAGATGATATATCACCACTAAATTTCAAATCGAGAGCAGCATGCTTAAATGGCACCCCGTTAGGGCAGGGCCCCTTCAAAAACCCGTATGCTAGGGCAGGGCCCTCTCAACAACACCCTACGTCAGGGAACAACCATACATTGTACGTTAGGAAGGAACCTGCAACACCATCATTAGGACAGGGCCCCCTTTAACAACATCCCCGTTGGTAGGGAAGCACGCTTCAACCACACCGCTGGTAGGAAAGCAGCCCTAAACATCACTGTGGAGGCTTTCAATAACAACACTGTCAGCAAGGAGCCCCTTCAACACCACCGTTGGCAAGGACCCCCAGGACAACATCAATAAGGAGTCTCCTTCAACAACATCGTCAAGAAGGACCCCTTCGACCTGGGGCTGAAAGTTAAGTACACTGTTTATCTGTGGCTTTCATTTTCTTGTATAGACTGTGCTCCACAATACATCCTTACAGTGTCACCAGTATTTAAACTAAATCTTTTCCTTTCATATAATTCAGTAAACTTTAACCACCTGCATTATATAGAGTCAATAATTTTTTAAATAAACGAATTTTATTAATAATGCCTGCTTTTATTTGTACCACTTGAAACCAACCAACCGCTAGTGCCTGAACTCAAAACCCTGAGATATTTTATATTATGTCATTATATTATGTTTATTACAGTCATTATTAGAGTTAAATAAATTTTAGTTATACTGTCTCCACAACGTGGGGCTCAGTAATTATTTCTTTACACATTATTACATACATTTGACTACAACAAACTGCGACGCTATAATGAAACGACGTTAAATGCAACAATGTTAGGCGAGGACTTACTGTATATGGAAATAAGAACTGGTTTTATGAGAAACACAAAAGAGCATGCAAGAAACCTAAAAATGACATTAATTTTAAATACTAAAGAAAAAAAAAGTGAAACAAAGGTGGCTCAATCAACTTGTAGCGAATATTGCCAGAGAACATGAGGAACAAAATTGGAAGACCATGAAAAACATGAAAAAATATACGAAACATTCTCACACACAAGAGAAAAAAAGTCTTGGAAAAAGTGCTGCGAGTGGCAAAATATAAAAAAGTATTTGCACATATACACATAATAAATCTAAACATTTCATTTCTGATTACACAAACCTCCACATCTACAACTACAAGGGACATTTAATAGACATTTTAAGTAAAATATTACTAATGCTTAAGCTGATGCCGCCACTGCTGCCTGTAGCAGTGCTCCTGCCTGTTCTCGACTCCCCAGCACGCCTGCGCGTTGCAGCGTCACCCTGTGTTCGTTCGTAAGTCTCTTCAAGTTCAGTGCGCAAGGTGTGCAGGACATTATCCATATAGGCACCCAAACGGTTGCGATTGTCAGGGCCAGATCCTGTAGCTGCTGGACCAGTACTGGTATTCACTTGAACAGTGTGTCCGCCATTGTGTACTTGCATACGCCTTCTTGGTGGCAAATGGTGAGAATTGCAAGGCAGGAATGGATCAAAGCCCCCCTGCATGGCCTGCTGTGCCAGGTGAACGTGTGGCCTAGCAGTAGACCTTGTATGGGTAGCGGTCGTTAGGTTTGTTTGTGCATTAACACGAGCCTGTGAATTTTGACCAGCAGCTGGTGGGGCTGTTGGTTGAGCCTGCAAAAAACAATATAACTGAATGCTATGATTTAAAAAAACAAATATACACGTACCAGATAAACTAATAATAATATTATCATTGCCAAATAGCATAAAACCAATAACTGGATAAACAATTATAAAGAAAATGTGGTAACAATTAAAATAAATGATAATGTCACCAGAAAGTGTATACACATAAAGTAAATAAAATTCCTGGGGCAGCCAGTGGGTTATGGTAGTAAATTTTCAGTAAACACTTCAAATTTTAATAACCCAGTTTGCTATTACTCTAGAAAGTCTCTATGACACATCTACAAAATTTCATAAAAATAAACTTATGTTCCAGGATACAATTTTATTTTATAACTAGTATGATTTGGCTATCTAAAGAACTCATTCAAGCTATTACCAAAAGCAAGACACATGCAAAGTTTCATTCAAAATTGGTTAGTTATTTTTTGAGTTATCGGTATGATATATATATATATATATATATATATATATATATATATATATATATATATATATATATATTATATATATATATTATATATATATATATATATATATATATATATATATATATATATATATATACGTATAAATGGTATGTTAAGTAGCCCACTATATGGACAGAGCGTTGTTCCACCCGTCGCTTGCGAGAAGTATATAACGATTCAAATATGTGTATTTTGTTACTTTACTTAGCACTTTAATGAGCAACCAGAGAGGGGTAATGTCAGAAAAAAAACTAAAGTGTTATATATTTTGCATACTTTGTGTGGCCCTCTATATATTAATATATCACTATTTAGCCCTCTTGATATATACCTGATATTCTTAGTTCGTTGTTCAGCCCAGCAGCGTTGCCTATGTAGTTGCGTACTATTAATAGCCACTCACATGTTTTTCTACATTTCCGTGTACCATAAACCTGTATTCTGAATGTATTCTTTGTATTCTGAAGTTGCGTTTATAGTCAAGGACGAATGCCGTCGAAAATAAAATGCTATCAAAAGATGTATCCAAGTCGTGGAAAATGTTAAGTGTGGATGGCTATTAAAAATTCAGGTAAGTTCTTAAAATTGTCTAAATTATACCATTATATTATAGTTAGTGTCTTTCATGTTGTATTTGGTAGATTAAGAAATAATTTAGCTGTTGACATCAAAAAAGATTTATTTATTTTTTGGTTAGCAGTTACTCATAAGAATATGCAGTAGGTACTAAGTGAAGATTGGAACCTGTTATGAGCACTGATAAATACACTTGGAGAACCCAAATCACTACAAAACATTTTTTTAAAGACCTGACGGTCATTTCACTAACAAAGTTAGCGTTATCAGAGGATGAAAAATGCTTCAATTCTTTTTTTATCCTCTGATGACGCTAACTGTATTAGTGAAATAATCGTCAGGTCTTTAATAATATGTGTTGTGGTGATTTAGGTTCTCTAAGTGTACTTGTGCATTAACTTATTATTTCCATATCGTCTTAAACATGTAGTATAGGTAATGATAACGGAAGCGTAAAATTGATTTTTATTGAGTAAAAAATCTCAAAGCAAGTAATGAAAAACTGATTTTCGAAAAATGACAAATTGTTTCGGTCCGTCTGCGTTAACATTGAAAACTGAATATGTCGTTTTATGAGATTTTTCGAGAACATAAATTCAAATAGTACGACGGACCTAACATTTTCTGAATAAATTTAATAGGGGTTGATCATTTAGGGGTGAAATATTAAATTATTTTGTAATTGAGCGATCGACTTAAAATTTGGCATGCAGGTAGCTGTTCACAAGGGGTTGTCTGGATTGTGTAACTAACATTGCTTTAGGGGGAGGTAGGAAATAGAGGGTTGAATTGGGAAAATTGGCACCTTTTCCATAACAAATCTAGTAATATATTATTTCAGAAGTTTATAGATACAGAAATAGGAATATTACTGAATATCTTACATTTTCTCATGAAATTAAAATCTTTGTTGATTATGGAGAGGTTGAATATTAATTTTCTTTGTAATAAAAGGATCAACCCCAAATTTATTAGATAAAAACTCTTTTTGGTGATAGTGATCATCACGCAGCGATATGGAGGTTATGATTCAATTTGCAGTACTGTTATAACTTCGGGATGTAACAGTTAACATGATATATTTTAATTTAATGCTATGTAACAAACTTTCTAGAAGTAATTTGTTAAGCAAGAAAATTTTAAGTATTAATGATTAATTAAGTTTTTGTAGACTTTAGTAGTTCTTCAATAGTTGTAAATAAAAGGAAATCCTAACAGGTTAAGGAATTAGTTTTGTTGATCATTGTCTCACCTGTTGATTTTTTAAGTTAAAATTTTTGCCAATAAAACTTGTTCGCGTAATCTAAAATTGATACGGAAAAATCAGCATCAACATGTGCCTTTGCCAAGCCATCCTTGAGTCGCCACAGCCCTAAAAGAGCAACAACAATTTAATAACCAACGTTTTTTTCCTTGTAATTAATACCTAAGGGATATTTTTTATGAGCGACGAGCTAAAGTTAATTTAAGAGTGTCTTGTATATGATTGTGCATGTGTTAAATATCTCTTATTTTTATAGCCTGTTCTGCAGAGGTTAGACATGTCCCAAAAAAGGCGATATTAAATTTTTTCTGTAAATTTGTATAAATAACAAAGAAATTTTGCATAAATTTGGTCTCATTAAATCTATCTGAGTTCTTCCTAAAGTGGACTTCTAAAATAAGTGTGCTACTCTATTTATATGAACTTCTAGGCTGACACAAGACGTGTACCAGACGGCGAAGGTATCCAAACTGCTATTGATTATCAACAAAGGCAAGGGTGCATCTTATAACAGTGGAAAAACCTTGGATGAAATAGAATTATCCGATTCAGTAATTTCTGATGAGTCTGATAATTCTGACACTGAATTAAATATGTATATTTAATTCAGTGTCAGAATGATGCACCCTTGCCTTTGTTGATAACCAATAGCAGTTTGGATACCTTCGCCGTCTGGTACACGTCTTGTGTCACCCTAGAAGTTCATATAAATAGAGTAGCACACTTATTTTAGAAGTCCACTATAGGAAGAACTCAGATAGATTTAATGAGACCAAATTTATGCAAAATTTCTTTGTTATTTATACAAATTTACAGAAAAAATTTAATATCGCCTTTTTTGGGACATGTCTAACCTCTACAGAGCAGAGAAAAATAATGAGAATAACAATCGAAGCCTGCTGGATGTCTCAGTTATAAATAAAGATACAGTTATCTTAAGTGTTCAACCAGAGTAATACTTTTTTTTTACTGTGCAGATACGCATTTAAATGAAAAAAAAAATCAGAAAAAATCTCCAACTAGATCACATGTGGAGAATGTTTTAAATGAAAATAAGGGAAAATTTTATAGCTTGTAATATGTCGAAACCAAAAACTAATTGCCGCCATATTTTACAGATTTAGAATCCAAAGAAACTAGCCAAAAAGATATAAGAAGAAGGTGGACGGAGGAACAAAAAGATCTCATAAATGAGTATTTTAAAGATAATTTCACAAAAAATATTCCTCAAAAAAAAAGGAGAGTTAATTTTGTAGTAATTTTTTTCATATCCACAATTCCACCTTTCCATATTTTTATTACTTTAGGCCAAAATACAATTTTTAAATTAAATATGGAAATGTTAGTAAGTACCTAACTAAAACGAAATATAACAAAACAAACCGATAGTAACAATTTCGGAAGAGCAAACATTTTAAAGTATTAATATTTTTTTAAAAAGCAGATTAAATAGTGCCCTCGTAATAAACCAACTAAGAAACGTTAAGCTTATTTTAGAAATATTTAAGCCGTAAGTTTATTTAAACGAGTTGTAACCTAAAACTTTAAATACATTAAAATTAATAATTAAAAGAGAAAAATAAATAAATAAAAAGTAAAACGTTTTAGACAATATATTTATATTATATTATTATAAATTCATTTTCAAAGATTTAATAAAAACAAAGCAATATATGATTCACACTATATTATTACGTGCACAACACTTCTTTCACCACGATGTGGCTTCCTCAGCTACAAAAATAAAAAAGTATATAAACATAATCTTTTACATTTTAGCTTAAAAAAGCCACATCGCGATGAAACAGCTTTTGTGTAGGCATGTAATAATATTGTGTGAATCTCACATTCGTTTGTTTTATTTAATATTTTTTAAAATGTTATGAAAAGCCAGTGCTAATGATTGCTACTCATTAATGCTATTCTAGTAAGTGTAAAATAAATTGTCAAAAAAAAAGTATCTTTTCTGTTGGTTCATTTGAGTATCACAATATACTCTCAGAATGTATTTTACTTATATAAGAAATCTAAAATATAGTTGGAACACTAAAAATAAGAAAGCAGCATATTACTCTAAATAAGATCAGAGCGACTTTATAAGGTATGAGCAAAGTGCTTGGATGGTTTGACGCTTGTATTAAAGCAGAGGCTTATCAGTGCTCATCACAGGTTTCAATTCTCACTAAGTGAAAAAAAAACGTTATTATACCTATTTCACTTAGTCACACAAATAAGAACATTTCGAGATGCTTTTTTGTTTTTCCCAAAATCAAAAAAAGGTCGCTTTGTGTTTAGTTACGTATTTTTTTGTAATACGATGTATGTCATTGGCTTAAAAAAATAGCTTTAATCTGTTTTGTAACTGTTTTCCTAAACTCACTTATTTTTACAGGGCGACCGTTTTTCTTTAAAATTTGTTACCTATATTTGATCAAATTTCAAGACGAAAAGTGTTTTCAAATGGACTTATGAAATGCAAAACGCACTTGTAATTCATTTTCCCCTAAACTCAAACAATTCAGAATGCCGCCAGTGTCTACAGAATGGTTTTGTAAACATAAAACTAGAAATCTTTAAGGTAATGGCTTTAGTACATATACCTGTTAACGTAAAACAAAGTGGTTAGGTTAAACGTTAGAAAAGTAGCAAGATGAATTACCTTAAATATGCTTTTTCCCCTTTGTTTTTTTTTTTAATTTAAAAACTCAAGTGGTATCTATACATACTTGTTTACTGGTTAAATAAGATAATAATGGTATGGTCAGAATTTATCTTAAATATAGAGGAGGTTTGAAACATCAGTTGAGGTAAGAAGGAAAATAAATTTTGGTACCGCAAAACCTGCAGTCGATAACGTTTGGAAAGCATATGTCAAACACATTTCAACAAAAACTATTAACTAAATTATGTAAAATAATATATTATGTTTAAATCTCATGACTTATTATATCGACATAATGTATAATTCTATTCCATACTGATAATAATGATAATAATAATTTGTATAGAACTAAACAAAATATATGTCCTGTCTCGTGATTTTTCGCGAAACTCATTTGAAAACCGCGGAATTTTTTGAAAAACTTCTATTAGTCAATTAAAAATTAAAAAAGTGCTCTACAACTGCCTTATTAAGAAGTGTCAAATGTATAGTTTTTTTTTAATGTTTCTCTAAAGTCAAGTAATTTGAAACGACGGCCCGTTCGTTTATGTAAAACGCGCTTAAAAAGCTGGAGCTATAATGACTCCATTTCCGATTAATTTAATCTATGTAATAGATTCTTTACTCTAAAAATAACTCAAAACACTACATAGTTTATAAATTGTTGCTTTATCTACTCGTTTTAATATAATGACCTTTTATAAAAAAATATGTTAAGTACAGAATTTTTCATCCTCTGATGACGCTAACTTTGTTAGTGAAACGATCGACATGTTATTAAAACTTCACTTAGAGAAAAAATATGTTATTAGTTAATACAAATATGCACGCCACTCGGATCTTTGGAAATCTGTTGTAAAATAAATATTTAAGTATACCAAATAAGTTTCAGTCAATTGTAAAATTTTTCAAAATATGACGCCACAATATAAAGTGCCCCAATAGAGTATAGTGGTTCACAAAGATAAATATTTATTAATTCAATTTTCTTAAAAAGATTGTTTAATAAATAGTTTAACACATGTTAAAAAATGTGAGATACCCTGCCATAGTTGTTACTGTTTTTAACCGACTTTAAAAAAGGAGGAGGTTCTCAATTCGACTTTATTTCTTTTTATGTGTGTGTTACTTCAGAACTTTTTTCTAGGTGAACCGATTTTGATTATTCTTTTTCTTTTTTTTTTCTATTTGAAAGTTGGTGCTTCTCATGTGGTCCCATATTAATCTGATCAAGATCTGACCAATAGTTTTTTAATTATCCTTAATGAAGTCGGTTTTCTTTTTTTTTTAATTTTTTATTGTAATTTATAGTTTCTTCTTTCTTCGAGGATATTAAAAGACTACGCAAAGGTTATCTTTTATATCTATATATTTACTTTCAAATATTTATTTTTATTAGAAAAAAGTATTTTTCCTTTTTACGAAATAACTTAAAGTGTCATGGTTATTATAAAAACTATGACGAATTTAAAGATTAGAAACTGGAAATGTGTGAACTAAGGTAAATATAGGTCAAATAATAGCCCGCTGTAAAAAAATTAAATAGTAGTTACATCAGGCATTTACATCGATGATAATTATTAATTTGTTACCTCAGAGGATTTTTCTATGTTGACAAATAAGTACGTTAACCTTTAAAGCGATGCTGCCAAGAACCACATTAATAAAAAAAATAAAATCAATATCATTTTAAAGGTAGAGTTATTGCCGAGTTCTTCCTGGTAGTAAATATTAAATAGAAATCCTGTTATAAACCACTTGTTTGCGAACAAACACAACTGTGGGTCTAAACACTGTTGCCAGATATTGGGCTACATAGCGTGCGGGTTATATAAAAGTGGTGTATCTTCTTTGGGTGTATATAGTTGACTATCAACGCGCCCTCTTCAGTTAAGTCATTTGAACCAGATAGTGTATGTTGCAGGTGTAAATACTGCCTTATGAAGCCCAAGCAAAAAGTAGCTGGCTGTCTTGTACACATGTTTTTATATAAGTAGACACAGTCTAAGGGTCGATACGCTGTTCAGCCCGCAAGTGGGGTGAACAACGTTTTCTCGGGCTTCACAATGACTGTTTATACCTTCATTGGGCTACACAATAACCGTTTATACGTCTATATATATATATATATATATATATATATATATATATATATATATATATATATATATATATATATATATATTTATTTGTTAGATGGATAATACTTATAAAATAGATTTAAAGCATAACAGAGGTTACAAATTCTTTAAGTTATAAAACAGAGCAAAACAAATTACAGTCTTAAAACCTGCAAAGAAGATAAGTAAACAAAGCAAAATGTAACATCAAACAAAATGAAATAAATAAAATGTTCGGGACGCGGCAGGTGCATTATGGTAGTGATTTTTCATAAGAATAATATATTACAGTGATTAAAAATTATAAAACATTACTTTATTTAATTAGGTACAGTAAAAAATTGGGTAAAGAAGGGCAAGCCAAACCACGATCACTAACATAAATATTTATAAAGTCATTTGGATACAAAACTGAAACAAAACAATTGATAAACAGGAACAGGTACCAAGCAGAAATAAAAAATGAAATTCCCTGACATTTCCAGGCCCAAGTGATTTTTTCATGATACTCGTAATGAACAACACACATCTCTGAATACTTTTTTATTAAAAAAATAACAACCAAAATACTGAATTTTTAAAAGATTCTTATCAAAAACAAATATGGTTAATTCTGTTAACTAATACAGAAACGTGATCAATTTCTACCTGTCAAATTACTTAACTACTTCAGAAAATCATGATATGAATTACTGAAAGTTCGCGTCAGCTTATCGTTGATTTCTATATTTCTCACTTCTCATAAATTCTTTACACTATCATGTGTGTGTGTTTTGTTTCTTTAACATCTGCCTATTTCCGCGACTATGGCCAATCACCGACGCCAGGGAGCAGTTTCACCTCACTATCCTGTAAATTTTGCCGAACCCCTGCCTTTCTGTAAGGAGGATAGAGATCTTTAACATGCCCAGCATCGAATGGACACGGGACCGACGGCTTTACGCCCCCTCCGAAGGGCGGAACGTGCTGACATTCAACCTGCTCAAATACAATGCCAGAACCTCGGTTGATGTTAATATTACAGTTTGTACTGAAAAAGTGAAAGGAGAACCCTGGGATCGAACACAGTACCCTTCGGTTCAGAGGTACACATTCTTGCCCCTGAACCACCGAGGCTCTTTTACACTATCATAAACAATGTGTTGCAATGATAAACTTTTCTCTTGTGGATTACAATACAAATGCCGATATACAAACGCCCAATATTTACACTCCAACTTCAACTCTATGTTACATGATCATAAAGGCTAAAATATAATAAACACATTTATGCAGCTTTACGCCGCCAATAGCCAATAGCTAGAACGCATTTTGCATTTTATGCATTCAATGAAGAGCATTCCAGGTGAGATAAACAAATGAGAGATGTATATTATATTGCCGTATGACATGTCGCACGTTCATTGGCAGTTTCAATTCATGTAGCAAACAACTGCCCTAGGGGAAAATATTTATGTAAAAAAAATATATATAATATAAATATATGAAATCAAAATTTTAAAAAATCTGCTAGTGACACAATTTTACAAACATATAATTTCCAGGTCTACTGAACGATTTCCATGACATTTGAGCAAAATCACGAATTTCCCTGACATTTTGGGGGTTATTTCAAATTCTCTGATTTTTCCAGGTTTTCCTGGTCGCTGGGTACCCTGAGGAAATATACTCAACAAAAAATACACCAGAAAGCTGAACAGAAAAAAATTCCCGTAATTCATGCATTAAGGGTGATTGTATCCGTGCAAAAGGGGAGGAAGAACACCCAGAAGGAAGGTTTCTGCCCACTCACCCAAAAACACGGGGGGTTCTCCTTCCCCTTGTGCATGCATACAACCACCTTTAAAGCATTAAGCACAAGAAAAATTTCTTGGGAGCAACCCCCAAGAAAGTTACTGGACCTGGGCGAATATGGGTGTTGTGCTGGGTAGACAGGGTTTAAAGGATGTATTTCTGCAAAATGCGAAAAACGCATCTTTTCAAAGTGCGACTAATTGGTTTTTTAGCATTTGCGCTCATATTTCCTCCCCGCCCAGCACCTGTATTCATTCTTGATCCCTTAACTTTCTTGAGGGTCGTTTGCAACAAATTTGCCTTGTGCACCCAAGGAGTGTTCTAAGCATGTTTCTGAAAAAAATGT
Source organism: Tillus elongatus (assembly GCA_964006375.1). Taxonomy (NCBI): domain Eukaryota; kingdom Metazoa; phylum Arthropoda; class Insecta; order Coleoptera; family Cleridae; genus Tillus; species Tillus elongatus. The sequence goes on from OZ023263.1 coordinate 162,077,607, forward strand.
TCTAAAAACCCCCCGTGGAGGAAACTATATTTTTCAGATAATATCGAATACAGCTCCAAAGTAAATAATTCACTTGCTGTTTCACTTCTTTTTTATGATTATATTTTATATATATATATATATATATATATATATATATATATATATATATATATATATATATATATATATGCACAAGCTAAGTAGGTATAATAAAGGGGGGGCGCTTAATTAACATTGGGGCTACACAAACTTAAAAGTAGAGAAGACCTTTAGATCGTGTCTGTGTGTACGCAAAATTTGGTAAAATACATTTATAAAATCGAATAAAGAACAACAGTTTTACCATATTATTTTAAATAAACCAATAGGAATAGGTTTTGCGGCGATTTCGCAATTCGCCAGTGTATGAACCTAGCTTTTGTCCAAGACTACACTGAAATCCGGTCAACCCCGAAAGCCAGCAGCTTGAAAATTAAGCTCGATAGGCTTGGACGGTTAACAAATGTAGGTATGTCTAATTTTAAACGGGAAACTGTACCTATTTGAAACATACAATATGAGAAATACGCTTCAAAGTGCTATTTATTTTCTTTTAAATTGACCAACTAACCTGCGAAATCATCGATAATAAAAATTATGGATCAAGTAACTTATCTATCAGTACCGTTCTCATTCTGTAAGCAGGTTTTGATACTTGCAAAGAACATTGATGCCTGTGGTACTAAATTTAACACAACAAACTTAACAAATATTGTCTTCCGCACGGAGACAAACTATAAAATGCCCATACTGTTACTATCACTACATAATGCATTAGTTATTTTCCCGGTTATACAATAATAAAAATGTGTATGGGTAGTCATTATCTCACAATTTTCATTTATAAACATCGTCTAATATTTATTTTCAATATTTATATCCATGTTTCAAATTATTATCTTTAAGTGATTTCTAAGAGTAGTAATAGACTTAAAAAAGTCCTGACTACCATCATTTTCAAAAGAAGACAATCTATTGACTGGTGAGTTACGTTCAAAGTTAGTGCAAAAAGTAATGTAGAATAACGCACATCTTCTTGTGTTACTCGATGGTACACGAGTTCTGAACAATCCAAACGAGAATGAACTAGTTTATAAAAAAAAATAAAAAAAAATAATAAAAACAGTATTTCCAAAAAACACATGTGCGAAGCTAGTGGGACTATGTTTAAAGACTGTAAAGTTTGAGCGTGTGAATAACACCTATATGCAAAAAAATAATAATAGTATTTCCAAAGAACACATGCACGAAGCTAGTGGGACTGTTTAAAGACTGTAAAGTTTAGGTATGTGAATAACGCCAATATGCATAAAAGTCAATTTTAAACACTTTCTAATAATTCCACATCAATCTTAAAGTGCAGGTTCCACACTAATGACACATACTCCAAAAGTGAGTTTAAGCAATTTGTATATGTAAAGTCAACTGTTTCTTCTGATGAAGCCAAGCATCGTGAGAGATCGATTAACAATCACAGACTAATGATTTCTATAGGGATTATTTCAGTCAAACAGCACTCCAAAGTTCTTCACTCCATTTATTCATTTTAACACTGTGCTACAAATATTATGGTGGAAAGGAACTCCCACTATTAATTTATCAAAAGTCACAATTTTACATTTCTTCACGTTAAGCCTCAAACAATTTAAAGCACACCATCTGTCAATCGACTCCAAATCCTCCTGCAACAGTAGAGCATCTTCCACACATCTGACTGGTCAAAAGTCTTCTTCAAGTCTTCTGCAATCAACATGCACTGAGAATCTTTTACAGTGTCAGCAATATCACTAGCTCTAAATGGTTACATCAGTATGTAAGACTCGATGCATTTTCGCAACAATCAGAACCGTAGACCGGTTTCGCTCTCATTAGAGCTCTTCAGTGCGGCATACTAATTGCAGCAAAAATGCACCAAAAGTAATACGGCTATCTTATAGCCAGTCCTAAAATACTCAGTAAGTGGTGGACGTGCCGCCACCTAGTTGCGGAACCAAGTAGTATGCTGTTACGCCAGCTCCAAATAACACAAAGCGTTAAAAAAAAGAGACTGGATACAGCTAACTAACAATTTAGAAAATTGTCAGCCCTGGCCCATTTCTACCCCAATATAGGGACAAAGTATGTAAGGCTCGATGCATTTTCGCAACAATTAGAACCGTAGACCGGTTTCGCTCTCATTAGAGCTCTTCAGTACGGCATACTAATTGCAGCAAAAATGCACCAAAAGTAATACGGCTATCGTATAGCCAGTCTTAAAATACTCAGTAAGTGGTGGACGTGCCGCCACCTAGTTGCGGAACCAAGTAGTATACTGTCACGCCAGCTCCAAATAACACAAAGCGTAAATAGAAGCCAGCTGCAATACAGCAACAGCAGCAAGCAATGTTAAGTAAAATTTGTTTAATTTGAGAGACTTGTCATTTTTCATTTTTAAAGTAATTACATTCAAACCTTGAAACTTGCCATTACCTACCATTTTCTTTTAAATTTGTAAATTCATTTATGTTTTATTAGTGAATTTTTATTTAAAAAAATGGCTTTGACGAGTTCGTTACCCAGGAAAATCGTACAAGGTTTTCCGGGAAAATTTGGAATTTTTTTTCAGAAAAAATTTTTTCTCCGAAAATTACAAAGCGATTTTGATCAAATTTGGTGGATATGTTGCCTTGGAAAACCCCTTACTACATACCAAAATTCGACTTTCTGAGCTTATAGAAAATTGAGTTATTTAAATTTGAAGCATTTAATGAAAATTCACTACCATAACGTACTTGCTGCGTTCCGAACTTTTAAATATGTAATCGATTGATTGATTTTATAATAAACATGGTAGCCGAATCTCTCTCTCTCTCTCTCTCTCTCTCTCTCTCTCTCTCTCTCTCTCTCTCTCTCTCTATTATCTAGTGTGAACAAACATACAAATTGCAACGGCGAAAACCCACATGCTAATAAAAATATCTATTAATTTATTTATATATTTTTAAATTCATTACTCTGGGTTTTAAAAGTTCGTTACAATTTATAGATTTACTGTAAGTTACCTGCGAATTTTCAGTTGATGCTGTAGTATTAGGTGGATGAACAGTCCTACCAATGACTCCAGCCATGTGTATTATGGAATTTATCAACTCTGGTGGAACATGGTCGTTGCGAGGGTTGCGTGGGGTGCGTGGTGTACGTGGGGTACTGGTTGTTGCTGTGGCATTCGCTCCTGTACGGCCTATGACCTGACCTGCCATCTGCATCAGTGACTGGAGCAGTTCTGGAGGAGGAGTCCCTCCTTGCAATACTGTAAAAAACATATAAGTGATAGGTACATACTACTTATAAACACATAACATGTCCAATATTATTGGCAAGCTAAATAGGCAAAAGAGAAATCATATAACTGTATAAAAACAAAATTAGATGAAATCTTAGAAAGATAAATTTTACAAGGCACATTATGAATTAATTTACTTATACAATCTTACTGGTATTATTGTGTGTTGTTTTATCTTTTAAATTTGATTTGGTAATATCAGGTTTTATGTGCCAGGTCATGTTACAAGAGGCAAAGACCTGTTCGACGTAAAGTTCCACCAAACCAACTATGGTAGCAGCTCTCCAGTTACAAGGCTAGCCTTGTTGGGAAATAGTGTTAGCATAGACTTCTTGGCTTTACCAGTAATAATAATAAGTTTATTTCAATATAGGAAATCCTAATACATACAAACAAATTAACATTTAATCATACATGTGCTCTCAACATCAATAACTGAAAAAGTTTTCTCCTAAATAAACCCAATATACCACAATTTCTCAAATCATCAGGTAAGCTGTTAAACTCGCTTATAGCTCTAAAAAACACTGACTTCATAGCTCCGCTTGTATAGGTTCTATATATGTGTAGACCATCAGCACCCCTTGTATTATATTGGTGAATGTCTCTGTTAAAAACCAGAAATGAATCGAAACAGGCCGGCAACAGATTCTTTGCAAGTTTAAAAACAAATGTCATCGTTAAATAGTAGTCTATCTGCAACGCATTGCCAGTTCAAAGTCGCTAGCATCAATTTTATAGGTGTATATCTGCTCACTTTTAAGACAATTCGCATTCCACGATTCTGCAGTTTCTGTAACACATTCAGACAGTTCAGATCCATCACGTGAAGCAAAGTAGCACAGTAATCAAAATGAGGTTGTAACAGTGTTTGATACACCGTGATACTAGCATACACTGACAAATTGTGACTGAGTCTGCTGAACAAAAATAATTTTTTCCTTATTTTCTTGCTTATGTACTCAGAGCGACTCTTAAAGCTAAGTGCCTCATCTAAAACAAAACCCAAATATTTCATTTCTTTTACAAATTCTATCCTCTTGTTTTCAATCATCAAAGTTACATTATTACAATCTACCATCTTCAGCCTATACTTACTACCCAATAACATAACTTTTGTTTTGTTCGCATTCAACGCCAGTCTGTTCACAGCAAACCTATCAAGAACTTCATTCATCCTTGTAACCATATTTTCAACATTGTCTCCAGTACAGGCAATCAATGTGTCGTCAGCAAACAAACTTATATATTCAAAATCTCCACTGAAATTAATATCATTCATGTAAATGATAAAAAGTAGGGGTCTGAGTATACTCCCCTGAGGAACTCCAGTGCAGCACACCACCTCATCTGATATTTCTTTCTCTAATCTGGTCCTCTGTGTCCTGCCCGTCAAGTATTGCCTCAGCCATCCTAACACATTTCCACCAATACCATAATATGCCAGCTTCCGCAGAAGAATATCCCTGTCGATTCTTTCGAAAGCTCTCTTAAGATCAACAAACACAGCTAGTACATATTTCCCTTGATCTATTGCTTCCTTCCACTTAGAAATCGTCAGCTGCAAAGCAGTCTCGCAAGAATGATGCTTTCTAAACCCAGACTGATAACCAACAAACAGTTTGTTTTTCTGAAAATAATCCATTAACTGACAATATACAAAATGTTCCAATAGCTTCTCAACACTCGGCAGAGTATTCACAGGGAGAACATCTTTCTCTCCCTTTGGAATTGGTATAATTGTACTGCACCTAAGGGCCCCCGGAAAAGCACCATATTTAAGGGACACATTAATAAAATTCAAAATTACATGACTAATCACTCCAAAGGTTACTCTTAAAAACTCCGTGCTGAGGATTTCTGTGATGCTACCTTTTTTCATCATTTTTACATATTTATTCAGCTCAGCCAGAGTCACAGGCTCAAGGTCAACAAAAGAACATGCAACCAAGGGATAACCCTCATGAGACCAAGGACAACCCACTGGAATTGAATCTACAATCACATCAATACTATTTACAAAATATACATTGAATTTTGCACATGCCTCCTTTCTCGTTGCTGCAAAAGAAACCCTACCATCACAGCCGAAGTTGAAACCCAGAAAGTTCACCGCATTACCTTACCGTACAGCGTTTTTAGTGTTTTCCACATGTCCTTCGAATTACCTCTATTTGAGTCAATTTTCCTTTCAAAATATTTCCTTTTTTTATCCTTTAGCAGATTTACAAACTCGTTCCTATACAACTTGTATACAGTCCACAAATGCTCACGTGTATCTCCCACAGATGTCTTAAAAATTTTATAAGCGCAGTCCCTCTCTATTGCTTTATGCTTAAGCTCTTGATCATACCAAGGAACATGTTTATTAGCAACCCTATATGTAACAAGAGGAGCAAATCTGTCTAAAACTATCCTACATCTATCTACAATATCCTTAAAAATAACATCTACATCTATGCTGTCAAAATTCCACGAATTATCAATCAACTCTAAACATATATTACAGACAGTCATCATTCATCCTTCTGGTTACAATTTCTGTATGATCACACTCCACTCACCAGTCATGTCCTTCAGACACCAGCTTAGGTTAAGTTTGACCTTGTAATAAAATGTTATGTATGTCTGGGCACAATATGTACCGTTTCCTATTTTGTCCTTTTGTTCTTTCTTCTAACGGTTTGCTACATTTTGTTTTTTCTTTGTTTGTAGACAAATACATAATCCGTAAATAGATAAATAAAATGATGTTTTAATTTGTGTGAATATTTTTTGCAGAACATTGTGACATATACAATATAGTTGCCATCTTGTTGAGAAACTACGTGATATGTCGTCACAGCAGTTCTGACAAACAAAAAATGTTTATACATAGACTGTACAGGGTGGGCCAAACGCTTTCTTATGGAAACTTGTTTTCCTCAGAGGTAAAAAAAAATTGACCCCCTTCTCCCAGGCTCAATGGCACAAACAAAATTTTGCTATCTCATATCGTTTTGCAGCTGGAGGGCGTTTCTCAAATTGAGTTGATTTCTTTGATGTCCTATAACTTTTATATTTTTAAAGATAATTTATTTCTGAAAAAACTTTCTCACAGCAGTTTTTGATCTACCAGCTGATGTGGCTTGTTTTAATGCAGGGTGATTGCTGACAATTTTTTTTTTTTTTCCTTATGGGACATCCTATATATTTTTACCATTTTCTTGTATGGCATTAAAATAAATTAAAACTTATGCAGTAACATTCAACCCTCTTCCACAGTTGCAACCCCAAAATTTTTAAATAGGAAGTAGGGGCTTGTGATACCTCTTTTGAAACATATCTTCAATCTCTATTCAAAAATGTTACGGGTTTAAAATTTATTGCATAATTGAACAGTAAAGAAAGAAATTAATCTGGTTGATTGACTACTCTATCTGCCAGGTAAGTTGAACACTTCATAAGCTTTCGAAATGCATATAACACACTCGACAGTTTAGAATATATATCTTCTACATGCTAAAGCCACTTGAGATAGTTGTCCATCATGACTCCCAGAAACCTCAAACTCCAGCTGACCCTCATTTATTATGCTAAAATTCATTATTCTAGTCTTATCCTCATTCAGCTGCAGTGCATTGTCAGAAAACCAAATTTCCGCTTGACAGATGCTAGTTAAAGTCTGTTCGTGGACTTCTAGGTCACATCTAGCTCTGTTGATGAAGCTTGTATCACCTACAAACATGTAGGTTCTATAGGTTTTAGTACTTGGAAATGGGTCATTGACATAAATTATAAGGAGGATGGGACCCAAGATAGATCCTTGCAGTACCCCAGCTTTCAAACACACTACTAGACAATTTGTTGTGCCACTTGACCATCTGCACTCTGTTATAGAGGTACGACTTGAACAGATCATATACCAAACCCCTCACACCATTATAGTAAAGCTTATCAAGAAGGATACTGTGAACCACAGAATCAGAGGATTTACTTAAGTCGAGAAATGTTATATCTACTTTTTTTTCAAAGCCATCTAGTATGTCTGTCACTACCAGTGCTTTCAATTTTGACAGGTATTTTCTTTTGAGTATTGCTCAATTTCACTGAGTTTCCCAAAAATTGAAGTGCAAAGTGTCTTATTTTTGACGGCCCTATACTCTTTTTTTTCAACAAAAACACAAATTTTCAGATAAGATCTGCATTTTCAATTCTATTATTTTGAATGCTCCTACACAAAGCTAAATGCAACGGAGGATCGATAGGCAATAGGTGCTACTTTTGGGACATGAAAATGATATTAGTCGCTTCTTCAAAACTTCATGTACAGTACTTGTAGAAACCTCTAACTTAAGTCCCAAGCGCTTAGTGCTAATTTTCAGATCTTCTACCAAATCCAAGATTTCTTTCTGAAGTTCCACAGTTTTTGCAGTATGTTGACGTCCTCGATCCATATTTCTGTGCTGAAAATTACCATTTTCCCCGAAGTCACCTTTCAATACCAGTAAATATTTGATGGTTTGGTACTGGCCATCAGGATATCGTTCTCTGTAGACTCTTAACACTTTCAAGACCATTGCCTTGACAAAATTCGCAAACAAAAATTATATCTACCTGTTTATCATATGTGTTTGAAGTCATTTTTAAACTACTAAAATCATAACTAGACAGGTGTTCCATTTGAAAAATTATATGTGTGGTTTGTATCACAAAACTTGTGCTTAGTAGAAAGAAAAAACTATTTTCATCATTAAATTCTACTTTAAAAAATCTATAAGGATAAGTTTTTAGTTTTATTATTGCATCACAAAAATAAAATACAGGGGACATCTAAAAATGGAAAATTTCCAAAATCAGCCATAGATAAAAAACGAGTGCCATGTCAGTTTCGATTTTGGCATCGTTAAGTCTTACAAGAAAGTAGAACAGTATTTTACAACCGCAACCTTCTATCTCCACTCATAACAGAGATACCACACAAACACAACAAAATCTGAACACTATACACAAACAGCTATACTATAAATATATTTCCAACGCCTACTTAGCAGTACGTAAGATCAATTCCACGAAAATATTCATCCCCTAAACCAACTATCGCCCTGAATGTGCAACCTTAATGCCCAGTTTCACAAAGCTGGCTAAAATATTTAACGGACGATTAGTTAATCAAGGCTTTAGACGACCAATCACAGACTATGAATCGGGATGTTGCTATGACAACCAAATACTTTGAAGCTGTGATTGGTTGCATTAAGCCTTGATTAACTAACCGGCTGTTAAATGTTTAATCAAGCTTTGTGAAACTGGACAATAGTGTTTTACCAACAACACTTACAGTTGGTCTTTTCAAAATTGTCAACAAGCCTAACAATCTCCAAAGAAACTAGTGTTATACCTTCAGGTGTCACCTCCATGAAGAACTCCACATTAGGATTGTTGAAACTCGTAATATTGAGTATCTGTGGCTGCTGTTGTTCTGATGCAGCACCAGTTCTGGCATTAGGCTCTGCTGCATTTGCATTGCAGTTGGTGTTCGCTTCTGAAGTGACTGTACTCGTATTAGCTGCAACAACAGGTGTTGCCGTCTCAGCGCCAGCCTTTCCAGTTGCAGTAGGACTCCCTGTGGCTTCAGAAGATGTACCAGCAACAACCGTAGGGCTTGCCGAATCGGCCTGTGTTTCCAAGCTGTCCGCAGTTACAGAATTTTGTGCTGAGGTAGATGAAACCTCATCTGGTGACCTAACTGTATTGTTGTTGTTATTCTGTGAAGTTTGGGGACCACTGGAGCCATTTTGACGAGGCACACTTCTGTACTGGACTCGCATAGAAGCTCCTAAAATTATTAAAATAAATTTAACAAAATCATTGAAACGCTACTTATTATAAGTAAGGTTTAAAATTTAGAAAAACAAACCAAATAAAGCTAATTGTAAACTAGCATGAGCTCATTTTAAAAAGTAATTAGTTGGTGGATGTGAAGAAAAAGGTGGCAATATTGTTTTTACATAACCTTCATATGACATCGGGTGTTGAATGGGTTTAAAAAGTTTGATAACTTTTGAAGACATACAAACAAAACTAATAAATGTGCATGCTGTAAACTGTAGACGAGAATTCAGATCCACATCAGCCACAGCAAACATATTACCAGGCAGCCAAGCAGAAATCAGATTAGCAATTCAACGTCAGTAATTGTACCACTCAGAATTTTAGTGTGCTACATTATAGTTTTATTTTTAATAAAATTACCGCTATACTTATGAATTTGTACATTGAATCTAGTTTAGGGTTAAAAAACAAGTCGTCATTAGTCACTAAGTGAAGATTTGAACTTGTGATGAGGACTGACAGGGTGCCCACTCGTCTGGATAACACGGAAAACCGGGAAGTAGAAGGAAAAATGTTGTCAGGGAAAATTGTGAAAATTGACTAAGAGTCAGGGAATTTTGTCTGTGTCAGGGTAAAATTATTTGTTTTCGTTTTATGATAACACGTTTATTTTCCCAACATTTACAAAACTATACTTAACAATATACAATCTTTCTTACTTTCTAAACGTAAGTACAATAAGCAATATCCGCTTAAGGCTTAGCCTTGCTTGCGGAATTATCTAATCAACAGTATGCAGATAGGATAGAGTTTCGAGACAAGCACCATGAGGCAATCATATATAAAATAGGAACCGCACATACATTCACTCACACATACATATACACGCCCGTGCACGCGCACACGCATATGCACTTTTCCCCAACACTCATATATATATATACACACACACAGTCACACGCACAATCTCACACACACACATCCACAGGCACAATCTCACACTTACACACACATTCCCGCGCGCGCACGCGCCCACTTACACGCCACACAAATACAACACTACTGCTGTTATCCCAAAAGCGCGCGTACAAGCGGTCGATTATTAAATATCCATCTACGCACTTCACATCTGTATCTTGACATCGTAAATTGTTTAAAGTAAGGTGGTAAAGCATTCAAGAGTCGAGTACATCTGTACGTATAGCATCTCTGTCCGAACGAAAGGTTACATCCCTATTACTCACCAGCTCAGCTTGTCGTGTTTGGTAGGAAATATTGACTGTTAATTGCGATTGTAGCCTCTGCCTTGTAGATACAAGCACCGCATAGGCGTAAAGTTGAGATAAGTCCGAAACTTGTGTCACCTCACATAGCCTATCCGTAGGGCAAGTATTTTCCAAGTTGTAGATCAGTTTCAATATCCTTCTTTGAATTTTGTTCAAACATTCCAGGTATGAAGGAGAAGCTCCACCCCAGGCAATTATACCATAACGGAGATGAGGCTCCACTAACGAGATGTATAATTTTCTTAGCACTTGTACAGGTAAATAGCTTTTCAGAATTTTCATGCGATACAGTAAGCTTCTGAGTTTTTTGACTGTGGCCTCAATATGATTATTCCAACGAAGGTGCTGGTCAATTAGTACTCCTAGATATTTTACACTGTCCGAATCCCCAATTCGCACCGCACGCCTTGCGGATTTAATATTCAGTTCGCTAAAGGCAGGTAGGTGACTCCGATAAATTGAAAATTTCAGAAACTTCGTTTTTTGAACATTTAAACTCAAAGAGTTTTCTTCCAACCAATACATCATTTGTTGAAAATGATTTTCTGCCAGCACTTTGACCTCGACCCATGAACTGCCTTCGTAATAAACAACTGTATCATCCGCAAATCCTATTATGTTTCCAGATGTATTATTTCCATATAGATACAAATCGTTGATATAGATGCAGAATAGTATAGGGCCCAGGACAGTCCCCTGTGGTATGCCACATTTCACCTCCCTAAATGCACTTCTTACTCCCCCAATATCTACACATTGCTGTCTATCCTGCAAGTAGTTTCTAAAAAGTTTCAGGTTTACACCTCGGAAGCCTATTCTTTCTAATTTTTGGAGTAGCTGCTCATGGTCAACAGTATCAAATGCCTTCTGCAGGTCCAAGAATATACAAATAACTTTTTTTTGATGGTCTAGGCCTCTAATAATTTTTGCTGATAACAACTGTATGGCTTCCTGTGTCGAAATTCCTTTTTTAAAGCCAAATTGACTATGTGAAATGATATTAAATTTTTCTAAATACTTATTAATTCTAATTTTCAATATTTTTTCTACATTTGAAATTATCGAAATAGGTCGGTAGTTATTTATGCATCTTCTGTTGCCCTTTTTATACAAGGGGATTACAACTGCTCTCTTAAATATCTTGGGAAATGTACCCCTTTCCACACACTTATTTATAAGAAATGTCAAAGGTTTAGTTATTATACAAGCTATTTTTTTTAATGTATTTGTTGTTATACCATCCTCTCCTGGACTTGCATTTAGTTTTAAGTTATTAATAGCGTCCTGGACCTCTAATTCGTTCACTGGACACATAAAAAATGACTGTTGATGTATTTCACCTGTTAAGCTTTCTCATTCATTCCGTACAGTTTCCTGACCATTGCTAACCGCAGTGTAATGTAAATTGAACTGATCGCCTATTGCAGTTTTATCAGTCACTGTGACACCACCAACATCTATATCTTTTACTTGAGGCTTATTCTTCCCACTTCCCGTTATCCCGTTTACCACATGCCACAATTCCTTCGATGATGATTTATACCTCAACTGTCGGGAATAAAAGTCGAATTTAGTCCTCTTAATTAAGTTGTTTAAGACATTCCGATATGTTTTATATTCCGTCTGCAAATTTACATCATTTGGATTATTTTTTACTCTCCTATACAAATAATTCCTATGGTTTATTGATGTTACTATTCCCGAGGTAATCCACTCCTTTCGTCCGTGTTGACGTCTCTTCTTAAATATCGCTGTACACTCAGCAATATTCATTTGCAGAGTTTCAATAAAGTACTGAGTTGCACCGTCAATATCCTGTCTAACATACAAAATATCCCAGTCTTCCCTTTCCAGTTTTGACTTAAGTGCAACGTAGTTAATATACTTTCGGTTGCCTATGTTAATGTCACCTTCACTCTCTGCAGTTATTCCATCGACTTGGAACACTAAAGAAAAGTGGTCAGTAATCAAAGTCTTCAATACACCCGCAGTTATTATCTTGCTTCGCTGGGTATTTTTAACAAACAAATGATCAATGCAGCTTTGTGTGTCTCCCTGTGTTCGAGTAGGGATATTTACACAGGACTGAAAACCTTCCTCGCTCATTATATTTAAATAGTCCTGAGTGATAGGACATCCATGGCGAAGAATATCTACGTTAATATCACCGGTAACTATGTGGCCTGCATTGCTTCGCCTTGAACATTCAATCAAGTATAATCTAAGGCTCTCCAATAATAATTAATAATAATAATTAATAATAATTAAGACACAATGATAGGTGCATATTTGTATAAGTAGCCTTATCGTTTATTTGTAAGGAAAATTGTGTATGTCTTGTTCCTGCTTTGTGACATTTTCTTTGTTGCCCATGTGTAAGTGGCTATATGCGGCGACGTGTGGCAGACCCTTCTATGAAAGGAAGATTGGACGGCGCAAGTGAATGTGTGTCGCGTGTGAACGTGTGTAACTACGACTACGATTCAAGAAGTTAAGCTAGACGCAGGTTGACACCTAAGCTCCGCATAAGAACTACATTAATTAACTATATTTCCTTTGTTTTTAATTAGAATTACTATTGATTTCATACTGTTATTTAGTGGATTAGTAAAGTGCATAAATCAAATAATACTGGCCCTTTAATTCTGAACAAAAGATATAAAATCCCCAACATGGTCCTTCTGAGCCACATATTACATTGAAGATAGTGTGACATGGTCCTTCTGAGTCGAATATTACATTGAAGATAGTGTGACATGGTCCATCTGAGTTGCATATTACATTGAAGATAGTGTGACATGGTCCATTTGAGTCGCATATTACATTGAAGATGGTCATTTGCAATTAATTGTGACATCGTCCTATGAAGCTGGATGGTCATTTACAGTTATAATCTGAGCCAAACAACACGATTACAACATAGAAATACAGAACCACATGGTTATAGCAATTCCAAATATCACATTGAACAGAATTGAAAGTCGTCACAAGAAAACACAGGTATTCCTAGAAAACACCATAGTTGAAGAATAACGTTCAATAAGACATCACCGTCAGAGAGGATCAGCAGCAATACAATCGCTCCGCCAGATCCAGTTGCCCAACGCAGTCCTAAAACTATGAAACGTACTGCTGAAGGTAGATTTCAAGTCACATTGCCACTTCAAGATAACCCAGAAAGGCTGGGAGAGTCATATGATCAGGCTAAAAGGCGGTTTCTTACTTTGGAAAAAAAAGTTAGAATCAAACAACGAATTAAGAAGCCAATACACGGATTTCATGAAAGAGTACGAAACTCTAAGCCATATGAAGAGGCTGGAAAAGATAGACGACAGGGAAGTTTCTTATTACCTGCCGCACCACGCAGTTCTTCAGGAAAATAGCCTAACCACGAAATTGAGGGTCGTCTTTGACGCTTCGACTCCTACCAACACAGGTTTTTCCTTGAACAATTTACTGCTTTGTGGGCCTACTATTCAGAGCGAATTGTTTGAAATATTAGTTAGATTTAGACAACACACATATGTAATTGCTGGCGACATAGCAAAAATGTACCGCCAGGTGTTAGTCAACCCAGACCAACGATCATTGCAACGAATCCTCTGGAGGTATGGTACAACAGAACCTATATCAGTATACGAGCTCAATACAATAACCTACAGTACTACGCCAGCCTGCTTTTTGGCCGTAAGATGTTTAACGCAACTTGTCAAAATTGCACAAAATGATTCTTTTTCAGGAGAAGGATCTAGTTTAAAAGAAAGAAAACAGCTGCATCATGGCAGCAAAGTTCTAAGTCTTAATCCCTTTTTAGACCAACACGGCGTCATGCGGGTAGGCGGAAGACTACAACATTCTGAATATACTTTTGACAAAAAACACCCAATCGTTTTATCTCATAAACACAAATTAGCCAAACTACTGTTTGCTGACGAGCATCACCGTTTACGGCATTCTAGTCCCCAGCAACTATTGTCAAGTTTACGAGAACGATTTTGGGTAACGTTTGGTAGGTGTGTCGCGAGGCATATCGTAAGAAATTGTATATGTTTTAGACACAACGCTGCACCATTACAGCCCATAATAGGTAACTTATCTGAGTGGCACGTAAGGCCAGGATTTCCTTTTGAAATCACAGGGGTCGATTACGGTGGACCTTATCAAATAAAGGACAAACCAGGGCGTGGTGGCAAGACTAGTAAAGCACACATATGTCTCTTCATGTGTTTTGCGACCAAGGCTATCCATTTAGAGTTGGTTACAAGCCTTACTAAAGACGCATTTTTGTTAGCTCTTCGCAGGTTTGTTTCAAGAAGAGGGAAACCCTCGCTAGTATTTTCAGATAATGGAACTAACTTCGTTTCTACTAGCTCGGAGTTAAAAGACTTAGGCGGGTTTATCGAGGAAAGAAAAGATGATTTGGTAAAGATTTTCCTTCAGGGGGGAATTGATTGGAAATTTACTCCTCCTCACTCTCCACACTTCGGTGGTTTGTGGGAAGCCGGAATTAAAAGCACCAAGCGCCATCTTAAACGCGTTTTGGGTAGCACTGTATTAGCTTTTGAACATTTTTATACATTACTTGTGCAGATTGAAGCAGTGCTTAATTCCAGACCTATCTCAGCCCTGTCGTCCAGTCCTTTGGACCTACTTCCTCTCACACCCTCACACTTTTTGGTTGGCCGACCTTTGACTCAAGTTCCAGAGGTCAACTTAATGAAAGAAAACCCAGGGCAATTAAATTTGTTTCAACATTTATTACAAATAAAACAGCACTTTTGGACTCGTTGGAGCAAAGAATACATATCCAAACTCCAAAAGCGCAAAAAATGGAGATTAAATCAACACACGCTTAAGGAGGATATGTTGGTTCTCATCAAAGAAGACCACACATCCCCTCCACAATGGAAGCTTGGTCGAGTAGTAATGGTGCATCCTGGGACTGATGGAGTCAGCCGAGTGGCAACTTTATGCACTTCGTCTGGTTTGGCAATGGAGGATTAATTCACTCTATTTTGAAACGGAGGCATTTCAAGGCGGGGGGCATGTTCCTGCTTTGTGACATTTTCTTTGTTGCCCCTGTATAAGTGGCTATATGCGGCGGCGTGTGGCAGACCCTTCTACGAAAGGAAGATGGACTGCGCAAGTGAATGTGTCGCATGTGAACCTGTGTAACTACGACTATGATCCAAGACGTTAAGCTAGACGCAGGTTGACACCTAAGCTCCGCATAAGAACTAAATTAATTGACTATATTTCCTTTGTTTTTAATTAGAATTACTATTCATTTCATACTGTTATTTAGTGAATTAGTAAAGTGCATAAATCAAATAATACAGGCCGTTTAATTCTGAACAAAAGATATAAAATCCCCAACAGTCTTATAAATATAGTTTTGGGGGTGTTTTCCGCCATGAGGCGAATACCTATTCTGTAGCAGTGTGTTACACATTTTGGGGGTATATTGTAGAATATCAAAGTCAGGAAAATAGGTTTTGGCATGTCAGGGAAATCAGGGAAATTTATATGCTGTTTTTAGTGGGAACCCTGTCTGATAAGTACACTTGGAGAACCCAAATCACCACAACACAGATTTTTAAAGATTTTTTATCCTCTGATATGACGCTAACTTTGTTAGTGAAACGATGGTCAGGTCTTTAAAAAAAATGTGTTGTGGTGATTTTCGTTCTCCAAGTGTGTGTATCGTCATTTATTTTTTACTTCTTTAATCTAGTTTGTAAATTAGGATACTCTGAATAAATGAGGCACAGTTAAGGAGGATAAATTATTATTACATGTAGTACCCATAGGATAAAGGTTATGACAAATTCTTCTATCATATTATGTGAGAGTATTTTTTATGAACAGGATTTAATAATAAACAAATTGTTAATACATACTAAGAAAATTGGTAATACTCCTTTTTAAGGTCTAGTTTCAAAGATAGCAGAAAAGTAGTCTAGACACAGATAATTTATGGCTGCGCAAATTACGATAAAAAGCTTTTAAAACGCAAAGATCACCTGCATCTTCACCTTTACTACAGACTATTTACGATTTATCTGTTTATCGATTTATTGGCTGAAGAGGAATATTTTTTCAAAAATTCAGTTTGGCATAATTTACCGAAACTAAAAAAATGGGCGGATAAAGGAAATTTTTGATAAAGTTGAATGGTATTGCAAATGAATTGAAAATTCAGTCTGAAATAAATACTGGAGGTAGTTTCCTTTTTCTACATTCGGATGAAACTGTAAAAACGTATAGCTATGTAACCTGTCTTTAATGTTCCGAAGCTATGAACTTAACCTCTTGCGAGTGTTACTACGTAACCGTATCTGAATTTTTAAAAATAAAATACGGACCTATTCGGGTAGTATCGGAGACTCTGAATTTTATATCTTTTCCTGATTGGTTATATTTAACTTCTATGCTGTGGCTGATGTGGATCTGAATTCTCGCAAGCTGTAGATAGGAAAAGTGAGCTTAAGAAAGACATTTGCAGAAATATAGTTAATCAATATTTAATACTAGAGGTGTGCGAACCTTCGAATTTTCGAAAAAGAATTTTGGTTAGTTACATGTTGGTTGTCATCACAAAAACTCGAATCATAGTCTGTGATTGGTCATCTGAAGCCTTGATTAACTAACCGTCTGTTATATCTTTGATCGAGCTTTGTGAAACTGGGCACAAATGTTCTAGATAGACAAGCCCAAAAGGAAATATCATAACATGCTAAGGAATGGAAAGCCTGGATAATAAACATTTTTGAAAAACACTGTTACTGAAGACATTGTTTATCAGCACAGTAGCAGAACTATTTATATGTCTGCTACACAAAAAATCAATTTCTGAATAATCTTTTTTTCCATTTATAGTAATTTTATTAGCGGTATGTGAAGTCTCAAAAATTCAAACCGAACCCGAACTCAAACAGTTCGAAAAATTGTATGCACTAGGCAATGTTAAAGTAGTTCGAATTTCGAAATATGTAATTCTCTAAAATATTTGTAAGTTCATTGCTCAAAATTCCTTTGAAATTGAACTGTACAGGCAGCGAAGTTGTACCTCGGTAGCTACTTAATTGCAGCCCTGTTAACTCGGTAAGCAATTTAAACTCGGTATTGGCACTGTTGAGTCGGTAGTGTAATTTCAGGATATTTTACTCATGCATATTTTTAACAGTTGGTTGAGACCTGACAGCCATCTAAAAATCACAGAATTAATTTTCTTGTATATCCTAGCATCCCAATGCCTTTTTCGGTTACAACATTATGATGGCAGAGTTCAAAAGCAATCGGTAACATAATTTTTCAGAATTTATGACGTTAATTGCAGATTGCCTTCTAAAAACACTAAGTTAAACATGCTTTATTTCATAATGGGCCAAAACAGTTGAATATGCACAATCATGGGACAGTTAAAAATTTTAAGTGGTTATTATATACATATGCAGTTTTACCCCCATAATCTAACTGACTGCTAAGCTTCCTAGCCAATAGCAAACAACAAAAAATATTAATAACTGAGCTTTGCAATAGGTGTAGAAATCTAAAAAAGTGCTCAATATGCTTTTTTGTATTTTTGATTCAAACATTCACAACATTAGCACCAGAAGCCATTTTCACACAATCAACCTGCAAATTTTTTTGAACCTTTGCTTTCTGTAAAAAGAATGGGGAACGTCTACATACCCAAATATTGTATGCTACAATATACCTAAACTTTGTATTTGAGGAAATGATGTATGAACATTGAAGAATTTTGGCTGGGAATATATTAAATTTTTAAGAAGTTCGAGTGTTAACCTTCACATAGTAATTCTGAGGTTCAATGTTCTAGTCAACATATTTGCTTGGGTTCGTTCAGTTTGGTTAAAAAAAAAAAACATGGGTTCGCACACCTCTAATTGTTATCAGCCCAAAGAACTATTTTTGCATGTGTTGTATTGCATTTAGTAAAAACTAGTATATTATGAGGGGAAACAAAAAATATTATTACCTGGCAAGAAAGGAAAACTCATGACTGGCTGGACCTGTGGTTGCACTGAAGGAGCTCCTGTTGAAGCTGGTACAGTGTTAGCTGGTGGAGATTCTTCTGATGGATTGGCTGGAGTTGCTGTGGTACTTGAATCTACACCACTCTGTGTGGCATCTGAATTTGCAGAATCTGATGCTGCTGTGTTGGTTGAAGGACGATCAGTTGATACATTGATCTGAGCCTGTGTATATATTAATTATAAGTGAATTCATTCTATATTGTGTATTTGGTATGATCAGATAACAGTGAACATTTTCAATTCTTCATGCATTCCGTTTCCTGAATGAGCACACCAGTTTAATTACAGAACAATTTATGACCATATTGGACTCTTAGTCTGTGAGTCACAGCAAAGTTTGGAATATGCATTTTGACATGTTGGCAACTCTGTTATTTTGAAAAACATAGAAACAAAGATTTTCCACCAATTAGTGCAAAATAGAATAAAGTGCAGTGAAGTGGTGCAAATGTCAGAGAAGGCCTTTGGTGGGTCCATTAATGGCACAAACATTGCCAAGATGGCTGTGACGACATTGAAGATGGCAAAAGAATTGTGTGTCCTGACCACAGATACATACATAATTAGACAGGTTAAGTCGATGGCCAATGCTTGCAATGCATCACACATTGTATCTGACCGGTCCGATGCGAGCCCCTTTGACCTACCTGGCCGACCTGTCCTGATGTAAATGTGATAGCGCAGACAAATCCTGTTACGATCGTGGATTTGCTGAATCAATGAGCCAACTCATGACGTGAAACAGGCTAATCCGTGCTATTTCAACATGTGTATGTAGTTTTAAACTGGAAAATACACTATACTGTTTTCAAAAATGTCGTTTAAAGATAATCTAGAATTTTGAGAATAATTTAAAGATATTTATAGAGAAAAAATCTTGATTGGATGCAAAGAGTAAGGAGGATAGAAACAAACGTGAAATATGGCGTATGAAAAAAAAAAGTTATCTAAGCAAACATCACAGTTGTCAAAAAATTTTCAGTCCTCACTAAACATTACTCTGCAATAACTACCTTTCTAATGAACGTATTTTGTTTTTTGATATAAGGTTTTACTAATCCAAGTAGGGAAATTGGAAGGTTCACATCATTTGATATATTCTAGCAACCATAAGTAACTATATTGCTCCCTTTTGGGAAACTGTTTCTTTGTCCATACGTTTCCTTTTATTTTTTTCCCCAAAAAAAAAATTACTATTGCCCCGACAGTTATAGCAGTTTTGCCTTTTGTGATAAAGGCAGCATGATGTTGAAAGCATCGCTATGTAGTTTGCCACACAGTAAGAATACCATGACTGTCTCAGCAAAGAATAGTGTAACACAATTAAGATTAGAAAACAAAGCCAACCAGGCTAACAATACCCACATTCTGTTTTCACAAAAATTATTACACTATACAAAAAACTGTCAAAGTGAGAATTTCATCTATTGTTTCCAGAGATTCCAGACAACAGTAAAAAAAAAAAAAACAAAAAAAAAAAAACTAAACATGTCCACACTTGAAACAATCAAAAACTACTAAATTGACATGTTTTAAACCATTCAAAATGGAGGTAATGTGTGCACAGCAAATAAAAGCTTACGAATGGAAGTGGGAAATAAATAAGAGCTGTAAAAGTGACAGAAATGACAAATAGCATATCAGAGACAAGAAGTTTCAATATTTTTTTGTCTGGAAGTTGAGCTTTTTATTCAACCGTGAAGTATACACAATTACATAAACAAGTTTTTGTTAAAATTTGATGAACCCACTGTTTTCAGTAACAGCTTATCTATCAGCTGATACCGGGGATGAAATATAATATAATAATATAATATTCTTTATTGGTCATAATTATACAGCATGTCAATACATATAAGTCGTTGACTTGTGAAGTATTTCGACATAATTTCACCAAACGTCATTCCACAAATGTTTGACAGCTATCCTCCTGAATAACATACTTCAAATTTTGACATACTAATATTAAAATTTAGTTCTGCCTCTTTCTTTCTCCATCAAAAATTTCACCCAAAACCTTTACAAGAATAGGTCCAAGCTAACTCGTGCCTGTCGCAGTAGATAACTAACTGAAGTCAACAAACACTGGCCAGTGTCAGGTACAAACAAACCTAGAGGGAGGCTGAGATTTCTGCACACTGCTTTACACCTGGAGGTTGAGGCCTCCACTGTGAGCTTCGAAACAGACAACCCCACTTGGATGTTACTTGGGAGCAAGGGTCGAAGTGGTATCACATTGGGTCAAGCGCTGGCGGGTGTCGAGTCCAAAAAAATCCAGAGGCTGAAATCCCTAGTGGTGAGATGTACCTGCAGGGTTGAGGCCTCCACTGTGTGCTTCAAAATGGGCAAACAAGCTCGCTTGGGAGCGACATTCGGTGGGATATCACCTTAAGTCAAGCACTGGCGGGTGTCGAGTCTAGATAAACCTAGAGGAGAACTGAGGTGTTTAGGGGGTGGATTACACCTGGAGACAGGCTTCCACCATTGTGAGCTTCAAAATAGGCAAATGACCTCGCTTAAATGCTGCTAGGCAGCAGGACTCCGTAAGATACTGCCTCGAGGCAAACACTAATGCATGCCGGGTCCAGATAAACTCGCAGGGAGGCTATCTCTCTCTGTGAACTTCAAAATGTGCAAGCAAATTCACTCAGAGGGTAGTACACCTCACCAATTGGCTGAAAGATAAGGCGCTAAAGGACCCTGCCAAACCAGCTTTGGCTCTCCTGCAGCTGGATTGGATAGATGAAATTAAGGCAATTAGATGTGAGTCACAACATACCTAAAGATCTCTGTGGAGGTACTGAAATAGTCCACTCACATTAAATACAGTCTAATCTAATCATCCGATAGGGTCTACTTCAAACGAGACCATATTGATATTCATTAATAAATAAATAAATGCTTTTTAATGAAAATCCAAACAATGACAAGTGAAAATATTTTAGTATTTTTTTAACAACGCTTGAAAGTTTGAACCGCTCCACAAATGTTGATATTTTGGGAGTCAATAACTTAATTTTCTAGTAGAGGGTGTGAATGAAAATGTGATGAAAAATAAAGGAGAATAGAACAGCCTTATTAGCCACAAGATCACACACAAAAATGAAATTGGCCAGTCACGACAAAAAAATATACATCAAGCACATGTAAATATTTAAAACTACAAAATACATACAAAAATCAACAAAACTACATTTACATATAAAACAACCAATGTTTGCTTATTACTAAAATACTGGATCACCTGGCCACCGAGAACATCAACTGCTGTACTACATAAAAATATTCATCTGTTCTGTATGCAGGCCTGTATCAAAAAATCTCCAAGATTGTTCTGAATTTATTGATAGGTTCATTTCTTACCTATCTTGGGAGTGCATTGAAAAAGTCAACGCTAACCATTTTAGTTTTACCTAGTCGGGGCCTCGGTTGGATTAAATGATCTCTATATCTGAGTTATATCTATGCACTTCAGCATGTGTGTGAAAACTTTTACTTTTCTCTCTCACCACCAACAATTGTCTGTAAACCACCAATGAGTATAATGACATCATGTTAAGTTCCTGAAAGATGGGTTTACAGTGGGCACAGCAACCCGCCGCGACAACATCTCTGACAGCTGCTTTCTGGGGCACAAAGAGTGTATCCAAGTGCATGCTCACTGCATTTCCCCAGTAATTCAGATGTGAGTAAAACAACCCATAATATGTGATCAAAACTGCCTCAGGTCCAGCCATTGCAGAAATCTTACACGCTGCATACACTGATGGGGCTAGCCTACCAGCCAATGAGCCTATTTCGCTCTTCCATACAAGAGCAGGGTCAATGTTGAGACTGAGCAATTTCCTAGCAGACTTCAACTCATTATAAGTTACCCTGGCATGAAAATGGATGAGAGCTGTCTTATCCTCGTTGAGGATAAGACAGACATCACTAAACCAAGCTCCCGCCTCACGAAGAACATTGTCCACTGTCTCACCGACATCCCTACCAGCCTCACCAGTGATAATAAAAGTTGTGTCATCCGCTAAGAGAGCTGTTGCTATTCTTCTCTGCTGGATGCCATCCGAAATGTTAGGATTCCTGTTTTTCCCCCCTGAATTTGACAATGTATAACATGTTGAGAGATAATTTTTAACAATTAGACTTACCTGTCAAATAGTACAAAATCACCTTAGCTTGTCTGTTGACGTTGACAGTGAAATTTCAAAACGTCAATTTTTTTTTTTAATTCAAATTATTTACACAGGCAGAGTCTATATTGCAACATAAAGCATTTGTATAGTGCAACTGATTATGTCGAAGAAAAAACACACAGCACTCAGTCCCCCACACCACTCCCAGGTAAGTATCCAACCGATTCTTGAAGCTTCCTATACTCGGGGCAGCTGCACTCCAGCAGATTGTTCCAAGCATCAAAATACCTATTGGAAGAGGCTCTACGTATAGGACGTACGGAATTGTTTACGTTTGTTCCCATAATCGGTGCAGGGTTGGCAGTAAACCGTCCCAACTCTGCTAAATTTTATAGCTAGGTTGAAAAATAGTATGATGTGGTTGTTGTTGTATTTCGATTTCATGTATAAAAAATACACAACATATCATGCCACTCTTCATTATTGAATGGCACTTTACTATTACAATGGCAGAGTTCACCAGGCGCCAACAGTTCAATAGTTTTGTCAATGTATGTGTTCACCAGTCCAGCCTAGTTTCTGCTTGAACTCAACTGTTGCCGATTTGTGAAAGTGCAGTGACACACCAACACCGGAAAATAGTGGTTGAAATCAACAATTTGTTCATCAGTCTCCAACCACTATTGGAGTTAAGTCCAATCGTTAAATATTATTTCTCAACATGTGATACATTGTTGAATTCAGAAGAAAAAAGCAGGAATCCTATGTCAAAATCCAAAATGGTGCTCATAAGAAATAAGAAAGTTGATGAGAACCCCACTGATTATAAAATGGCATATATTATATGTTCCCATGAATAATACACATTACTGTTTCATAAGCTTAAAATAAAAAGTCACATAAATACTAGTGGTGTGCGAACCTTCGAAATTTCGAACTGAACCTGAACTCGAACCGAACCTTCGGTTCTAAAAGGTGTTTGCCTAGGCGATGTTGAAGTAGTTCGAAATTCGTAATTCTCCAAAATAGTTCGAAGTTCGTTGCTCAAAACTACTTCGAAGTTGAACTTTACAGGCATTCAATGGTGACAAAGGTAGCGAAGTTGTAACTCTGTAACGGCACTAATTAACTCGGTAGCAGTGCTTTAAACCTGGTATTGGTTTCATTGAGTCGGTAGCATAATTTCAGGAGATTTCTCTAATTTGAATTTTGACAGTTGATGGGTGATGAGACTTGACAGAGCCATTTAACAATCACAGAGATAATTTTTTTATATATCCTAGCATCCAAACACGTTTTTCAGTTACAACATTATGATGGCAGTGTTCGTAAAGCAAAACATGCAAATTTTGTTGAAATTTTCCTTTTTTTTTTTAAGAATAGGGCTCTTCTACTAAATATGAATGTATACAATATACCTATACTTTTTATTTGAGGAAATGATATATAAACGTTAAAGAATTTTGGTTTGTTCGATTTTAAATTTTTAAGAAGTTCGAAGTTTGACTGTGACCCTTAGACATACTATTTACGAGGTTCGAAGTTCGAGGCAGCATATTTTATTCGGTTCATTCATAGTTCGGTTCGGGCAAACATGGCTTTGCACACCTCCTAATAGATTACACTGCGTTCGATGCACACTCATTTAAAACAGACTGCAAAAAAACCTTTTTAATAAGCATTCACTCAAACCATTAAAAATCTTAATACACATACTTCAACCTGTATTGGAATTCCTGCTTGGACAACTGCCGAGTGCTGTATCAATATGGGACGGCAGAGCAATGGTCTAGGTGGTGGTGTTCTCACTCGGATGATAATGTCACTTAAGGAATGGTACGCGTGTCCCAAAAAGTGTAAGACACCAGAGACCCTGGTCAACATAGCTTGCATTTGACGAACATCCTGAAAACACAAAATGTTAGGATGTTTCTGGAACAGCACTTTTTTTTTAATAGGCTTTATTTATAAACTCAAAGCAGTTGTTAAACTGGTAACAAGTACTACAATTAATTACAATATATGAAATTTGAACGTTATCGTAAAACATATCACAAAGAGAAAATATATATTACCACAGCTACACATTGTATAAATAGGTGATGTAAGGTGAGTCCAAGTCTGATTATTATAAAATTACATGGTTCTTCTCTGTTTTATTCGAGGTACATGAATATTGATCTGAGATAGTAATTTTAGACAGCTCATTATATTATTTAAACTATTTTCAAAACATTTTTCGCCAGGGCTGGTGAATTATTATAGTGGTTTTATGTTTATACCGTTCTTTTTCTTTTCTTTTTTTTTGTGGGTAAATGTACTATCTTTTGACTTATATTGTTTATAATATTTTTTTCTTTTCCTTTATGCTTTTCCATTGTAGTTTGTTGTTATCCTCTACAATGTTTCAAGTTTCCTGTAACTGGTCCTTTTTTGAACAATCATTATTATTATTACTTAGATCTTATTTTCTTATTTCAACAAAGAATAATTGAAAAGATCGAGGTTAGACACTGTGGCTGAAAACTGAAATAAAAACCAGATGATGTCAAAAAAGAAAAAAGTTCGGGGCGCAGCATGTGCGTTATGGTAGTGAATTTTCATTAAATGCTTCAAATTTGAATAACTCAATTTTATATAAACTTATGAAGTTGAATTTTGGTATATTGTAAGGCCTTTCCCATTGCAACATATCCACCAAATTCCATTAAAATAGCTTTGTAATTTTTGAAGAAAAAATTTTTTTTGAAAGAAAACTCCAAAATTTCCCTTAAAACCATGTCAGATTTTCCCAACTAACGAACTTACCCAGGCTATTGATAAAAGAAAGGTACTTGCTGAGTTTCATCCAAATCGGTTAATTATTTTTTGAGTTATTGGTTGGATATATATATATATATATATATATATATATATATATATATATATATATATATATATATATATATATATATATATATATATATATAAACATATAAAAATTGAAACTGACCCCGGATATGGGTTCCAGGGATCCTAGTTCGCGCTCATTTGAAAAAATGTTTGCAAAGTCTCACCATTAATACCTCTCTATTATTGAATTTTTTTAAATAAAAAATGTTAAAAAATAGTTATTCATGTAATGTTTAATGAAGATTGACATTTTTATTTCAAATGAAAAACCCAAACGCTCAGTTTAAGGATAATTGGGCTACAATTAATATGAGAGTCTTCTGTACTACCCTGTAAATTTTTCTTATACAAAAATAAACTTACTTCTGGAGCAACAACAGGATCTTCTAACATAAAGTTGTGGTATCTCTCCAGGAATGGGGCAAAACGTAACTGCAAATTGGACAACATAGTCAAAAGTTCAGCCATCTCTGAAGTTCGTGAAGCATTTCTGAAAACAAATTGAAACTTTATTCACCATAAGCAACAAAAAAAAAGCATGTTTTGAGGGTTCCCACTAAAAAGAGCATATTAATTTATCTGACTTTTCCCAGATTTCCCTGCCAGACCAAAATCTATTGCCCTGGTCTTCTACAATTTACCCCCAACATGTGTAACAACACTAGTACAGAATACAGTAGGTCTCCATGACCAAAAACACACTTCTCCATTTCAAATACAAAACGACCAATGAACACAAAATTATAAAAAAAACAATTCCTGTGCCTTTGTGTAAATAGAAATTATTAAATAAATGGTTCAAAATTTGAAAAAAAGCAAGCACATTGTTTCAATTATTGATCATAAATAGATAACAAATAATTTTTCCCTGACAGGGACAAAAATTCCCTAAGTTTTAGTAAATTTTCTCAATTTTTTCCAATTTTTCCCTGATTTTCCTGACAACATTTTTTCTTCTACAAATTCCCCGACTCTTCCTGGTTTTCCAGACGAGTGGGAACCCTGCTTTTGGACATTAGTATGTAAGGACACTCTTAAGGGCTCAATCTTCCTACTCCTTAGAGCGATGGAAAAAAGTGGGTTCGGTTGTTGTAGCTCGATTACGGGGCCTCAATCCGCCTACTCCCCAAATCTCACTGGAAATTGTCTCTAAGGTCTCAGTGTGTTCAACCCTAGGCCTCAGAGAGATCTGGCAGTTCGTTGCAAGTCTTGTATTGTATGCATAATTCCGTCTACCTGCTTCGTTATCAGTGAAAGTAGTCGGGTCACGGTCAATTAGGTCAGGGGCTTTGGTCACGGTACTTAAAGGATTAAGAGGATTAACACCGGCATAAGTTGAGAGAGATAATGGAGCAATAAAATTGTCTATTGAATTTATTTTCTTTTTGTGTGTTTGTAATGAAGATATAATAGGTTTCCAAGTAATCGGTAGGCGAAGACCATCATCTCTCTTATTTAAACAATCGGGACGTTTTTGATTTCGATTGCTTTGCGGATAATTCATATGATACCTTAGCTCGTCTAGAATACTGCACATCTAACAATTATTTCCTTTTTCAAAACAAATTTTACAAACAAGTTCGAGGTGCTCCAATGGGTTCACCACTCTCTCCTGCATTGACTAACATTTTCGTGGAAAACTTCGAGACACAAGCCCTCAATTCATCCCAACTTAAACCAACCTGTTGGTTAAGATATGTTAATGACACTTTCGCTGTATGGCCACATGATAAAGAATCTCTAGAATCGTTTAAAAATTAAGCTTCGACAGCAGAATTGAATGCAAATCAATTGGCTTATGAAAGAACCATTAATTGTGGGCACTAAAATTGTTTCTCATCTGCATAGATCGAAAATTGTCATTAAAAGAACCCAATTACAACCGGCTTGTTTCCAAAGGAGATTCATTCGGCTCTCTCCTGAAAATGTTCGTAACTAAGGTAGCGAAAAGCATTACGTTAGTTACGAGCATTTTCAGATGAGAGCTTGAATGAATCTCCTTTGGAAACAAACTTCTTTTAACGACAATTTTCGACCTATGCAAACGAGAAAACAATTTTAGTGCCCGCAATTAATGGTTCTTTCATAAGCAAATTGATTTAGAGTCAATTCCCTTATCAAAACATACTTTTTAAAACGATTATAATTTGGATCACTTTTGATGCAGCACTGTCTATAATTATTCTGCGTCGATTCTGTTAACTGAATGTTCCTGCATGAAGCTTTGGCTTCAATATGAGCCCTCCATTATGAAAATCGGTTAAAGAGTCAAGAAGTTTTACCTGAACCAGAAAAATCCTTTTTTTTTGTAATCATCCTGTAAATAAAAAGGATAAACGGAAAATTCAAACACCATCCTCTAGGCTTGAGTCCTATTTCAATATGTTTTTGATTGAAATTAAAGAAACAAGATTTGTTTTTAAATGGGAGCTTCTTGACAGTATAGAAAATTTTTAATGTCTTATTAAACACAATGTATAAAATTTATGTGAATTACCTGCGATTTTACAAAACAACGAACTAATAGTGAAAGGATTGCGCTTGCTAACGCTTTTAACAGAGTGTAATTTGATAGATGCAATTGAAATTTTAAAAGGGTAAAATTTTTGCGAGCGACACTTTGAGTGTCGAGTAGCTTAGTTGGTGTTACAATCATCACATCAAGGTGCAGAAAGGGTTAATTAGTTCAACGTTTACTTACTCAGGGAATGAACCACTTGGGTTGTTTGTTGTATTATTGGTCTCTGGTCTCTGTTCAGCTGATGCCAAATTTTCTGTGGAACTTCGAGTTGGTGTTACTGCTTCGGGTGTGGAAGAAAGAGACTGACTCTGTGATGTTTCAGCATTTTGAGAAAGTGGCAATGTGTCATCTCCACCACTTTAATAAATTAAAAAACATTATAATATAGAT
Organism: Tillus elongatus; assembly: GCA_964006375.1. Classification (NCBI taxonomy): domain Eukaryota; kingdom Metazoa; phylum Arthropoda; class Insecta; order Coleoptera; family Cleridae; genus Tillus; species Tillus elongatus. The sequence goes on from OZ023263.1 coordinate 162,106,049, forward strand.
CAAAGATGTAGTTGAAGTATATTTAAAAGTATCCCTGTAAGACTTACCTTCTATAGAGACAAAATCAGTAAAACATGTTTGTTAGTAATGTATGAAAAGAAATACCTTATTGATTCTACTAACACTTGATAATAGAAAAATTAGGTGTGATTTATGATAACAAGAATTTGGCTTTTTATTAAAGGGCATTTATTTGTTCATAAATCCTGATGTAGTCTCCTTCAAAGTGCCAAGTGCTGTCAAAGAGCTGCCTTCTTCCGAATTCAAATACACTGTGAAGAAACATCTTCTGGACAAAGCTGACTATTCATTATAAATTACCCCACCTCTTATCACCGTTATTATGGCCTATAAAAAAAAAGTTAAAAAAAGTTTTGTTGTTATGACTGAAGTTAGTTAAAGTACAGTGGCGTGTAGATTTCAGGGGCTACAAAAAAGAATATTTTTGTTTAATGGGATACCTGTATATGATTTCAAAAATATACCATATGTTTCCCCTAACCTATACCCTTTTTTAGTTATTAAACATCGAATATGATGGTGATTCTGGTCGCCTTTTACAATAGTTTGCCAGCTACCTTAGTGGTCGATTGCAGATGGTGAGACTTGATGATGGAGCTTGATCTGAGCTCCACCCGGAATCGGTGGGGGTGCCCCAGGGATCAATACTTGGTTCAATTCTGTTTCACTTGTTTACCGCTGATGTGAATAGCATTCCTCTACTGTCGACTCTTCACTGTTTTGCAGACGATATGCAATTATATATTCCTCTTAGTGTATCTAATGCTGATGAACAGATTGGGCGGTTAAATGGAGACCTGCAGAGAGTTCAGACGTCGGCATGGAGCAACAACCTGAGCTTTAATCCTGAGAAGTGCAATCTTCTCATTCTTGGCACCTCCTATAATGTTCAACAGGTCCGCAGTCTTCGACTGTCTGTGTTGCTTGGGTCTGATGCCTTGTCCCATTTGGATAATCCCAGAAATTTGGGATTGATACTGGATGGGAACCTGCAGTTCTCCAGACATGTGAACCATCTCTGCCGCTCTGCGTTCTATAGACTGCGACACCTGTATCAGTACCGTGATTGTCTTCCCCAAGATGCACGTACACTTTTGGTGAACTCACTAATCCTGTCACTGTTCACGTATGGTGATTATGTGTATGGTCCTTGCCTGACACGCCTGGACGGGTACCGTATCCAGAAGGTGCAGAATTGGTGTGTGAGATTTGTTCTCCACATACCCAGTTTTGATCACGTTACGCCGTACAAGCGGGCACTGGACTGGCTTAACATGCAAGAAAGGAGACTTGTTCACTATGCCACCTCAGTAATCAAGGTTGTTCGGGAAAGGAAACCCGATAACCTATATGACTGTGTCAGCCTTCGAACTGATGTACATGACAGACTCCTGCGAGGCACGAGTTACTTGACTGTTCCTATACATAAAGCTGCAAGTTCTAAAAGATCCCTTTGTTACTTAATATCTTACCTATTCAATTATCTGCATAGAAAGGGTATAGCTTCCCTTTCAATAGGGGCTGTAAAATATGCTTTGGGACAGAGTCTATTAGCTGGGACACATGAACTTGGTATTACCCTGTTTTAATTTTTTTTCTGTAGCTGGATATGTTGAAAAACAGTTGCTGAACATGTCCATTTGTACTGTGAGTGCAATAATAATAATAATAATAATTATTATTATTAAAACGAGTTACTGTAAATATGGAGAAGTTAACTTCATCAAAGTATGCTTTGAAAATGACAGCTATTATGTTCGATAAGTGACATTTCGTTAATGAAATAATCAAAATGGTTTACAGTGAGGAAGAAAAAGTCCCACTTGTTATATAAAAGACAATAAAAATAAACGTGCGGCAAAAAGGGCATATAAGATGTTGTATCTAAATCGCCCATCCATATTTATTGACGAATACTTTTTTAAAATATTGTTATTTTTTAGAAAATTCTGAATGGAATGGAAAATAACAACTACAGACTATATAAAATTTTACCCGTACAAGTTTTAACGGAGGCTCATAAAAGGAAAAGGCTTGACTTTTGCTGCCAGATGATTGAAAAGTTGAATGACGATCCCGATTATTTTCTTAAAACATTATGGACTGATGAATCATCCTTTTCTATAGCAGGAGTTTTTAATATGAAAAATCGAAGGTCGTGGGGAAACAAACACAACAGAAAAAGGTTGGTAAAACAAATACAAAAATCCGGAAGAAAAACTTTTAGCATTTGGTGTGGAATTTTCAGACACAAAATTGTTGCGCCTATATTTTATGCTTATAAAAGTATAAGCATAAAATATAGGCTAATATGTAACTCCAGTTAAATAACTGGAGTTACATATTAGAAATACTTATCCCAGAAGTAGAAAATATTCTTTTATCAAATTTTCCAGAAGTCGAACTTGATGATATGATTTGGAGGCAGCATACGGCAACTCTACATAGTATTATACCCGATCCTATCCCAATATGGGTAGGGAATAATGGAACTATTAAATGGCCACCTAACAGACCAGATTTAACCCCTATGGATTCATTTCTTTGGGAAATTCTAAAAGACTGTCAATAATAATAATAATAATAATAATAATAATAATAATAATAATAATAATAATAATAATAATAATAATCAAATCATTAAAGACAGGATTAGACTTGAAATAAACAATCCTAATGCCAATAATGAAGCCATTTCCGGTGCAATTATAAATATGAGATGTTATCAATTATGCCTTGACAATAATGGTGGACACATCCAACATCTTTTATGAGTTATCATTTATTTATATCTTAATTTCCAAAATAAATGTTTGTTATCTATTTTGTCTATATATTTGAATTTTTCCTTCCTCACTGTAAACCATTTTGATTATTTTATTAAAGAAATATCGATTATAAACAGTCGGACTTGGTTTTGTTGTTTGTTGTGTGTAACTTGCTTCCTGGGGTGTAAAGTTAGTTCGCCTCCCCGTGGTGCACCCTGGATAGCGTCTACTATTAGACGTGAACTAAATGAACTAACCAAACCGTAACCCTTCCTAGTCATGTCTTAGGAGGGCCGGGAATGCTTGCCTTAATTGGCCGGCATTGCGAGGAGAGTCCTCTATAAAAAACCCACATCGGAAGGTCATTGGCGGGTTGGTGCCGAAGCGATGATGCTTCTGGCCGAAATGGCCGGGCATTGGCAGGATGGAAATTCTGTCCCTAACGTTAACCCTCCTCAGGGAAACCGGGCGACCTCCCTGTGTAAAATGCCTCTTCATAGGATGCGGGGCTCTTCCATGGAGGTTTATTTTCCCTTGCTGCTCGTGGGACCAAACATGGACACGACTTACACAGACCCAATAGAGGAGGTGGCAGGATTCAACCTTCCACTGGAACCTCTAAAGGGAAACAACAGGGGAAAGGAAAGTCCACCCCTAGGACGACTACCAAAGGTAGACCCTCCTAAAGGAAGCTTGGTAATCGAGCTTCTAAAAAGGAGGAGGAACCTGCACCATAATTCCCTTTCCTTTCGCGCTCCTTAACCTACTCCTTTATCCTCTATACACTCCTATATTCCTACCCCCATGCCCACCAACATAAGGTGCATCCAAGCTAATTTGCATCATGCTAAGGCTGCGACATACCTCCTTAGCATGAAATTAAAGGAAGAGCAAATAGATATTGCTCTTCTCCAAGAGCCCTGGACCGCCAATTCGGAACGAACTAAAGGGCTGGATAACACTTCTGGTAAGATAGTAGAGGTGGGCACTGGTACCAACCCCAGAGCCTGTATCTGGATCAGAAACAACTTGCAGTATTTTACACTTTCAGAGTACTGCACCAAGGACATGGCATCCATCCATCTCGTGATCACATCCGGGGGGACCAGGCTGGAAGTAGTGGCCTGTTCGGCCTATTTCCCTGGAGACAGAGATGCAGAACAACCACCTCCAGCAGAGGTGCGGAAATTGATCGCCTTCTGCAAGAGGAACAACTATCACCTCGTAATGGGGTGTGATGCGAACTCCCATCACTTGGCTTGGGGGAGCACGTACACTAACAGACGAGGTGAATCACTATTTGAATACATTTTAGGGGAGGAGCTGGTTGTCAACAACATAGGCTCGGAACCCACCTTTCTTACAGCTAATCGTAGAGAGGTTTTAGATCTCACGATCAGCTCAAGACTTTTGAGCTCAAAAATTCTCAAATGGAGGGTGTCGTCTGAACCCTCATGTTCTGACCATGCCCATATCCTATTTGAGATTGTAACAGGCCCTAGACCTGTGGTGGAGTATCGCGATCCGAGAAGGACGGATTGGGAGGGGTACAAACAGTCCCTCGCCGCAGGTCTTGGGTCCGCTATCCCCACAGTGAGGGATCGTGATGAGATTGCGGCTGAACAAGTTAGGGAAGCTGTTGTCTCTGCATATTACGAAAACTGTCCACTAAGGTCAAAGAAAGACAGTCGGGGGTCTACTTGGTGGAATAATAACCTCGATAAACTACGAAGGGAAGTTAGACGTCTCTTCAATCGTGCTAAGACTACAGGCAACTGGGAGCAATATAAAACCGCTCTAACACACTATAACAAAGAGATTAGGAACGCTAAGAGGGAGTCCTGGAGGAGGTTCTGCGGGGACAATAATAATATGCCCAGCAGCGCCAGAATCCACAGGATTATCTCACGCGACCGTGTTCAGGAGCTGGGATCGATAAAACGACCAGATGGTTCCTTTACTGAATCTCGGAAAGAAACGTTAGAGCTCTTAGCACACACACACTTCCCAGATTGTCTGATCCTGAGCAACGGAGAGGTCCTACCGGCTGAGGGACGATTTAAACGCCCTCATGGGGAGGACTGGCGAGTTGCTCGGCGAATAGTAACAGCCTCGGCAGTGGAGTGTGCTGTGAATCATTTTCAGCCATACAAGTCGCCAGGGGAGGATGGGGTGGTACCGGTCCTACTACAAAAGGGACTGGAGATTCTCCTACCTCACCTTATCAGGCTGTACAGAGCCAGTCTGGCCTGGAACTACATTCCATCCAGCTGGACGATGGTTAGGGGGGTTTACATTCCCAAATTGGGACGTAAGGACCTCCTACCTACATCACTGAGACCTCTCAGTATTACATCATTCCTCCTGAAGGGATTGGAAAAAATACTGGACGGACACATTAGGGGGAACATCTTAACCGTTAACCCCCTAAATACCCACCAGTATGCCTATCAAACTGGCAAATCAACTGAGTTAGCGCTCAATAACCTCGTCGAGAAGATCACACACTCTCTGGAAAATGGAGAGGTTGCGGTGGCGGCATTTCTCGACATCGAAGGCGCATTTAATAATGCATTACCGATCTCCCTCTACGAGGCCACTATCGCTAGGGGGGTGGAACCTACCATCTGTGGCTGGATCGGAAACATGCTGCACAATCGGACCATTATTACCTCGTTGCGGGGAGAGGTGGTCGGCGTCAGGGCTGCGAGGGGGGTGTCCTCAGGTGGGCGTACTATCCCCCCTGCTGTGGTCCCTCTTTGTGGACGATCTGCTGGCTATTCTCGAACTCTGGGAGGCTGAGGTCCAGGCGTATGCTGATGATCTCGTCATAATGGTTAGAGGCAAATCTGAGGAGGAACTGGCTAGTACTCTTCAGGAAGTACTAAATGTAATCAATGATTGGTGCCGTAGGGAACAGATGTCTGTGAACCCTCACAAAACGATCATTGTTCCATTTACCAGAAGAAAAAGGTTGGGCAAATTAAAACCACCTATTCTCATCGGAGAAACCATTCCATTTTCGGACCAAGCAAAATATCTGGGAGTTATCCTAGATAAGAAGCTCAACTGGGATATACAGTTAGAAAACGTTATCCGCAGGGCAAAACTGTCCCTGTAGACCTGCCGGAGAATCTGTGGTAACAACTGGGGAACAAACCCCCAACAGATGTACTGGCTCTATGTAGTGGTTATCAGGCCAATGATAACATATGGAGCCATAGTTTGGTGGCCTAGGGTACTTCGTGGTATCGCGAGGGCCAAACTGGCTCATCTACAGAGACAAGCTTGTCTGATGATAACGGAGCGATAAGCACCGCACCATCAGCCGCTCTGGAGGTCCTCCTCAATATTCCCCCACTTCACATATGGTTGGAGAGGGTGGCGAGGTGGACAACGTACAGACTAAAACAAACGGCAGATAACATGCTGAGGGAAGTCAATCTGAGAGGGTCCGGTCTCCTTGATGACAGTGATTGTCACAGGATACTGGGAATAGTCTCAGACTTGATGCCTACAAAAATCAGCAGAGATCTGTCTTTCAAGACCGTCCTCCCGGAAAGGGAGGACTGGGACCGGAATCAATCGACCCTGTTGAGAGCGGACCTCTGCTGGTACTCTGACGGCTCCAAAACCAATTTGGGAGTAGGAGCCGGCGCATATGGGGGCAGCACCGATGGTAGACTTTCAGCTAGCCTCGGCAAGTACGCAACCATACACCAGGCAGAAGTGTATGCCATCGAGATGTGTGCCAGGGAAAGTTTAAAAGACCTGTGCACAAACAAATCGATAAAGATATATGCAGATAGCCAAGCTGCAATAAAGGCTCTTGGTTCCTACCGGTGTAATTCAAAGACGGTATGGAGTTGTAAATCTGCCCTTAACGAATTGGGCAGCTGTAATGAGGTGTCGCTGGTCTGGATACCGGGTCACTCGGACCATGACGGCAATGTTGCGGCCGACGCGCTTGCCAAGAGTGGGGCCCAGAGTGACTTTGTTGGACCAGAACCGGTGCTGGGGATAACATCTTGCACAGCAAAACACACCTTAAAGACCTGGACAGAAAGAATGACAATCCAATATTGGCAAAATCTTCCAGGATTAGCCCACTCTAAGGCCTTCATAAATGGCCTGTCTGAGTCAAGGGCTAAAAAGCTTCTAGAGTTGAACAGACAACAACTGAGAACTCTAGTCGGCCTGTATACAGGACACTGCCGCTTGCGGCACCACATGCACCGTATTGGGGTCGGTCAGGAGACCGAGTGCCGGCTGTGCATGGAGAATGAAGAAACAGCAGAGCATGTGCTGTGTTACTGTCCGGCAGCGGACAGGACTAGATACCTGCTCTTTGGCAAGGTAAAGCTTGCTCCAGAAGACCTGGATCAACTTTCGCCCACAAAGATTATCGACCTCTGCAGGAGGCTGGATTTGTTGGGCGAAATATAGACTTTAGGCGTGAGCCACAATAGACCTTAAGGTCGCGGTGGAGGGCCGATATGGCCCACTCACATACAAACCTAACCTAACCTAACCTAACTTGCTTCCTGTTTAAACCATATAATATTTTAGGCGCCCGGCTCTTAAATTGTTGTAATCTCACTTTTGGCACAGAAGCCCAAATAACCATCATATATCTCATGTGAGGGTTAATGAATTATATATTAGTCCCTTCACTATCTCTGTTAAATAATATTCACACCTTCTAAAGGCTTCAGTAAGACTAGATATCTTTTTCCTTACATTATTTAAATGTAACTGCTTGTCTACAGTTAAGCCAAGGTATTTATAGTTATTTCCAGGTTTTACTTTTTGATTGTTTATATTAATATTCATGTCATTTATGCATTTACCTTTTTGTGCAAACATTATGTACACTGTTTTATGTAAGTTTATTTTCCAGTTATTACTTAATAACCACACATAATATGCATCTAAGTTATCATTTTTCCAATAAATCTTGGGAGTTGTGCTAATACAAGAGCACTGTGTCATCTGTGCAAGTTGTGTATGTAGCTTTTAATTTTGCTAATGATAGATTATGTACATACAACAAATACAAAAGGGGCCCTGGCACAGATCCCTGTGGGACTCCGGTTTTTAAAACCTTGGAGGTTTTTCTTTTACTACTCACAATAGTTGTTTGCGTTCTGTCAAATAGATAACTACATATAAGTTTATGTGCAACGCCACACATTCCCATATCATACAGTTTATATATACACCACTATTTTGCTGGCATAATCTGTGACGTCACTGGACGGTAATGTCACAATGACAATGAGCTAGCTTCTCTGTGTTTACATCACCAGGATATTGAGAAACACGCGAACATATGTAACATACCATAGGCCAAATGTAAACACGTCATTTATTCACTGTCCAAGTACGTCACGACCATTAACAGAACGTTCGCGATCAGATGATAATGATTCGAAATTTTTTGATTTTAAAATTCTTTTTCTGTCCTCTACATATGCTTTTTGGTATTTTCATGCATGTAATAATGTTCTATGTATGAAAAACTATGAATATATAAATGTTAATTTTATGTAATGGAAAATCCATGCAAATTGTCTATTGTACCTTCAAATTTATTTCGAACATTTTTTTAAGATTTCCCCAGATTATTGCACCTATTCTTTATTTTTTAAGTTCGCTTGCTATTATCTGCCCATTATTTACATTTTTTAAAACTTAACTATAATTTACCTCTTTCTTTCATTAATAAGATAATTTCTCTATTGACCCAATTATCTATATTTGTATTCAACAACTTTTACTTTTGTGGCTAATTCTTTTTGTTTTTACATAACTTCTATTAATTGTGAAAATTACATGTTTGCAACAACGCTTCTTTTACTCAATCCTTAACCTCTTTTCCAGTTTTGTTATAATCTAAATTCATGTCATTAAATTGTATTTCCTGAATAGCATGCTCAGTGATAGTGGTTATAGAGAATTTTATGCTGATCTGTTTATCATGATTAATAAGTGTAACAGTGTTTTCTGTCTCTTTCTTTCATATTAATTTATGCAATTTTAAAATTAACAGGTGCAGTTATTTACTCCTTTTTTTAATTAAATGTATATGGAAATTTGTCAACGTGTTCACATATACCATCTCCTTGAGTTTCTCTGCAAGAATGTTCCACTTTGTAACTATCGATATTATAGTATGTTGTTTCATTTGTATAAAGCCATGATTATGTAACTACAAGCATGTTTGGCTTGGCAGCAAGATTATTTACAATTAATTCTATATCTAATTTCTTTATTATACCTAATATTTGTATAAAGCAATTAAATTTTAATAGTATGAACATGAATTTAGCTTTAAATATTTTTTCCTCTATAATTTGCACTTTAAAATTAACTTTAGCTTCCTAGTTTTTCCAAATCTCTAACAGAAAAAATCGATTTCCCCTATCACCATCTCCTTTTTTTAAATAACATTTTCCATTCATATAAGGTTTTTTTTCTTCAACAACACACCATGAGGGCTTACAGCCTAAATACTATCGTACCGTGGGTGTTGACAAGGAGGAAAGACGCAACTTGTAAATCCTGGACTTGAAGGTTTGGAGGTTCGGGGGAGAACGAAAAACATGTGCCGGCAAGGAATTCCACAACTTGGAAGTCCTCGGGACAAAAGAGCGGGCATAACAAGATGTTCTATGTCTGGTGACCTGGACAGTAAAAGGGTGCATTCACTCTGTTCCCCTGGTAGATCTGTTGGGGGCTGCAGGTGGAGGAACTATGGAAAAAAGCTCATCTGAGCAGTGCCCGTGTAGATATCTATAAAAGAGAGAGAGGTCACCAACGGCACGTCGGTGGGCAATGGATGGCAGCCTTTGGGTGAGGCTACGGTCACCGATGAGACGTAAAGCTCTCTTCTGAATGGAGTCCAGGATAGTGAGTGTAGAAGCGGCAGCAGCACCCCAAATGTAGGAGCAGTATTCGAGGTTTGGTCTTATTTGTGAAGTATGTAATGTATAGAGATTAGCTGATGAAAAGTATTTGCGAGCCTGAAAGAGGAAACCTAATTTCTTAGCAGTCGCTTCTACAATTGATGTGACATGTTGGTGCCAATTGAGATTTCAATCCACAGAAATGCCAACAAGTGAAAAGGACTCATTACTTTGAATAACTTGGTTGTTCATTGTGAGGGGTCTAGGGCTGGTGTATCTCTTATGAGAAAAAAAGCAAGACTGTGATTTGATGGAGTTGAATTGTACAAAATTTCTACTTACCCAGTTTAATATTTATGGAGATCCACAGAGACAGAACCCTCCAAGAGTCTGTGATCCTCATCTAATTGAGCTAAAGAGACAGGCTTATAATATTGTATATTTGAGTGGAAGGTGCTGTCCTCCGCGTAACTGTGAACTGGGTTGGATGTGCTAGAGAGGAGGTCATTGATGGTGAGAAGAAACAAAGTAGGGGCTAAAGCTGAACCTTGAGGAACTCCTGCATTAATTGGATACAGTTTAGAGGAATGGCCATCCACGACAACAGAAATTCTCCGGTTGGAGAGGAAATTTGCTGTCCAGGTACAGAGTTTTGGTGGTAGGCCATAGGACGAAAGTTTATCAAGCAGCACTGTGTGCCAGACTTGGTCGAATGCTTTGGATATGTCTAGAGCGACAATCTGGGATTCACCGTGTAGTTCCATAGACTTGTTCCAAGAATGGGTGACAAAGGAAAGGAGGTCGGCAGTTGATTTGCGCTGACGACTGCCTGTCGTGGATTAGACTGTGTTTTTCAAGAAATTTTAGTAATTCGGTGTTTATATACTTTTCCATCACTTTAGAGACGACTAAAAGGAGAGAAATAGGCCTGTAGTTGCTAGGAAGTGCTTTGGATCCTTTCTTGGGGACGAGTTGTACTAGAGCAGTTTTCCAGTTACTAGGGAATATGCCTCTATTGTAAGATGTCTGAAACAGACGAGTCAGGACAGGAGCAAGTTCTGCTGCACATTTTTTGAGAACAATTGCTGGGATCTCGTCAAGGCCAGAGGCTTTCCTGGTATTAAGAGAAGAGAGCATCTTTCGTACCTTTTTAGTTTTGAAAATGATATCCGTAATTATATGCGCGACATTGGGGAATGTTGGTGGTTGAACATTTGGAGGTGGGTTGAGAGTAGATTTGCCGGCGAACAACGAGGAAAAAAGTTCAGTCTTGCCCAGTGCGATAGAAACAATTTCATCCCCTGAGACAAGAGGTGGGAACATGCTCTTGCAGAAATTATTGCCAATAGATTTAGCAAGAGTCCAGAAGGGTTTGCTGCCGCCGGTGCTTAAGAGGACTTTGTTTTTGATGTGGTTATTAGACGAATTTTTTGCCTGAGAAAGAATGCGGACATAGCAGTTTCTTGCGTCGTTAAACGCTTGACGGTTTTTTTGACTGGGATTCTGTAGAAGTGTTTTGTGAGCTTTGACCTCTTCAAGTCTGGCCGTGTCACAGGATTCAGAGAATCTGGACTTTTGAGTGGCTGCAGATAATTTCGGTGACGTTTTGTGAGATATCAGGGGGGTCAGGATGAGAGAAGCAGACAGACGCCCATGGAAATGAGGAAAAGTAATCTCGCATTTCGTCCCAGTTCGTGGAGTTGTAGTGCCAAACGATATGTGGGTGTGATGACTGTGTGACCTCGAGTTGCATTGCGCAGGAAGCACTGACCATGCCATGGTCTGAGCGACTCAGGGGGACGGTGACTGATATCTTATAGCAGTGAGGATTTGTAGTAAGAAGGAGATCCAAGGGATTTGAGCTGTGTGTTGGGATGCGAGGAAAGTAAGTAGGTTGCTAAACCATATTGGCTAAAGAATTGCTGACTGCAAAGGCCTCCGCTGCTCTTTCTTGTGGATCGGTTTTTGAAGATCCTAGCCATTCCTTATTATGGACATTGAAGTCACCAAGAATAGTGACCTCGGAGGAAGGATATTCAGAAATCAGATGGTCGGTTTTTTTTCAGAAAGATAGTCAAAGAGCTGAATAAAGTTGTTGTCAGAAGGTGACCGGTAAATGCAACAGATGAATTTAGTTGCAGCCCTGAGAGAGAGTTTTATCCATAGTGTGTCTTTTCTTCCAGCTTCTAAATTGGGGAGTCTGGTGCAGGATAGATTGCTACAGACGTATGCGTACACGCCTCCATGCAATCTAAAGGAAGTACGGAGCTCTCATACCCCAAGATATTGAGGTGATTAGTGGATGTTTTGGCACTGATTTGAGTTTCGGTGAGGAAGATTAGTTAGGGCCTATTAACCTGGAGGAAATGGTGGACAGAGTTCAGATTGGAATTTAGGCCACATATATTCGAGAAGGATATGTTAAATCTTGATGCTGGCGCCCCCTGTACACCCCTCTCCCGGAGATCCGAATGGAGGGGTATTTTACCTCCGGAATCTTTTGAACAAGGAGGAGCCATCATCATTTTTGCTTATAAGGTGCCGACTTATAGCTATGATTCTTCTTGGATTCTTCAATTTTGGTGAGTTCATCATTTATATAAATAAATCTATGTTCGCCATTAAATTTACAATTGTTGGTATGGATGCTTCTGATATCTTCCTCTAAGCCAAAATTTTTGTTTTATTTCTGGTGATACCCATTTAACGACACCTGGTTCACTCAATTTACCAGGTTTTATTCTATAGAAGCTTGTTATTTTCTCTTCTTTTATATCCAAATTTATTGGATAAACAGCTGCCAAATTGTTTTCCTTACAGAAGTATCCCCAAAACAACTATATTGTTTGCCTTTTCACATTTCTCCATGTCATTAATTCTGGTCTCCAATTCTTCCACTCTTATTTGCAGTTCACTATTCATCTCCACTAGTTCTTTGTTTTTACTAGTTCCTCATAATGTTGACGTTGCTCTTCAAAATGTTCAGACATGTATTTCATGCTGACTTGCAAGTCTTGCATTTGTTTCCTATAGTTTTGCATCCAACAACTTTGGGACATTTCAAGTTCCTTTCTGATTATCTGTGGAATATCATTCAGACTTAGTTCGCTCCTGTTATCAACTGTATTAACCTCACTTTTTGCACCAACGCATCAAACTACTTTATATTCTTTGTTCAAAACATTAACTTACAAACCACAACTTCGGTGATAAGCTGAATCACAAATATTGCACTTGTAGTACTCTTACTTAGTAGTACTTTTTTTTAAACAAATTTTACAGCTATTTTCCATGTATTTTTGACAGACAAACTTGCCAACACTGTACACAGTTAACCTCACCTAATTTAATTTTTGTATGTGATCCTGTGGCTAATAAAGCTATTCTATTATACTTATTTACATTGTAACCAATTTGTATCTGATGAAGCTGTGTAGCAAAAATGGTCGTACAGTCCAATAAATGTTAAAAACTTGTTTCATTGCATAAAAATATAAAAAGATTAAATTAGATTCAATGTGAGTGGGCTATTCCAGTCCCTCCACTGCAACCTTAGGTCTATTGTGGCTCACATCTAATTGCTTAAATTTCACCCATCAGATCCAGCTCCCTGCAGGAGTCGATATTCTTGAGGGTGAAAGTTAGTCTGGCAAGGTCCTTTAGGGGCTTTTTTATTCAGTCTGTATTCATTGATGTGTAGGGTATATATACTTGACATTCATATCAGATCCATAGACATATGTATCGCTAATGATTACTAAGTAACAGACACTTGATCCGAGTAATGATTACATATGAGTATTACAAAATTACGATTCCCATCTGTATTGCTGATACTTAGTTCAGAGGTGCGGAAAGCTTAACCAGACAACCAACTTTCTTTCTGTAGTCTTGCTAATGTCACAATTATGTGAAAGGGAAGACTTCATATACTTAGTTGTAGCTAATACTAGTAGCTGACACTTAGTTTGAAGGTCCGGAAGGCTTACCAAAGACAAGCAACTTTCTATTTGTAGTCATATTGAGGCCACAATTATGTGAAAGGGAAGACCTAGTATCGGTACGTGAGGTACTCGCACTATAATAAGCTAATCATTCACCTTTCTAGATCATCAAACGACACAGTAGGGATCCACTGTGAAATGGAAAATAAGATATTGTAAAAGCTCCAATTAACCATTCAGCACTCCTTAGTTTTTAGAAAAGAATGTGGTGCTGCAAGGTGAATCGAGCAACATCCTCATATCACTGTGGATCTTGAAACAAATACTGATGCTCTAGAAACAAATACTTACACAGAGGATCCAGCAGCATTGAGCAAGGTGTCATGTACAACAGATAATACTGTAGCGTCATCCATAGGCTCACTGCCACTTGACGGAACTATAACCCTGGCCTCTATAACAGGTGTAACTTCCTCCTGTGCCTCTTCTGGTGGGGTGTTGTCTGTTGGGCGAGCAGAAGGATTCTCCAGGACACGAATCACAGCTTCTGCTCTGCGTAGCATTCTGTAAAAAAGAAATTTACACATGAAAATATTAATGATTCATAAAATTTTGATCATCTCACTAACAAAACTTGTTTGGTCATATAATGAATTACATTACAACAGAAAGAAATGAATAGGTTTTACTCTTATGAGAAGAAGTAGAAGGGGGTATATTAAATGCTAAGTTGGAGGACACCATAAGTGGAGACAAGTTAGAAGTAGAGATTGCAATCCAGAAACCCGAACCGGTAATCCCGCATCAATATACTCTTACAAGATCCGGTACCAATATACCGGATCCGGTGATTGCATATTTTGGCAAAATAACCCCACTGTTGCATGAGTATGTACTTTAAACAGGTGGTGCTTGTGCGTGTGAGTCGTTTGACGCTGAGCTGCCCCATACCCCCACCCACGTCGTAGCGTACATCGCCAGATTTGAGATATTTGTTTTGGAAAAGCGGATTTCAACTTCCTAGTTCACGAAACACCATAAGATCTATAGTGTCAAATTTTGCAAATACTGTTAAAGCAAACTTGATAATTGCGTTCGAATATCTTAAGAAACAAGGAAAAAGATTTTCCTGAAGCTTTGATGAATGGACTTCCCAAAAAATCACAGATATCTGAACCTAAATGTACACCACAAAGAAAAATACTTTAATACTTGGGCTTGATTAGAATACATGGTTCATGCACTGCAGAACATACTAATAAGTCTAATATAAAACCGCTTAAAAAGCTTCGGACTTGATTCCGATACTGATATTATTGGCATGAGTACTGATAGTGCAAGTGTCATGGTCAAAGTAGGTAAGCTAATGAATTGCTATCAGCAACTGTGCTACGCACATGGGTTACAATTAGTCGTGGTCAATGTTTTATATAAAAAGAGAGAATAAGGAACAACGTCAACAACATCTAATGAATCAGATGCAGATGACGAAGACACAACAAATGAGGCTTTAGACGAACAAGGAGTTACAGCAACAATAACGGATCTTTCTTGGGCTGAGGTAATTCCTAGATACAGTGACCTTCTTCACAAAGTGCGAAAGTGGTGAAACTGTTTAAAATATTGCCCACTAAATACGATATCTATCTGCAAAAGTATGTAAAAGAAAATACGGGTAAATAATTAAGCCTTATTTTGGATTGCCGCACGCGTTGGAATAGTTTTCTGGTTATGATAGAAAGATTTTATAAACTGAACATAAAATTTAGTGATCTTGAATGGTCGAAAATAAAAGACTTAATTGGCAGTTTGCAGCCATTTAAATTACGTGTAGAAGTGTCATGCAGAAGGAATTCGACCCTAATAACTGCTGAAACAACACTGAAATTTGTTTTAGAGCAGTTGCTCACTTATGACACAGTGTTAAGCACTGATTTCTCCGAAGCACTAAGTGCAAGATATAAAGAACGTCGCACTGTAGTAACAGGAATATTGATATACTTACAGTATCCAAAGAAATATCAAGAAGATTCAAACCGAGCTGATAATACATTTACTACGCCAAAGAAAAAAGACATGCGACTACAAATGAAAAAATCTTGGGAAGACTTAACCAAGATAATAACTCTAACGATTGCGTGGAACTCGTGGAAGAAATAGTAGAGAAGAACTTAGATTCACAATCACTGAAAAAAATTTGACATTACAGGAAGAATTACGATGACAGATCCAGCAAGAAGTGACCATACAAACTATAAAAAAAGAAGGATTTTGATAAAATACTAAAAAAGGAAATTACTGCATTTGAAAGTGAGGGAGTTCGAGGAGAATACTTGTCTGCTATTCATGCTTATTTGCTGACAGTTAAGCCGAGAAGTGTAGAAGTTGAGAGAGCCTCTCGGCCGCAAGCTACATTTGTAGCTCTATTAGAAGTCGATTGGCAGATGACACAATCAACAACATTTGTTTCCTAATATCGTGTTTTCAAACCAAAAATTGATTACTTGTTTAAAAATTAAAGAGTTAAATATTATAAAGAATAGTTACTGTGATTGTTGTGTTGTGCTGTGCTATTCATTAGATAGAGTTGGTAGTCTGTCATATATAAGAATAAAACTGAATAGCATTCTCAAATAGTTAATTATTGACATTATTGTGATCTCAGTTAAGGTTAATTATTACGTTATGTTTAATTTTATAATTTTGATTAATAATATTAATCTCTACTTTATCTTTAAAATCTCACTAATAAGACTGAACCACCAGTTACTTACATTATGTTAAAGATGAAGATACTGTTTTTTTTTTGAGATTTTAATTTGAGATTTTATTTGTTTCGACTTTTAATTTGTGATTTTATTTGTTTTGACACTGAGAATTGAATTGTTTTCTCTTCTTAAAATTGGTCATAATAAAGTTGATTTCGTATACATATCGTTTTTTTTACACTTTATTAACAGTCCATGTTGGAACGAAAAAGGAAAGTTAAGTTAGGTTAGATCAACCCGGCCGGATCCGTCCGGTATGATGGAAATCTGGGCGGACCCAACCGGATTGCAATCGCTAGTTTAAAGTGATGTAATTTAGTTAAATTTGTGTTGCTTTTCATTTTAAATTTAATAATTCTTACTCAATGTGTTCTTTAAATACAGTTTTATAAAATTATTAAGACTGAAAACGTTCAGATTGCCACGTAGCACAATTTGAAAATCTGGTAATAAATTTTAAAAAATATGAACAAAAATCTTTTCATCGCTTTCAACAGTATCTCTACTTTAAAAAGATGCTGACATTGATCATTCATCAGTTTAATTTAACTGGAGTTAACATACCACATTCAATATATTGATACATAAGTTAGCTTCTCAGTTATTGTTTAAACATAACCTTATTTTTATGAATATAGCATTCATTATTCTCTCAACTAAGTATCATGTTTATTGATTTTTCGAAAAGCATTAAACGATACCGAGATCATTTTTTACTCAAGACTCAGTATAAAAGGTGATGTTTAGTAGTAAGTAGTTAGAATTTTTCATCCTCTGATGACGCTCCTCTGATGACGCTAACTTTGTTAGTGAATCGATCCTCAGGCCTTTAAAAAGAGGTGTTGTGGTGATTGGGGTTCACCAAGTGTACTTATCAGGGCTCATCACAGGTTCCAACCTTCACCTAGTAAATAGTGAATAAGTGTTGAAAAAGTGTTTAGGTGCAGCAAGTCCATTATGGTAGCGAATTTTCGTAACAATATTTCAAATGGTGATAATTCAATTTCCCACTAGAATATTTAGTTTTGATACATACTAAAACCTATATAAAAGCAGCATGCGTAGTAAATTTAAAAAATAACATAATGAGCTTCACAGGCAACCACAAATTTGTTTTAAAAAACCATTTTTATTATTTTGTTTGCAGAAACTGGTTCTATTGAGTTGACTAAAACGGAACATCCAAGCGACTAATAAGGAGAAATACCTGCCACGTTTATAATTTGGCAGGTAAAGTCCTTTTGTAAATTAAAAATTCAGAAACATGCTAAGATCTCCTTCAGGATGCACAAACCACAAGAAAAATGTGTTGCAAATGGCCCCCAAGAAACTTACAGAAGCAGAAGTGAATAGTGGTGCTGGGCGGGGAAGAGGATAAAAAGGAGATGTGAGCGGAAAGTACGAAAAAACAGCTTAGTTGAGCCTCTTTAAGCTGCCTTTATCCCATTTTGCAGCTATACATCCTTAAAATCTCGTTTACCCCACCCAGAACCCCTATATTTACCGCAGGTCCCCTAACTTTCTTGGGGGTTGTTCCCAACAAATTTTTACTATTTACATTGTTCTTGTTTATGCATTGAGAGTGATTGTAGGCATGCAGAAGGGGAAGGAGAACCCCTTCGACAAAGCAGGGAACCAAGATTCTCAATTTATGTTTAAGTTGTTACCCGATTTCATTTGTTTAAAATATTTTCCAAAAATGAAATTGAGGTGGCCTTGTTTGTCAGTCTCACATAGAGCTACAATATTTCATCATTTTCCAAAAATTGTGGATACAGCAACAGTTAATAAGTGTTGAAAAGGGTCTGGGTGCACAAGTACATTATAGTAGAGAATTTTTGTCAAAATATTTCAAATCGGATACCTATTTCCCATTGAGCTAGAATCTTCAATCTTGAACCATAGTAAAACCTATCTAAACGCAGCGTGGGTGCTATATTAAAGAAAAATAACATAATGAGCTTCGCGGATTGGCAAATTGGTTTTAAAAAACCTTTTTTGTTGTTTTGTTTGCAAAAACTAGTTCGATAGGGTTGACTAAAACAAAACCATTTAAGCAATTAATAATGAAAAATACCTGCCACATTTATAATCTGACAGATACATTCCCTTTGTAAATAATTAATTTTTTTCTGGAAAACTTTTATAAGTAATGAAACTTGCAACACAATTTTTTAAAGAGACCTATGTTGACGAGCAACACCAATTGTGTGATTTATTTCACCACTAACAACGTAACCTAATAAAGTATTTTGTAGTACAGGTTGCCCTTGACCGATTTTTATAGTACCTGTCAAAATTAACTTAAAAAAATATATCGGCGCCTAGCAAAATGTCAATTTTTGAGGTTTTGTTAAATTCTAGGTCGGCTAAGTTGATAGAGGCAGGTATTTTTAAGTTGTTTTTATTGAATGATATCTGGGGAAGGGGTGTCGTGATGTTTTTAATTATTGTGCATGATACGCTAACCATAAAATTATATATACAAGAAGTAATGACGACATCTACATACTGATTTGTAGTTATTGTATTATTACCTATGCGGGCAATATTTAAAAATCTAGATTTTGTGCTTAATCCTAATTTTTGCACTATTTCTTGTGTAATCAATGATGTTTGCGACCCCGAATCAATCACGAGCTCTGGCAGTGGCATATTCCCCAGTATTTGTGTATACTTTTACCAAGGCTGTTGGCAATACGACCTGGGTTGTGAGGTTACTAACAACCAAATGAACTAACATGTTATGTTTGTTGCCGCAAGTTTTACATCTCGAAAGGTGCCATTCCCCGAAATGTTGTCGAAGGCAGTTTTTGCACAAATTTAATTTTTCAGTGCACGTTATTTTATCACGAACTGAAAGGTTAATAAAATCAGCACACTGGTAAATTTTGTGTCTTGTATCGTTGCACATAAAGCAATTTTGTGTAAAAATAATTTTTGATTGCTTTGCTGTAATTGTATTGTTTGTTTTGGATGGCGTCAACTTTACTGTCGATGCTAGCATGGATTTTATATTTTTGTTTAAATGACGGTGTATTGTCACTCACCAACTCTAACGCCTTTGCTCTGTTTTCTAAAAATTCAATAAACCTGGAAAATGATGGCAGTGCCTCTAGATCTTTTTCTAATTGATACGCTGTTTGTATAATTATCTAATTTTTGTGTAAATATATACACAAGTAATGAATCCCAGTGCTCAACTGGTTGTTTAATTGTTTTTAATGAGGCCATATGTTGGGTAATTTTGGAAACAAATTCCCTTATTTGTTGTGCACTGCCCTTTGATACATTAGGAATTGCTAATAAAGCCTTTATATAAGCGTTAATAATAATAGTGGGATTATTGTACCTTCTCTCTATAATATTTATTGCCTCTGGATACGATACAAGTGGTAACTCTGAAATTAATGTAAGAGCTTCGTATTTTAAGTAGTTTCTTAAATAAAATAATTTTTGAACCGATGATAAGGAATCATCGTTATGAATAAGAGCTATATACAAGTCATAAAATGGTTTGAATGTATTAATATCTTTTCCGTCAAACGTTGGAATATTTACTGATGGTAAATTGTTCCTGGTTTTCGCGTTATGCTATAACTTTGACGTATTTTGGTTTTCTGAAATGGCTGATTTGTTTGTTAAAGTTTGTATTGTTGTTTTAATTTTAGAGAGCAAAGACAAATATTTTGTTTCGACTACTTCCCTATCACTAGCTTGTGTTTCATCCAACAATTCTAATTCTAATCGTACATTTTGATAATTTTCAAAGGTATTGGTTGCTAAATTATCGCGAACCTGCAAATCTGAGATTAAGTCATTAATGGCTTTCTTAAACTAAATTTATATCACTAATGAAATTTACTAACGTAGTCATGGTTCCCTTTAGGATTTTTCTTTGTGTTTTAAGCTTATTAATTTCAGCCATTTTATATTATTCAATATTTAATAAAGCAATAAAAATAAAATAAAATGTTAAAAATAATTCAATCTGTAAAGTGTGAGTAGAGAAAAAGTTGTTTGACACAAAATTTTGTGTAATTGATTTCCTGTAAAATAATGACTATAAGATGGCAATACTCACAACGATATTTTATGTTTGTTCCTAAATTAATCAATTGCGTAAAACCTAAAAAAGATCAGAAAAAAAGAGATCCTTAATATTAAATATTACCTAAAATAATTTTTTTAAAAAGGAATTCGGTTTAAAATATTCAGTAACACTACAGAATCGGCAATTAGTCTGTATAAAAGTGATGTCAATAATATAAAAAAACTTATAATAAGTACTTATTTTACTAACTAAAATTAACTCCTTAACTTATCCCTGCGATATTGAAAGAAAATTGTCCTTGATATTTATATCAAATTGACACTAAACGTTTGTATAAGTTTGTTTGAAATTTGCACATTTGAAACAAAGCACTGTTTGTATTTAAACTTTGAACCAATGGTGTAAGATGAAGTGACGGGAACAGTCTTAGTTTGTGTAAAAATGCTGACAATTTACAAATATTTAAACTAGTGGGCCAATCATAGGAGACCAAGCTGCATAGAAATGGTGCTAATTTTCATGAAGATGGATTCGATTTGGTTTTGAAACAAAGGCACGGTCTCAAAGAATTGTTTATTGAATGTTTGTCTAGGACGCCATAGAAAATTAAATGAACATACTACTTACAGATGTCTGCTGTTTCTTTGTTGAATGGCTGAAGGACCAAATGTTGACGAGCAACACTAATTGTGTGATTTATTTTGCTTGTATTGATTTAAAGGGTGGTTAAGAACACTAACACTCCCGGATTACTTACTAACGTTTTTATATAACATTAACTTTGTATGTACAAACACTATTTACACTTAACACTATACTATGTGAGATATGAGTGAATCACAGTTGTTTACATTGTGCTTTGTATAATGAATTGTATAGTGTATGATAAAGACGTCTTAACTGATTTAGTTGTTCTGACTTAATGCTTAAAATGCCTAATGAATCACCCGCGCCTCGCACCCCTAAGGGAGGGGTGCCATTTTAAGAAGATACCAGAGCGATGCTGACATCTATAGACAAAGGAAACAAGAACTATGTATTATACATGTGTGTTGACTACAGTCAACAACCTGCAGTACTTACATATATCTCTACCAAATTATAATTTTCTAGTTTCATAGAAAATATAAATTTCTTCAAGTAATTGATAACTGGGACCCCTAAAACCGATCTACAAGGTCCATTTTAATTTAAAGAATTAGTTTTAGTAATATAATTTACTAATAGTGTACAATTCTCATGAAAATTCACTACTATAATGCACTTGCTGCGTACCGAACATATTTTTGTTTTATGTTTCCATTGTCAATTCATTTTCGTAATAGGTTTGTATATTGGGGTGTTCCTTGTTGATAATTAAATAAAAATTAATAAATAAAATCAAAAATATATTCTACAGAACACCTATTTCAAATATTCGTAACCTATTTCACTAGTCCTACCAAATCCCATCGTGAATCCAAAAAAAAATTACATTACTTTTTGAAATAAACTTTAAATAAGGAAAACATGTATACAGTAAAGTTTAACTCACCTCCTGGCAACAATAAGCCTGCTCCCTGCTAAACTGTGGGTTGGTGGCGGAGGAACAAACCCCTGTGAGTCCATTATGTTGGCAGGGAATGACATGCTCCCCAAGTACATTGTGTTGCCTGGCTCCATGATCAACCGGCGGGTAGTAGGCTGGGGAGGTGGGGAAGGAATCCTGTTACCTGTGCGTGCATTGGTGCTGCTAGGTGGTGGGCGTTGCACCAGATGTACCACTTTACCATCGACATCTAAAGCAAAAACAATTTTAAAATACAGAATTGTAAGAACTTAGCGGCAACTGAAATCATTGTAATCCCTACCTTAACAAAGAAGTGGATATTTTATAAATTAATTTAAACTAAATTTGGTATACTGAGGAAATTAAAAGTAAACAAACCCCCACTCGCCTAGGTCTGGCCTGTGCCATGTCAGGTCATTTTCTTGTTCTTTTAGAAAGCTATTACTGTACTAAATTGTGCAATTCAGCATAAGTTAGGCAATACATTTTCTTTTATCGTTCAACATATCGCGCTTATAAAACATTACAGAAATTAATTATTAATATATATTTAGTAAAAATTACGGTCATTGTTTCCTATCCACACATGTCCGATTCTTATAAAATTTTGTATACAGACATGTTTTAGGGTGTAAATGTCAAAAATCACAAAAATAAGGGCAGAAGCAAACTTTTGGAACTATTTCGATTTTTTTTTTTTTATGAAAATCATAAGTTGTACTCACTTTTGTGACATTGTTTTGTAATATTTTATACATTTTCGGGGATTGTTCTTTTTATAGACACCATACAGTAAGTATACACGACATAACTCATTAATATTTATCAATTTATTTTCCTATTTTCCAACATTATTTGCTAAAAATACTGTACTCTAAAAAAAGCTGAAAATTTCATTTTCAACTAAGTTGGTGTTATCTTATAGTTTTATTTTATATTGTGCGGCTAGCTAACCTGTTACGTTCCAGCAGCGGTAAGTATTTAAATTTACAAAAACATCAAATTGCATGCATTGTTATGATATTAGGTGTTTTCTAGTTACATTGGCAAATTATATCAAGCTAAAGGAATGGTGTATTCCTCTACTATATTTAATTTTCATAAAGTACGTGTACACCCTAGTTAGTTAGTTAGTTAGGCAGTATATGGCTGCGGCAGGTTGCCATTCGCACATTTTTCTGTGATTTAAAAAAATATTTCCGGGATATATCTGTCTGAATAATACTTAGTGGGGTAATACGAACATATATAAATATGAATTGTTTGTTTTTTCAGATCACCATGTATTTCAATACATAAATTAATCATTCTGACAGGCACTGAATTACACAAATTATTTGTTTTTATTTTATATATGTGCACGCACACAAACATTTGTCTTGGATTGAAATTCTTATTAATTTTGTTACTACTATTTTGTGTACTTAATTTTATTGGGATAAGACTGGGGATATAATGTATACACCCTATATTGTTTACATGTCTCTGTAGATTTCCCATCTTTTCATGGAGCTAAAGAAGGGTGTATTCCTCTATTATATTTCATTTTCATATAGTACGTGCATGCCCTATACTGCTTGTGTCTCTGTATATTTCCCTGCTTTTCATCAAGCTAAAGAAGGGTGTGTTCCCCTATTTTATATAGTATGTGAATGCCCCATTTTTTCCCCTTAGGGCTCGTTTGTGTCTTTGCTGCCCCAATAGCACTGCAGCCTTTGGCTTATTGTGCATGCTATATTGCTCTGTCTCTGGTCTAGGCTATCTGTAGATCAGCTGTCTTTTGCGGTCCAGAGCTTTAAACTCGCACAAGATGTGCTGGGCTGATTCCTCCCCCTCGCTGCAGAGTCTGCATGCCAGGTCCCCCTTGAACCGCCCCATTTTATGCAGGTGTTTCTTGACAGCCATGTGTCCCATCAAGAATCCTGTTATGTTCCTGAGCTGTCCTCTGCTAAGATTTAGCAGCTCCACAGCTCTTTTAACTGGGTTCCTCAATTACTGACTTCCCATGTCTGAGCCCTGGGCAGTCTGCCCAATACACCTTATGTTCGTTTCTGACCCAGGACTTGATGGATCCCCTGGCAGTACTCTTCGTCACACCCAGAACCAGTTCTGGTCCCATAAATGGTTCTGCTGACCCTCTCTTGGCGACACTGTCAGCTTCTTCATTGCCTTTGACCCCCGAGCGACCCGGCACCCAGATGAGGGTGACCTCATTCTGCCCAGCCAGGTCGCTCATCTCGGCATTCACTTACCAGCCTGGAATTTACCTGTGGGCTACTTAGGACCTTAAGGGCTGCCTGACTCCCTGTGGCTATAAGGATCCGCTTGTTGGTGTAGCCCCTCCTCTTATTCTCTCGCATGCAGTGCAAGATGGTCTACATTTCGGCCTGAAAGACTGTTGCATGAGCTCTGAGGGAAATACAGTGACTTACCCTCGGTCCCTCCAAATAAACGCCTGCCCCCATCCCACTCTCCCCACCGGATTTGTTAGTAAACCGGACAAGCGCTTCCCCTAAAACAAGTCTGTATACAAAATTTCATAGGAACCAAACATATGTGCGGAAAGTACAAAATTGTTGGCCATAATTATTATTTGAAATTACACATCTTTCAGTTTCTCTATTTGCATCATTTCTGACATTATTGGCGTTGTTTTAATCAAACAGCATGTATATTTTCAGACTTTGTATGAAGTTCTGATTTCACAAACACAAATCCAATAAACTTACGGTCTCCAGTTGCATCATGAAAGATATTAAAAGTATTGATGACAAAGGCAGAATTGGAACTCCGCCACCCCTATAAAGCTGATGTCTAAAGTTTATTCTATTATTTATGGTAAACACCTACATATAGAAAAAATGCCAATTGTGGTGCCAGTGTAAAAATCAAGCAGAAAGTGCACTTCAGAAATGCACGTCATGGTACATATAGGATCAAACTGCAGAGAACTAATATAAGCAGGGAATTAGTTCTTTAAATACTTATAACTATGAGCGAGATTCCAGCATGTTTCCCAATATGTGTGCCCTTAATTAGGAAAAAGTAAAAACAATATCGATACACAAAATGAGATAAATACTTCTTCTCCTTACCGTAGTCGCTGAGTTTGGAAGTGTCCTGTAATACACGTCCACAGTAAATAATTCTTTGTGTATCAGCTGGTATGTTCACTGTGTCAGCAATGAGTACTTTGAATTGGGCCACAGTAATCTGGAAACAAAATAAAATACTTATCTAAGTACACAAAAATCTGGTTTTATTTATTACGTTACTTACATCATCGTCCACCTCGAAAGAATGGTTCTGAGCGTCCAATGTCTTGACTGTTAGCTTAACCATGTTGGCTAAAAGGTGTTATAAAAAAAATAATTAAAAAAATAAAACGATGGTTAAGCAGTACATTAATAATGTGTTTAGAGAACTAAAAAAACCTACATTTACCTAAATTAGATATAAAAAACAAACAATTTTAACAGAAACAACAAAATGATATGACTCAGTCTATTTCGTCACTTACCTTCGTAACCGTCCTTATGCTGGATATTAACGTTAATTTAATGTTTATACACTACTCACTACAAAGAACAAGTTTTTCACTAGAACTTAATCTAAATTTTACATACAAATTGGAAAAATGTCCTTCAATTTTCTGAAATTTAGGCGTAAAATTCACGCCTAACTAAAAGGATATCAAAATGGCCACTTGTTGTCAACTGTCAATTGAATCTGTCAGAATTTAAAAATATGATAGGCAGAAACAAAGATAATAGAGAGAACTCTCTCAAAAAAAGAACAATCAAAATCTTTGTTCACCAGGCGCCACACGCTGAGTATAAACGCTTATCTGCTTACTGCCCATACATTTCAATGGATGAGACTGCTGAACGCACTGTTGAGTTCAAGCACTAAACCTTGTACCGATAGCAAGAGTATAATTTTAAAAGTCTGGGCGCAGTAAGTGCGTTATGGTAGTGAATTTTCATAGAAGTGATCTGGCACCAAATATTTTTTATAACTTTATTTTCTTGTAACATAGAAATCTAGATTTTGGCGTATAGTTTACTTTTTATATCGTAAATCCACATACCTAATTTGGTCACCATAGCTTTTTTATTTTTTAAGATACAAGGTTTTTTTTTTAAGATTGCCAAATTTGATCAAAATCGGCCCATTATTTTTTGAGTTATTGGTGTGATACACACACACACACACACACACACACACACACACACACACACACACACACACACACACACACACACACACACACACACACACACACACACACACACACACACACATATATATATATATATATATATATATATATATATATATATATATATATATATATATATATATATATATAAACATATAAAAATTGAAATTGACACCGGATATGGGTTCTAGGGGTCCAAATTCTTGCTCATTTGCAAAAACTTTTTCCAAATTCAAAAGTCGGGATATCGTCATTATTGATTTTTTTCTACAAAAATTGACTAAAAAAAGTTCGGAACGCAGCAAGTGGGTTATCGTAGTATCGTAGAATATTTATTAAATGGTTCAAATTTGAATAAATCAATTTTCTATAAACTTAGAAAGTAGCCCAATTTTCGTATGTAGTAAGATCTTGCCCAAGGCAACATATCCACAAAATTTCATTAAAATAGTTCGGCAATGTTCGGAGATCAATTTTTTTTTCGAAAGAAAACTCAAAATTTTCTTTGAAAAGCGTGTCCGATTTTCAATCGTCCAAACTATTAATAAAAGAAAGCCACTTGCCGAATTTCATCCAAATCGGTTGATTACTTTTTGAGTTATCGGTTGGATATATATATATATATATATATATATATATATATATATATATATATATATATATATATATATATATATATATATATATATATATATATATATACAGTATGGGGCACCATATACGCGTAAGTCTACCTAAATGGAACCTGTTCGCATTTACAAATTCTGTTTTTTTTTTCTAGCATATGCAGGGTCTTCAGAAAAGCTACAGTGAAATAAAAAGAGCTGCCTGAGACAGTTATGGTTGTGACGTTACCGCGTCAGTGTAAATAAAATATTTAAATTTCAGTCACAAGCGTCTCGTTTGGGAGACGGCGTCAAAGGATACATAGATTTTTTTTTCAGCGTTTGATATTATTTGTCTCAAATTTTAAAACTCCAGAGTATTTTCTAATAATAACGTGACTTTGTTTAAAATCGCTTTGTTGCGCCGTTTTCGAGAAAAATCAATTTAAACTTTTTGGGTTTCTAGCATAAACTCCCAAAAAATTAAAATTGATTTTTCTGGAAAACTGTGCAACATAGCGGTTTCAGACAATCGCATATTATTATTAGGAAATACTATGGAGTGTTTAAATTTGACACAAAGAATGTCAGAAACGTAAAGATTTAAAAAAATATCATCCAAAATGTCCTTTGAAACATAAAAAATTTCTTCGGAACAGCCCCCAAGAAAATTACGGGCCCTGCGACGAATGCGGGGTAGACAGGGTTTAAAGGAGATATGACTGCAAAATGTGAAAAAGATAGCTTTTCGAGGTCCGACTGAGCTGTTTTTATTTTTGCATTTTCCGCTCATTTTTTATCTTCCCCGCCCAGCACCCTTATTCACTCCTTAACTTTCTTGGGAGTTGTTTGCAGGAAATTTTTCTTGTGATTTGTGCATGGGGGGGGGGGGGGTGGATCTTCTAATCATAGTTCGGAAAAAAATTCGAAAACTCTCTGGGAGGTAAACCGCAAATTTACCAGAAGAAGTCTCTACATTTGTATTTAGTATGAACTTAGTAATTTTTTTAAAATTATATGTTGTTCAGTGTTCAATGTTCTGGTTTGTATTGGCCTTAGCTGCATAGGCTCTCCAGCCAGTGGTGGATTTCTTATTTGGGCTACACCTTCTAAGGTGTGTCTAGAACATTCTCTATGACCCAAATGTTAATTCCATTAACTCACACCATGCTAAAATACAGGTGTTATAAAAGGACAAGGATAGTAACACAACATAGGAAAATAATTTAACTTTCCTCTCCCCGGTGCGTCAGCGGGGCATTACACATCCGAAAGACGCATCTGGATCAGAGAAACATATTATTAGGATGATAGTGGGATACATTTAAAACGTAACACATCATAATAGGTGTAGAGCTTTTTATTATTATTTTTTCAAATTTTCTGCCCTATGTTTTTAAGAAAATGTCTTACTGATTGAATGACTTCTATGGAATCCGAGAATAATACCTGATCTAAATGTATCGGTGCGTCTATTTTAAGGTTAATCAAATTATTATATAAGTTACTAGAGAGATCCGCCGAAGGTCTCTCACATCCGAAAAATATATGTTGGAGACTTCCCACCTCTCCACAACTGCACAAATCATTCTCCTTGACATTTATTCTATATAAGTGCGTAGGAATTGCACAATGTCCACTCCTTGCTCTTGATATGGTAGTTATTGCCCCTCGGTTTAGTTTCAACTTATGAAACCAATGACTATTGGGGGATCTTTATAGTATGAATAATATCTTTTTCCCTTATGGGCTCCTTGAATTTTCCAATGTCTTTTCCATTTATCCATGACATTCGCTTTTAATTTAGACAAAATTTCCCTGTAATCCGTTTTTATTATAATTCTGCTACTACAGCTTCTTCGTATTGCAGTTAATTTATCCGCTTCGTCATTAAGGTGAATATTTGTGTGACTTGGGACCCATGATAAGGTGATATTTATGTTGTTAGAGCGTAATTCTAACATAATTTTTCGTATCTCTAGAGTGATTGCATCATTTTTGGTTACTATGCCATTTCTACATATTCGACTCAAGGCGTTCATTGAATCACTGAATATGACACAATCCGAACTGATGTCACTTGTTTTCAGTATGATTAAGGCCTCTAGAATAGCAATATTTTCGGCATTTAATTATATGTTGTGATTTTTTGTTTGACAGGATATTTTAAAAAGTAGGAGAAATGAGCCTTAGATATGGATTCCAGCAATCATAAT
Organism: Tillus elongatus; assembly: GCA_964006375.1. Lineage (NCBI taxonomy): Eukaryota > Metazoa > Arthropoda > Insecta > Coleoptera > Cleridae > Tillus > Tillus elongatus. The sequence goes on from OZ023263.1 coordinate 162,135,104, forward strand.
TCCTGTCTTTTTGAAGAAATGTTTTAAAAGCTTTACAATTGAATCATGAATTATTTCTCATTAAAAATCGACAATAAAAATATAAAACTGTAGGATGATACCTATGTATTATTATTATTATTATTACCTTTTAAGTGACAATATTATCACATTTATCAATCCGCTAAATATTTCGTGTTACCGTTACCTCATGGAAAAACATTTCAAGCACGCAGGTTATATTAAAATTTAAATATCATTTCAATAAAGCCACTTGTTTATAAATTCTTTGGAGCACAGAGAGACTAAAACGAGATAAGGTGTGTGAGCAAAAAACGTCGATGCCATAAACCAACATTTATTTCAGTTGTGTAAGTAGGCACAAAAAAAAACAATTCCGATTAAATTCTGCTCTGAATCAGCCCACCTTTGACCAGTTGTCACACACTCGTTCGTCGGAGTTCATTGTGGCAGCGTCTAACAATTTATTTGTGCCTTCTATAAATTAAAATAATTTAAATAGGTTTTCTTTCATTATCACTTTTAATTCATTTTGTCTTATATCTCGGTCGTGCCGGGAGTGCGGGTGTTGCGCGGCTGGTTAATTTTCAAAATGTTTGATCATTCCGGTTTAACGTAGTTTCGTTTAACATTAGTATCAAGAAATTTGAAAATTACCAGCATTTTTCAAGTGTTTGTCCGTGTTTCCTCTAATTTTTAGATCATAAAACAGAGTGTAGTGTTAACTAAATCAAATAATATATATTTCGTTAAAATAATAGTGAGGTTTCCCGGACCCCGGGGTGGTGGAGCCACTGTCGGCGCCGAAGGCAACAGGCTTGCTCGCTACGTTGTAAGTAAATTTTTGACATTATTTTTTTTTTATCATTACGTATTGCCTAATATTAGTGAATTGTTATTTAAAAAAATTCACTAATAGAGAGGTATCGATGGTGAGACTTTGCAAATTTTTTTTTAAATGAGCGCGAACTAGGACCCCTGGAACCCATATCCGGGGTCAGTTTCACAGTTTCAATTTTTATATGTTTATATATAAATATATATATATATATATATATATATATATATATATATATATATATATATATATATATATATATATATATATATATCCGTTTGATAACTCAAAAAATAATTAACCGATTTCAATGAAACTCGGCAAGTGCCTTTCTTTTATTAATGGCTTGGATGAGTTCGTTATCCAGGAAAATCGGACGGGGTTTTCTAGGAAAATTTTGAGTTTTCTTTAAAAAAAAAATTTTTCTCCGAAAATTACAAAGCTGTTTTAATAAAATTTACTATATATGTTTATTTTGGAGAGACCTTACTAAGTACCAAAATTCAACTTTCTCACTTTATAGAAAATTGAGTTATTCAAATTTTAAATTTTCTTTTGAAATAATTTTTTTCTCCAAAAATTACAAAGTTATTTTAATGAAATTTGGTGCCCTAGGAAAGACCTTACTACATACCAAAATTAAACTTTATAAGTTCAAAGGAAACTAAGTTATTCAAATTTAAAGCATTTAATAAAAATTCACTAACGCACTTGCTGCGTCCAGAGTTTTTATTTTTGTTGTATTTAACCTGTAAAGTCAAATCAACATGATAATTGATTTTTGTGATACGTTATAAAATCACTGTTAAAATTACGAACAGAAATGGCGTAGGTATGTCCAAAATATTTTTTGTCTTGGCTACCTAGATCTGTGGAGGTGGGAATGGAATAAAACTAAGCTGACTTTTCAAATTTTCGCGGCCTACCAACGGACTTATTTGCTTAGCGAAAAACACTATTGTAGGTTTCGAACAAACACTGCTCTTGAAGTAGTTTTTTTTGATCGTAGAATATTATCCAACTGAATTTGGAATTTTTTTTTGTCATATTCATGGAACAAATTTTAAAATTTCAATTTTTTGCGAATGTAGAAAATTTTTGCACCGTTTTCGCTTCGTGTCTCATAACTTTGTTAGTGGTTGAACGCACAACGTCTCTTTTACTACAGTCCATGCATATTAGGGTGCTTTTAAGCATATTTCTAAAAAAAATCCGGGAGAGCGAGCATTGTATCTCACAAATATGCCTACAGAAGATACAATATTCTTTTGCCCACCAATTGTAATTATAGCTGCCAAATATTGCTGTTAAACTGTCACTTTTGCAATTTAGACCATATCGGCATTTCAAATATTATATTCAATGAAAATCATTTTTTTACAGTCGTGTGACGTGCGCGAGAATATACAGGTGTTAGGAAATGATAAGCGAAAAATTCAGGGAGTTATGCTGCGCGAAAAATTATTGCCACAAGTTCATATGGCATTTTTTTGAATGCTCAAAAATAACGGAGTTAGTCACAAAAAAATTTTTTTTCAAAATTTTGTTGATAACTTTTTGTCGTGAATCGATTCTTTTTAAATTTAGCGCACTCGTATAAAATACAATTTTGTATTTGTGTCGCAAATTTGATGTGGATTCCTTGGAATCTAAAGACCGAAACTGTTAAGAGATACTACCGGTTGGTAAAGCGTTACCAACAGGTGATGACTCTTAACTTTTTTGCTGATAATTTTACAGCGATAATGATAATTTAAAAAAACTCTGGACGCAGCAAGTGCGTTATGGTAGTGAATTTTCATAAAAATATTTTTTAATAGCAAATATGTGTGTTTTTCTTTTAGACAAGGAAGGCATCAAATTTGGTTACCAGTATACCCTATATAGTAAAAACAATGTGCCATGTTTCATCAAAATAACTTTATTGTTTGAAAATGTACAAAAATTTCCGAAACTAAACTTAAAGTGTTCCCGAAAAAACTCGTTTCTTTATTTCAAATTGAGCTATTTAAATATGAAGCATTTGATCAAAATTCGCTACCATAACGCACTTACTACGTCCAGAATTTCTTTTCTTACAAACATGCTTTATATTTCGATGAAAAATGCAAAAATGCAATAACATAAGGCGTATTTGATTAAAAAAAAGAAAATGTGTATCACCAACGACTTATGGGCCACCCTGTGATTGTAGAAATAATTTTTTAAGATGTAGCTCAAGACACCCTATAATTAATATATACATTTTTTTTCATATGGTGTATAATAACAGATATATTGAGCTTTATTGATTTTTTACGAAAATTCTACAAAAATTATATACCATTAAACGATAAACTCTATAGCTAAGGCTACTGCCAAGCATCAGAGAAAGGGTCTATTTGACATTAATTTTCTGGAAATATTTTATTAAAATTGAGCTTTATTGATTTTTTACGAAAATTCTACAAAAATTATATACCATTAAACGATAAACTCTATAGCTAAGGCTACTGCCAAGCATCAGAGAAAGGGTCTATTTAATATGAATTTTCTGGAAATATTTTATTAAAATGAAGGACAATGACGGTTGAAACTCAGACTTCATGGTTTGTAAAACATTCTTCTTGAGACATTTTATTTCCATAGCCCGTAATAGATTCAAGTTCTTTGCCTAAATGTTGCCAATTTTGACATTTTAAATCGCAACTTTGACGTTTTGAGGAAAACCCCAATTTATTTTTCTTTACATGCCTATAACTTTTTTGTCTTTTGACCTACAGAGCTAAATTTTGGTAGGTGACTTACCTATAAGGATGTAAATCCGTGTACAAAATTTGTTTGCTCCTACTGTGTTAATTCCGGAGATATAATTTTTTTTCGAAAGAAAACACAAAATTTTCCGGGAAAACCTAGACCGATTTTCCTGGCTAACGAAAGTATCCAAGCCATTTACAAAAGGAAGGTATTCATTAAATTTAATGAAAATCGGCCCATTATATATATATATATATATATATATATATATATATATATATATATATATATATATATATATATATATATATATCCTCATTAGTGAATTTTTTTTAAGAAAATTCACTAAAAACAGACTATTATTTGTCAAAACTGATGACACATAATCTTGTTTCCGGGGCAATTACCGCGAATGGTTTCAACGCATATTTCATTAATAATGAAAATGAGATTAAGTGATATCATATTGAATCAATACCAGCAAATATTTAAGAAAGTTTTTCTCGATAGCGGTTAGTTTTATCGCTATGCAACACGAGAACCTTTTCTAAAGATTGTATGATTGTCTTCAATCGCATATTATTATATTTGAGATAAAAATTCAAGCAAAAAAAATTGAGTCATTATATGTTGGTCGGAGAGTTTCGGCCTTTAGATTCCAAGGGATCCACATCAAATTTGCAACATAAATACAAAATTGTATTTTATACGAGTGCACCAAATTTGAAGATGAAATCGATTCACGATGAAAAAGTTACCAACAAAAATTAAAAAAAAAAAATTGACACCCTGTAACTCCGTTATTTTTGAATTTTCAAAAAAAGTGATATAGGAACTCTTAGCGCTAACTTTTTCGAAAAGCATAACCCCCCGAATTTGTTGCTCATCATTTCTGGACACCTGTATAAAAACCTCAAGGATGAAGATGATACAAACATTTGAAATATATTTTCTTATTAACAGAGGCTCTAACTTTTATACGTTGTTGTACAAAGTTATACAGGGCTCATTATCATCACAACCTAAAGGCGATGTCGCCTTGTCGTCGCGACTATGACTCTGCCTCCAGGAGTTCTTTTCAGATCATTGTAGCTTCCGCAGAAGCTTCCAGAAGTTTCCCCACTTGAGGTACATCTTCCCTTTTTTCAAGCAAGTACATGTCTTATGTTAATAGAAAGTAATTATGTCTCACAATATGTCCAACAAATTAAGTCTTCCTCAATTCTTCAATTTCTTTCAGAAAACCTCTTCTCCCACCTCTCCTACCAAACATTTATTCGTCTTTGTATCAGTGTACCTTGTATTTGTCATTCTTTCCATGTCTCCATTTCAAAAGCTTCTATTCTCTCCATGCCATGCTCATTGAAAGTCCAGCTTTCCGCCTCATACATTATAAAACTCCATACATATGACTCGATGAATGCTCAGGTGCAAGTTAAAAGGTTTGTTAGTAAGAATAATATTTTCTCCATTGAATGCTTGCTTTGCCAACGCGATCCTCCTTCGCAGTTCTCTGCTACATTTATCAACATACATAAAAAATAGTTTTGCAAATTGAATTATAACTTCCACATAGCTGTGATAATCTACTCTCCTCAGAAAGACTTTCTCATGAAATGAATCTAGGGTCCATGACTTGACCACAAAGAAAATATTTGTATTCCTGTACTCATAAACTTCTAAAACGTTATATTACTCGAGGCTTAACGAAAACATGGCAATTTTCTTCAAATTACCCCTTATTTATCCCCTACCCCCATGAAAAGATCTTACCCAGAAATCAATTCAAAGCGTTCCTTTGTCGGGTGCTAACTGGACACCAAATTTGAAGATGATATCTCAATTCGTTCGAAAGTTATTGCGGCTACTAACAGACAGACGTACCAGCCGACAGTCCGACAGATAAAAAAATTCGTTCCAGAATCACGTTTTCTATATGTTTTGAGACTTTTTAGGCCGTTTTAGCACAAAAAAATTCGAAATTTCTGTCACATTCAAGCCATAATTTAATTTGAGCACAGAATAACAGATGTTTGATGAAATTGAAAGTTTCCTAATAAACAAACCCTAAAACGTTATATTACTCGAATTTTTACCAAAAAATGTAAATTTTCACCAAATGATCTCCCATTCATCCCATACCCTGGAGCGATTTTACCCCAAAAACATACCGGACCGCGGGTTTGTCGGATGCTTAACTGTATAACAAATTTAAAGACTCTTATCTCAAGTCGTTCTAAAGTTATCGTGGCTACAAACAAACATACATACAGACTGACAGACAACAAACAATTTTCGTTCCGAAATCATGTTTTCTATGTGTTTTGATACTTTTTTTCATTCCTAATTACAGATTAGGTTAAAGTTAAATTATGTATTGTTTTAGCAAATTTTGTTGTAAAAAACAGTCAGTTTTCGCAGATTTTTTTTGTGTTTCTGTAGAAATCATTGTTTGTAAGATTTTCGTGAAATTTTGGTAACTAATAATAAATGTTATCAAAAAATTTTTTTGTTCGGATTTTCGTGAAAAAATTGTTTGCAAATTTTCATGTAATTTTTTTTTGTGAGATTCGTCTAAATGCTCATTTTTTGATTAATTATATCTTGGCAGGTGGGTAAATAGCTTGAAGAATTTCGTTGGCCAGGAAAATCGGACCAGTTTTTTAGGAACATTTAAGTTTATTTTAGGAATTTTTATTTTATTTTTCACACAATAAAGCTATTTCGATGAATTATGGTATTGTTTCTATTATATAGGTTATATCAAATTTCAGGCTTGCTTTAAATTTAAAGAAAGGCATATTTGCTATTAAAAACCTTTTAATGAAAATTCACTACCATAACGCACTTACTGCGTCCAGGTTTTTTACTGTCATTTTAGTAATCTAATACCCGAAAAACGGGTGTCCACAAGGCTTTATAAAATCGGCGAGATGTCTAGGAATCAACATTTACTGAATTATGGTGTAAATGTCGTCTTTATTTACAAATAAAACGCGAAGACGCAGCAAGTGCGTTATGGTAGTGAATTTTCATAGAAATGATCTGGCGCAAAATATTTTATTATAACTTTTTTCCTTGCAACATAGAAATCTAAATTTTTGTGTATAGTTTACTTTTTATATAATATATATAATTTTTGAAATAAATTTTTTTTTCGAATGAAAACTCAAAAATTTTCCAGAAAACCTCGTCCGATTTTCCTGACTAACGAACTTTTCCAAGCCACTCACAAAAGGAACGTACATGCCAAATTTTATCAAAATCGGCCCATTATTTTTTGAGTTATCGGTGTGATACATATATATATATATATATATATATATATATATATATATATATATATATATATATATATATATATATATATATATATATATATATATATATAAACATATAAAAATTGAAACTGACACCGGATATGGGTTCTAGGGGTCCTAGTTCGCGCTCATTTGTAATTTATTTTTTTCAAAATTCAAAAGTCGGGATCTCCCCATTAGTGAATTTTTTCTACGAAAATTCACTAATACAGCAAACAGGTATATTATATTAAAGGTACTAAAATTATTACACTTCAAAATTTAGATCACTCTAGACCATTCTAGGACTTTTCATTCTACTTAGTTTTGAAATGGCTGAGTAGATGATTAAATTCCAAATTAACTTCGATTATAAGTTTTACACTGTTTTACGATTTTTATAACTTTTTACTTAACAACGTTTCTTTGTTTCAGGGTACGTATTGAAGAGATGTTGCTGCGTCGAGGGATCAGCCTGCCTATAGGGCATTCAGTGTAGGTTGGTAACTTTATATTTTCTTAGCCATAAGAATTTGTACCATGCGTTCAATAGTTTTGCGGCGGTAAATATTTGTCGGTGTTTTTGCGGCGATAAACGTTTGTCGATATTTTTGCGGCGGTAAATTTCAGTAGACATGGTTTATGTAAAAGTATAAGTGTTGCACACCTTGCTTTTTGTAATGTGTTCCTAAAAAGCAGGTAAGTAGTTTTTTATTGTGGATATATATATATATATATATATATATATATATATATATATATATATATATATATATATATATATATATATATATATATATATATATGGATGTGTGTATACCCAGTCTAAATTTAATTTTTTTAGGTTTTTAAATCAATGATTGAAGAACAAATATATTCTATAAGAATTATAGTTAAAAAGTTGATAGGTATACATTGTTATATATGTTGAGTCCCATAAAAAGGTAAGAAATAATTCAGATTTTTTATATTTTGTGTTTTATATTTGATTTCTTAATTTTCTTTACAATAGGTACTTACTTTACACTAAACAAAATACTCATGTTACTTTTTGCCTCTATAACTTTATTTTGCTTCCTTATTCCTACACGATACACGAGTTGTTTTTCCTTCTATAACTCTACATTAGTCCTATTTCTCTTTACTGTACTACTTTACAACTGAGTAACATAAACGTGTTGTTTCTTTCCTATATAACTGTTATATTTGTTTACTTATTTTCCTTTGCTCTAGTGCTTTAGAACTAAACAACATACACACGTTGTTTTCTTCCTCTATAAATGCATGTTTGTTTTCTTATTTTCCTTTACTGTACTGCCTTTATAACTTTATACTTTACCTTTATATTGCTTTTCTTGTTTTTCCTTCCGTGCTACTTTAAACTAAACAACATACACATGTTAGTTTTTTGTCTTCTATAACTTCATATTTTTCTTGACTGTACTCCTCTACAACTAAACAACATACATATGTTGTTTTTTCTCTGACTTCATAGGTATTTCTGATGTCATGCAATGTTTTCTTGGTTCCAGTTTCTTCTTGTCCGTGTTTTTCCGCAGCTGCCTTTAAACCTTTTTTATATTTGTCCACACAGATATTCCTTCGTTGAGATTTACTACTTCACAATTAAACAACATACACATGTTGTTTTTTTCGCTATAACTTTATGGGTACTTCTGATGTCGTCCAGTGTTTCCTTGGTTCCAATTTTTTCTTGTCCGTTATTTTTCCACAACGGCCTTTTAACCGATCTTTATATTTGTCCAGACAGATATTCCTTTGCTGCGATTCATTACACACACAATTAAACAACATACACATGTTGTTTTTTCTCTATAACTTTATAGGTATTTATGATGTCATCTAGTGTTTCCTTCGTTCAAATTTCTTCTTGCCCAGTGTTTTCCGCAACTGCGTCTAAACCCTGTTTTATATTTGTCCACACAGATATTCCTTCGCTGAGATTTACTACTTTACAATTAAACAACATACATATGTTGTTTTCTCTCTATAACTTTACGGGTATTTATGATGTCATTCAGTGTTTCCTTGGTACTAATTTCTTCTTGTCCAGTGTTTTTCCGCAGCTGTCTTTAAAGTGTTTTATTTATATTTGTCAACGCAGATATTTCTTCGCTGAGATTTACTACTTCACAATTAAACAACATACACAAGCTGTTTTTTCGCTATAACTTTATAGGTATTTCTGATGTCATTCAGTGTTTCCTTGGTTCTAATTTCTTGTTGTCCAGTGTTTTTCCGCAGCTGCCTTTAAACCGGTTTTTTATATTTGCCCACGCAGATATTTCTTTGCTGAGAGTTACGACTTCACAATTAAACAACATACACATGTTGTTTTTTCGCTATAACTTTATGGGTATTTTTTATGTCATCCAGTGTTTTCTTAGTTCTAATTTCTTGTTGTCTAGTGTTTTTCCGCAGCTGCCTTTAAACAGTGTTCTTATATTTGTCCACGCAATTATTCCTTCGCTCAGATTACTACTTCACAATTAAACAACATACACATGTTGTTTTTTCTCTATAACTTTATGGGTATTTCTGATGTGATCCAGTGTTTCCTTGATTCTAATTTCTTGTTGTCCAGTGTTTTTCCGCAGCTGCCTTTAAACCGTTTTCTTATATTTGTCCACGCAAATATTCCTTCGCTCAGATTACAACTTCACAATTAAACAACATACACATGTTGTTTTTTCGCTATAACTTTGAGTATTTCTGATGTCATCCAGTGTTTCCTTGGTTCTAATTTCTTCACGTCCAGTGTTTTTCCGCAGCTGCGAACATATTCCTTCGCTGAGATTTACTATTTCACAATTAAACAACATACACATGTGTTTTTTCGCTGTAACTTTATGGGTATTTCTGATGTCATCCAGTGTTTTCTTGGTTCTAATTTCTTCGTGTCCAGTGTTTTTTCCACAGCTGCCTTTAAATCGTTTTCTTATATTTGTCCACGAATATATTCCTTCGCTGAGATTTTCTACTTCACAATTAAACAACATACACATGTTGTTTTTGTCTATAACTGTATAGGTATTTATGATGTCATTCAGTGTTTCCTTGGTTCGAATTTCTTTGTGTCCAGTGTTTTTCCAAACTGTTTTCTTATATTTGTCCATGCAGATATTACTTCGCTGAGATTTACTGGTTCACAATTAAACAACATACACATGTTGTTTTTTCTCTATAATTTTATGGGTATTTCTGATGTCTTCTAGTGTCTCCTTGGTTCCAATTTCTTCTTGTCCAGTGTTTTTCCACAACTGCCTTTAAACGGTTTTTTAAATATTTGTCCATGCAGATATTCTTTCGCTGAGATTTACTACTTCACAATTAAACAACATACACATGTTGTTTTTTCGCCATAACTTTATTGATATTTCTGATGTCAGCCAGTGTTTCCTTGGTTCTCATTTTTTCCTGTCCTGTGTTTCTCCTCAACTGCCTTTAAACAGTTTTTTTATATTTCTCCACGCAGATATTCATTCGCTGAGAGTTACTACTTCACAATTAAACAACATACACATGTTGCTTCTTCTCTATGACTTTATAGGTATGTCTGATGTCATCCAGTGTTTCCTTGGTTCTAATTTCTTCATGTCCAGTGTTTTTCGGCAGCTGCCAAACAGTTTTTTATATTTGTTCACAAATATATTCCTTCGCTGATATCTACTACTTCACAATTAAACAACATACACATGTTGTTTTTTCGCTGTAACTTTATGGGTATTTCTGATGTCATCCAGTGTTTCCTTGGTTCTAATTTCTTCGTGTCCAGTGTTTTTCCACAGCTGCCTTTAAATTTTATATTTGTCCACGCAGATATTACTTCGCAGAGATTTACTACTTAACAATTAAACAACATACACATGTTGTTTTTTATCTATAACTTTATAGGTATTTATGATGTCATCCAGTGTCTCCTAGGTTCTAATTTCTTCTTGTCCAGTGTTTTTCCACAACTGCCTTTAAACTGTTTTTTTATATTTGTCCATGCAGGTATTCCTTCGCTGATATTTAGTACTTCACAAGTAAACAACATACACATGTTGTTTTTGTTTGCCGCTTTACTACACTACTTTACAACTAAACAACAATACACATGTTGCTTTCCTCTATAACTTTATAAGTATTTGTTTCCTCATTTCTCTTTACTGCATTGCTTTTCCACTTATCAACATACACATGTTGTTTTTCCATCTATAACTTCATATTTGTTTCCTTAATTTTCTTTGGTGTACCACTTGCCCACTGAACAACATACACATGTTGCTTTCCTCAATAACTTTATAGGTATTTGTTTCCTCATTTCCCTTTACTGTACCACTTTACAACTAAGCAACATACACACGTTCTTTTTCCATCTATAACTTCATACTTGTTTCCTTAACTTTCCTTAGTGTACCACTTGCCAACTAAACAACACACACATGCTGCTTTCCTCTATAACTTTATGTCTGTTTCCTCATTTCTCTTTGCTATACCACTTGAGAACTAAACAACATACACCTGTTGTTTTTCCATCTATGACTTTATATATATTTGTTTATTATTTTTCTTTACTGTACTACTTTACAACTAAACAGCATGCACATTCTTTTTTTTTTCCTTTGTAACGTTACATGTTTCCTTATGTTTCTTTACAATATTACTTCACAACATACACATTTTGTTTTTTTACCTTTATAATTTCATATTTGTTTATCTGACTTCTAATATGATTACACAATTCAAGTTAGTATTTTACATATCCTTAGCATACATCGTATCTCTAATCAAACATGTCATGTATTTTAAATAATAGTGATACTTCACCCATATTTTTGAGCATTTCTCGTATACGAATTAAGACATTTAGATTTTGATGAGTGCAATTTGAATTTGAGAATGTGCAGGAATAAAATTTCCTTAAAAATGTATACCATAAAAATGTCTCACTTGTGTTCATATTTCTGCCACACTATTTGGTTTGTGTTTTAAGGCTTTCTTTGTTTTAACTTGTTCACTCTTTGTATATTTTTTTTAGTGTAAATTTAATTCGTTTCTAATATTTCTGTTTTGCCTTTCTTTTTCAGGCGGCGAGGGTGCTCAAATACCTCCACGTGGTCCTCGCTGGAATGTAGCACATAATAACTTACATATATGCAGGATTTTTATACCTCAAATTTGATCAACTATGGTTTATCGAGTTTTTTTAAGAACCTAAAAATATAGCTTTTTCATTTACTTAAAACAAAGTTTATATGGAGAGGGATTCAAGATCTTTCAACACTAAAAAACAGCTTTAAAATTTTCAAAAAAAGCTCAATCCCTAGAACTTTATTATTGAGTATAAAAAAATTCGAACACCCAGTAGAAGGTGAATTCAATAAAACTTATTCATAATGTGTGTTTAATCAAACTTAAAAAATAATTACATTTTCAAACTAAAATATAAAAAAACAGTTATTTAATAATGAGTGAGCCCGCCGCGGTTTCTTATGCATTCGATAACGCATGCTTGAAATCAAATGATTCATAGTATCTTGAGGAATTCCATCCCAGGCTTTTCGAATTCGTTGATGAAGGTCAACTGGGTTAATTGGTGGTTGCGGTAAATTTACCCAGTCGTTTGCCAAACAGATCGCACACATGTTCGATTGGTGACAAGTCTGGGGAGCGAGAAGACCATGGGAGCAGGGTCACGTTATTTTCTTGTAAGAACCAACACCAACACTGTGACACTGTTGACACTGCCTCCTACGTGGTCGGAAATATGCCTGATTGAAAAAACGGCTTCCCGCATACCAACTATGCGCCCATTTCAAATTTAGTTAAATGATGGTAATTGTTTCCTAAGCGGCGCCTAGGCATAGTGCCTTAATAAATTGAGCACAAATCGCTACGAAAGATTGCTTCAAGCTGAAGGAAAGGCAAATTTAGAGATATTTTTTTTTGATAAAACAAAATTAAAAAGTGTACACCTGTTAATATTTTTTATCCATATTGTTGTCATTTCTTATCAGAGAGAAAACAGAGCAGTATACAAAAATTCCATTGCAATTGATCGACTCTTACTGGGTGTTTGAATTTTCTGGAAAGTCAGTATATTATGAAGACTGACTAAAAAATCTTTCAACACTAAAAAACAGTGTCTTTAAATTCCTAAAAAAAAAGCTTAATCCTAAAACTAGATAAGATATTAAATGGGCGTTTGAAGAAAATTTATAATCGATCAGAACCTTTAAAGTGACTAAAAAGTTGATTTAAAATTGTATCCAGTTGCAGCACGTTCAAGAATGGTGAGAGGGTGTCGGGACTGTAATTTACTTTAAGGTGGACATGTGACATTTTGATTACAAGATTTTAAAATAATCACAGTCTAAGGGCGATGTTAGCATGTCATTACAACTTTGACTCTGCTTCTAGTAGTTCTATTCCTTTCATTGTAACTTTCACACTTAATCATTTGGTCCAGGTTTTCCAGAAATGCTAGTCTTGGCCCAGTAACCAATGGTATGAACGTGTGCCTCTAAACCTGAGAGTACTAGGTTCGATTCCCAGTAGGGGAGCATTTCACTTTTTCAGTACTTACTGTAAAATTATGCATTGACCAAACTGAATATTTGCACCTTCCGCCGTTCGGAGGAGGAATAAAGCTGTTAGTCCCGTGAACCATATGATATTGAGCACATTAAGGATTTCTACCCTCCTTGCAAAAGGTAATGATTCAGAAGATAATGAGGTGCAACTGCTCGCTGGCGTCGGTGATTGGCCATAGTCGCGGAGATTTAGTAACGTTAAAGAAATAAAAATACCATATACATAAAGGCTGTTAATTATGGGGCAAAACTTTAGGATGTGATTCCTCATTTAATCCTAAGCCAAAAAGTTCATACAAACATAGGTCCCAAACCCCTGAGATGGTTCTAAACCTCTATTTTTATTTTTAACAACTTGTTAACTTCAGAGATGAAAAACATAGTTAATTAAATGGGCATAATACTAACTTGTGAACACTCTGTAGCTTATAGTTTGCATGTTTTGGTAAATAAACACTTTGTTTGTAATGCACACTTGTAGAACCTTGGCAAGGCGCCAATTATACTTCCCTTTTCTTGTAGTTTAAGGTTTGATACAAATAAACATCCCCTTCAGCTAATTTCACTTGTAAAAAATTAACCTATGTCGAAAACAGTAAGCAAATAAAGTTGAGGTTCTGTTTACTTTTTTAATAATGGCAATTGCCTATAGGTATGTACTGTCTCCTTCACTCTTATGACTATTCATGTTTTTCTATCTCACGCTTCAAACATGAATAGTCATAAGAGTGAGGGAGACAGTACATACCTATGGGCAATTGCCATTATTAAAAATGTAAACAGAACCTTAACTTTATTTGTTTATTGTTTTCGACTTAGGTTAATTTTTTACAAGTGAAATTAGCTGAAGGGGGTTGTTTATTTGTATCAAACCTTAAACTACAAGAAAAGGGAAGTATAATTGGCGCCTTATCAAGGTTCTACAAGTGTGCATTATTGGAAAGCGTATTCACTGTACTTTATTTTTCATTTTAAGTTTGCTTTGGGAAGAACGAAAACAATCGGCTCTTCATGAAATTTATTTGGGAAAATGGTAACATCTTACTTTATTGAAGAAGGTGCTCAAATTGAGCCCTTTGAACTTCTTCACAATAGTATAGCCTCTTGTCGAACAGATGAATCGAGTTTTGCAGTATTCCATTAAGCACTTGTTGAAGGGCCGTTACAATTCGATACGAATTTCTCCCGTCCAATGAGAGTTACTGTCAGACCAATATCGACAATTGTGTCTGTTTACACTACCATTAATGCAAAAGGCAGCTTTGGACAGAGAAAACAACCTAGTTAAAAAAAATCTCCATTTTGTTGAATAATCTGAATAATTTCTTCACAAAATTCGACCCTTTCAAAATCATCTGCAAAAAGTCCTTGCAGTGAGTGAAGATTTGAAGCTGTAATGAGCACTGATAAGTCTGATAAGTACACTTGGAGAACCCAAATCACAACACATCTTTGCAAAACCTGGCGATCGTTTCACTAACCAAGTTAGCGTCAACAGAGGATGAAAAATTATCTAGAATTATTTGTTGACGCTTACTTGGTCAGTGAAACGATCGTCAGGTTTTTTTAAAAGTTGTGATTTGGGTTCTCCAAGTGTACTTATAAGTTCTTGCAGGTTATGAACCTCATAGGGAAAATACTTTTGCCGATGCAAAATCTGCTGTACAGAACGTCTGGAGATCTCGCCCGTTCTAACAAGTTCCAATGCAGAAGTCTGGGAGTTTCTCGTACAGCAAGCAATATATTCAGCGTCTTTTCGTCTGAAGTAGTAAATACTCGGGGCGATTTTTTACGGTCCCTGTTTTAGTAAATTTGTAGTGAAGTCTGCCTACCTGTTAAGGGTTGCGCGGTCAGGGTGAACCTCATTGAATACATGACAAACGTCATTATAGGTCCTGTTATGATCACCATAACGATTATTATTAAAACTTCCACAAGTTCTTGTTCACTTGGTTGAGCCATATCACAAAAAAGGAAATGAAGTAAATTAACAAACACACTGATGTTCTAATTCACAACCATAACACTGGCTGCCCCTGTGGAAGATCAGGCTACTAATTTTGACGCAATTGATTTTCTGTGTGAAATTATTAAAGTGTAGCCTGTATTATCGCTTAACCCTTTGTCTACTAAAGGTGTTTTCAAGTACCATGAAATCCTGGTATCCTCAAATACCAATCAAGGAATTATATGAGTTAAAAACTTCATTTCTTAACATTTCTGATAATTCTCACACAAGTTATTGATGTACTGAAGAAAAAATATGAAAACGTATTTTGACCTACTTTTGGGACCGGTACTCTCAAGTACCTTTGGCTGTGAACTCATTGAAGAATGATTGGGTAAAAGAAAATGCAATTATCTATTTACTAAATGAACACATAAATCAATACACTTCGTGATATTGTAAGAAACAATTATTTTTTCATTAATACAGAGAAAAACACCACACAGACAACATGCGAAATGTGGTTTAGACTGTATTCCTTGGGTGCTACACACCTCAAATCTACCTCTTCTTTGTACAAATTTAGACCAGTGGTTTCCTCTATTTCCCAATCGAATTTCAGATGGCACGCTAAAGTTGTAACGCTTTCTTTTAAGAGTAGCTCCTGCTGTAGATTTCCTCCCACCCTGTGTAAACTTTGGAGACTTGCTACATAGACCACTGGCCACTTCTCTTCTAAAGGCCAGAAGAGTAATATTTGGCTCGTTTTTGATTTTTTTTTTAATATAATGTCGGCATTAATAAAAGTAATCTCTATGCCAGCCCAAAATATCCTGCCACCATTTTTTGATCGCCTATCAATACAGTACCATTACGTAATTTTCTTTTTATTTGTACAGTTTCTATTCCATGAAAATTAGAGGCTAGGGTAACTATTTCGTTATCCTTTCACTTGTAAAATGTAATTCCAGTATTCGAAGTTTTCTGGTCAAACTGCCCTCTATTCAAGCTTTTATAATTTGCCATTCCCCTTGGTAACCCTTTCCGATTGTTTCGAATAGTTGCACAGGCCATTGTCCTTCCAGTTTCAGTTTTTCTAGAAGCCTGACAGTGGTAAAAAAATTATCAAAGTAAATTTTTTTGCCATTCTTGCCGAGTCAACTGTAAAACAAATCTCTCTCCCAAGCCATAATTTTCAAATTTACTTTCTATGTTTTCATTCTCTCCCTGATAAAATAAAAACAATGAGTAGCCTTCCACCACTGAAGGTACCTATGAGAACCAAAGAAATTGGTTGAGTAACATATGGTTAGACTTTCACAAAAAAACTTTATTTAGTCTGACTATAGTTTGGGTATCACAATAGCTTCATCAGAGACTGGATAAAGATAAAATTGAGATGCAACAGAAACTTATATACATAGCACATTCAAAAGCTGATCGTTATACGTATTTCTTAAAATAACATTAAGGTTATTTTTTCCCTCAGGGCTCGTCCGCGGTTTAGCCGCCCCGATAGCACTGCAGCCTTTGGCTTATTGTGCATGCCCTTAGTCTTTTTATGCCACCCATTACAAAATTCCTGTGCCTTGAACTAGTCTGCACAGCGATTCAGGGGCGTAGATAATACAATTTTCTCGGGGGGGTAACATAAAATATACCTAAATTATATATATATATATATATATATATATATATATATATATATATATATATATATATATATATATATATATATATATATATATATATATATATATATATATACATGTATATTAATACATGTTTACAGGTATGTATACTTAGGACACACTGTTCATACGTTGCTGACAAATGCCATACATTTCTCTCATTATATGTTATATGCATACGCGTAATTTTTAGTTAAATGATTTTTATTCCAATAAAAAAAGACCAGTCGCAGTAAGTACGTTATGGTAGAATTTTGATATTTTTAATTCCAAATATGTCTTTTATTTCATGGAAGACATCAAATTTGGTGGATACTGTAACATTTATAGTAAAAACCATGTACCATATTTCCTTAGAGTAACTTTATTGTTTAAAAAATATAAAAAACTTACGAAAAGCACCAAAATTATCCCGAAAAAACTAGTCCGATTTTTCTGGTGAATTAATCAATGCAAGCAAGTTAGACAAAAGCTTCACTTTCGAGCACTGATATTCACAAAAAGTTTTTTGACAAAAATACAAAAAAAAATACATGGAAATTGTCAAACAACCCCTCTCACAAAAAGTAGTCATTTTTTTTACAAAAATTGGCTTCAGTAGTGTTACACGAAATTCCAATAAAAGTCTTTTTACGAAAATGAGCTGAAAGGTTTTTTACACGACAATTTGCTAAACAAATTTCTTTCAGGAAAATTCGAAAATATATTTTTTATGTGAATTCACAAACATCTTTTTCATAATAACTTGTTGAATATTACTCATTAATTACTAACATTTCACCACAATTTGACCAAAAATGATTTCTAGGGAAATACTTTTAAAAAATCTACGAAAACTGACTAATATAATTTGCACGAAAATTTGCTG
This sequence comes from Tillus elongatus, assembly GCA_964006375.1. NCBI lineage: Eukaryota > Metazoa > Arthropoda > Insecta > Coleoptera > Cleridae > Tillus > Tillus elongatus. The sequence goes on from OZ023263.1 coordinate 162,153,083, forward strand.
ATAAAATATATAAAATTCAAATTACATAATCTGTGCTAGTTAATCATTGGGTAAGATTCATTTTCACAGCTTACATATTATCTATTATAATACATAACTAGGTAGATAACTCACGAAAGAAGGTTTTTCTGTTGTCTGTTTAGCTAGTTTTTCTTCTTCAGTTTTTTATATGGATTGAAGAAGTAACCAATTCGTTACGAAATTGAGACGTGAATTTCTGAGTTCTCCAGTATTTCATTTTCCTGTTTAAGTACAATTCGTACAATAAAAAGATAAAATGAATGACCAATGAACAATAAACATTTTTTATTATATCATCTCACAAAAAAAAACTTGTATTGGAAATATTTGTTTCACATACGCAAATATAAAAAATGCAAAGCAAAAAAAAAACTAAATGTCTCATAAATATTACTGAATATTGACTAAAATAGGGAGTAAAACAAAAATTAAAATAGAAAAAGAAGAAATGTGCGGTCTCGCTCTGGTTCCAGATGTTGATATATTGTATATTATACATACTATGTATAGTGTACTATTTAACTAAACTAATAAATCTAAATGACTAAATGTCTCTTTTGTGAACTGGCAAATCTATTCAGAACTAAATCTATGTCAATATCAATATCTCTGTGGATATGTAACAAGGCTAAACCTACAAGTCTATCTTGTTTCATAGTAGATCTTAGCCACGTTTTCAGCCTTCTTAGACAGGAGAAACTTCTTTCTGCTGATGCCACACTAACAGGTAAAACAGAAAGTAAATGGAGAGCCATATTTATATAAGGATAAATGTTTGTATCGCATTTCAAAAATGCTTCATGCGCTGTTTCGCATGCTTCACCATCATTTTCCTTCCATTTATTCACCCATATATCTATTTCCGAATCCAACATTGACATTATGAACTCCTTTCCTTCGTGGGAAAAATTTGATATATACTCTGCTGTATTTAGCTTGAGTAATCTAATTTCACTTTGGCTTTGACGTAGTAACACTGCAGGCACTAAGTTTGTGCTTTCGAGGGCTGAAAATAATTTAGAATTGAATCTGAAATTTAAATCTTGAATCACATCATCCAAGAGTGGAATGAATATACTTATTTGGTAATATTCTTCCGGATTTTTAGTTGCAATATTACAACGATGTACCTGACGTACATTGAGTCGAGGAATTGTTATGTTAATATTCATATTTTCATAGTGGATTCGGAAATGTCTCTGAAACATGATTCTGCATTTTCTCGTCTTTGATTTAAAACTGATATGAGATTTCGCAGTTGAGATTGTGCTAAAGTCTTGTCAATATTTTTGGTTTGGAAAATTTTGCTAAGGCTCAATGTTAAACTCAATAAACTAGATAAGCAACACAGTGAGATAATGAAATTAGATTTTAACAGTGAATCTAACAACGACTGAGCTTTAGAGGAAGAATCATTTTCCTTCCACTTGCTTATGAGTTCCAGGGCATCAATTATGTTTTCAAATGACTCCTTAAATCTGATAACTGAATCATGTCGTTCTGACCACCTAGTTTCGCAAAGACTTATCAGTTGTTGATTGTTCACGAATTTTAGTACTTTATTTCTTTTAGCAGAAGCGTTGAAGAAAAGTATTACCTCCTTCATAGTACCTACAGTGTTTCTTATATCCTTTGTATTGCTCGACTTAGATATGGACAGATTTAGCGTATGGCTGTAACAGGGACATTTAATGGCGTTTTTCGCATTTTTTTGTATTTCTGTAACAGCTCATTTTTGATCTGATAGCATGACACTACAGGTATCGGTTCCAATGCCAACACAATTCGCTAGTGGCAAGCCAACCCTTCCTAAAAAAGAAACCACAGTTTTCCCCAATATTTCTCCAGTGATAATAGGTTCTTGTGTAAAGCTATCATAGTTTTCAGCGTGGCAATCCAAGGAACCTATGAAATTTTCTCGTATGTTTTGTTCATCTAAGTAACGAACTACTAAAGACATTTGGGATATTTTAGTTATATCTGTAGTCTCATCGAAAATAATGCTGTAAAATTTACTTCTCTTCACCTTGTTAATTATGGTATTTATGATTTCGCCCCCGCAACAATTAATTATTTCATTTTGAATCGTTGGGCTTATATATTTTGTGCGTTTTGATGCAGACTCAAAATGATTTTTCAATACCAAGTCATCCCCACATGTAACTATACGATGCCTAATAATTTCCCTCAAATTTCCTTCGTTTGATTCTGAAGGCACTGTAACTTATGTTTTCTCTTGATGCCCCCGTAGTAAAATGTTTTGACGACCCAGAAAGGTTATAGTATTTATAATCGACTTTATTTTATTTCGATTCTCTGTAATTTGCTCCGTACGCCGCGAATCTAATAAATTCACAATTTCTTTTTTAGGGTTTTCAAACGTGTCTGAGAAACTACTACCAAACAACACAGCTTGTTTATGATATTGACATGAATCATGTGTGGTTAAATCTCCATCTTTGCCAAAAATTTTCGAATATTTTTGAGAGGTACTGAAACAAGTTTTTTGAGTGGGGTGGCATTATGAACTCCACCACATTTGGCGAACAATACACAGTATTTGCAAAACACTCCTTTTAAAATCTTCGAATAAGTCAGCCAGTGAAATAATTTGAAATGTTTTTTTTTGATAAATAGCAATTAATACTTTTTTTATTCTTGAGATGGACTGAATAAGGAAATGTAAAATTCTCGTCAGGTACAAAGGCGTTTTTCAAAATATTATACTTTTCCTTATCCGAAATATTGCTTATGCCAACATAACTTGCTACGTCAACTTCCGATGAAAGTTTTTCTTCTTCAGGATCTGTTTGTTGTATCTCGTGTAATTCTGCTAAAATTTTTGAACTTTGTTGCTGTTCCCGATAATCGACTTCACTTGAACTCTCGTCAATTATTTCAGATGACTTTTGATCATTCTCCTCATTTTCAGTGGAATCGTGGATGGTGTTTCGTTTTTTACAAATAAAATAATCCAAAGTTTTCTGGCTAATTCGCTTATTCATTCTAAAAATTATGAACCAAAGACGAGAGTTAATATTCAAAATTAGGCTGTTTTAAAGCAGCTTTAACCTTGTTATTTTGTTTTTGATAATTTCTTCTACTTTTCCCCACGATAGATTATAAATGTTAAATGTCACTAAAACTGTTTATAAAGTTACAACGAATCGCCAACTTGACTAAAATGAACAATAAATAAACACTTCCACTCCACTAACTGAAATACTTTTCAAATACTGATTGATTCAGTATTCAATATTAAATTCTGTGATTGCACTGTAAACTGTATCAGCACTTATTTCAATTTTATTCTGATATCTGATCGACCAACACACTCAAGAAACATTAAAGACTGACACTATTTACTAGCAGAGTTTACAGTTTTTGGCTATTTTATTTCACATTTCTTATTCGATTTTTATGATAGTGAAAGTCAAAGCAGGTTTGTTTATTTTATTATGGGCACTAAAAAACGATGCCTGACTTAAAATAATTCTTATTTTAGGAATTTTAAAATATTACAGGAAGACGGAAGAATGAGAACGAAATTCATTGTTATGTATATATTTCAACCTGCTAGGGACAAGCGGCATGTTGTATGTCGAGAATAAATTGAACTCGTATTTTTTCGAAGGTCCCAGAATCCCAATTATGAGAACTGAACATCGTTATCTTCATTCACTGAAGGGGTGGTGTCCAGATGTTATTATTTTTATGACCTGTTATTTACTCTCGACATTGTAGCACATCCAGCACAGCATAGGGACTAACCTAGTCACATCTATATACTACACTATAGTTAAATATTAGTTAATTTTTAATTAAAAAAAATCACTAAAAGAGAGGTATCGATGAGGAGACTTGCAAATTTTTTTTCAAATGAGCGGGAACTAGGACCCCTAGAACACATATCCGGGGTCAGTTTGAATTATTATATGTTATATATATATATATATATATATATATATATATATATATATATATATATATATATATATATATATATATATATATATATATATATATATATATATGTGTGTGTGTGTGTGTGTGTCCCCGTCTGATAACTCAAAAAATAATTAACCGATTTCGATGAAACTGCAAATGCTTTTCTTTTATTAATGACTTGGATGAGTTCGTTTGCCAGGAAAATCGGACGTGGTTTTCCGGGAAAATTTTGAGGTTTTAAAAAAAATTTCCCCGAAAATTACAAAGCTGTTCTAATGATATTTAACAAATATATTGCCTTAAGAGATACCTTACTACGTACCAAAATTCAACTTTCTAAGTTTATAGAAAATTGAGTTATTCAAATTTTGAATTTTCTTTCGAAAAAAATTTTTTTCTCCGAAAATTACAAAGTTATTCTAATGAAATTTGGTGGATATCTTGACTTAGGAAAGACGTCACTACATACCGACATTAAACTTTCTAAGTTTATATAAAATTGAGTTATTAAAGTTTGAAGCATTTAATAAAAAATCACTGCCATAACGCACTTGCTGCGTCCCGTTAGTTTTTGTTATATCATGCTGCGAACAGGGTAAAACAGTGAAATATAGAACTCTCATAACTCCCGATACACTAAATAAATTAAAATAAATATGTAGTTCCAAGCTTTTAAAAACTGCTCTAATTCACTGCAGTGCGTTATGTATGATAATAGTAAAGCCACAAGTATAACAGCATATTAGTAGTTACTAGGTACTTATTGTATCCACTGATACCAGTTAAATACTTCCTGTTTCCACATTTAGAAAATGTACTTACCTATTTCGTACTCTTATGACAAATTGTTTTTTCAATTATATTTTTATTCCTGGGGGGGGGGTAATTACCCCCTATACCCCCCCCCCTTATCTACGCCATTGCATCGATTGGTATAGTGAAGTTTTATAATGCTCTGTCTCCGGTCTAGACTAACCGTAGATCAGTTATCTTTTGCGGTCCAGAGCTATACACTCACACAAGATGTGCTGGGCTGATTTCCCCCCTCGCCGCAGAGTCTGCATGCGAGGTCCCTCGAACCGCCTCATTTTATGCAGGTGTTTCTTGACGGCCATGGGTCCCGTCAAGAGACTTGTTACGTTTCTGAGCTGTCCTCTGCTAAGATTTACATTAAGGTTATACAAAGAATAGTGATAATGTGGTACTCAAGTCTATAGAAATAAAATTATAATATAATAGAATTCTCTTAAAGGAAAGTAACAGTACATGTTGTCAGGATACACACAAAAGAATTACACTCATTAAGTAGATATGTTTAATAAAGGAAAGCTATTGATATCTAGCTGGTCGTTTAGTAATAATCCTGATTTCTTATATTTGTTAACCTAACCATGTGTGTTACTCAACCAATTGTGATAGATTGTCATCAAGTATCGGCTAAATCAATTCAAGTAGCAAAGAAATAACGAAGTTTATCATACTTTATGATAATTAGAGTGCATCGATATTGTATTCTATAACTAACAACTTACCTGTAATGCTCATGCAATAATTCGGCTTAAAATAAACAAATAAACACTTTCTTTTGAAGTAGTAATAACAGCGACAAACTTTGCTTGCACTTTTCAAATAACTACCGCTGTAAATGATAAGGTGCAGTGTTGCCACTTTGCATCATGTACAATGGGTTACTGATTCAATACTTCTAAGTACCATTGGAATTTGAGAGTCAAATAGTTTGTACATAGAAAGTTAAAGCTGAAAGAATACAAAGGACTTTAAGGTACCTTCGGGAGGTAAATACACACAACATGAACAACCGGCACGGTAAACAAAGGGTTAAATAAACTTCATGCCTTATAAGGCCATATATTTTAGACTTTTTGAACAGAGATAAAATTACTTAAATAGTCTTTATTTTACTTCATTTATTTTCATGAAAAGCTGATTGTTTTCTTTTTTGCCAAAGGTAACTTAAAAATAATTAATACCATCAAAAAGTACGCTGAATATGCTTTCCAGAAATGTGTCGCATGACCAACAAGGGGGTGCTTCAAAAAATGTCGATAATGCCACCAAATAGTTGCAAATAATCTGTTATGCAACCATACATAATTTGAGTGTGATGCCTTTCTTGGTTTAAAAGTTATGGCCTTGTTGAGTTAGTTATGCAAAACCCAGTGTAAGTATCTCAGTTTGAGGTAAAACAGCGGCATAAAATATTTGTTTAAAATTTAATCCTATAGGTAACCCTCAAACACCCCGCTGGTTATATTTGGAAAATAGTGTTTGGCTCGAATGATGCTTCTTGATGCATTTATAATTGTTACTGCTTTCCAGTTTTCTATGGGATTGGGTCTTTTTGATATTTGAGGGAAACATGTTTTTTTGCAAAAGACTTGACACCCTGTATCTGGAAAATACAGAGATTTGGGACTACACTTGTATACACTTTTTGGCTTGAGATTATATGAGAAATCATGTCATGGAGTTTTGCCTTGTACTTAACAATACTCTTTGCCTTTTTTCAAGCATGTTTCCCTGAATTTCTTTCAGCAATCATCTTTTCGCTCAGCTCTTCTAGCAAACATTTATTCGTCTTCATCATTTTTTCCATGTCTGCTTTTCAAAAGCTTCTATTCTCTTCATGTGCAGCTTATTCAAAGCCCAGATTTTCGCTTCATATATACAGGGTGTTAAATAACTGGATGTCAATAATAAAAGGAGTTAATCTGTGTATAATTTAAAGAAAAAATGTTCATATAAACATTGGTCCGTTTTTGCTTTATTTTTGAAATACATGGTGTTAAAAAGTTTCTTTGTCGTTTTATTCCTTTTAGGTTGAAAAGTGGATTAGATATTTTTATGAAACTTGCTGGGTGTACACTTGTATTTTTCTATCTAATCGCCATTTTGGTCAATGTATTTTTGTAGGCGCTATGGCAGTTTTGTATGTCCGTTTCATACTCGCCCCCAAAACGTTGAATAAGCGTTGGACCTCATCTTCTGCTAAAGGCATTCCGGCCAAATGTTATTTTAACTTAGGAAATAATTAGTAGTTACTGGGTGCCAAGTCTGAACTATATAGAGTGGGTGGTGGGTGATGATGTCCCATTCAAATTGTTGCAGGGATGTGACGATTTTACGGGCGACATGGAGGCGAACGTTCTCCGTGGAGAAGGCTTGCGCCCTTGCTCAAAATTCCTCTCCTCTAGTTCAAAAATCATAGGATCATACGATCTTGATGCATGATTTGTTCAATCTTCAAAACTATCTCATCCGAAATTGACAGTCTCCCGCTTCTTTCTTTGTTGTAAATTTCAGTGCGGCCAGTTGTAAACTCCCTACACCACTTTTGACATTTTTGGCATCAATGCATGACTTTTCATACACATCTGTTACTTAGCGATAAATTTCCATAGGTTTAACGCCTTTTACGTTCAAACACTGAATAACTGTGCAAACGTCGCACGTTGCGGTAGTGGCAAGTGGGAGTTCCATTACAAAAGGCTACCGACCCAAACTGATGGGCAGTATCGAATAAAAATATTGTTTTGTTCGTTACTAAAAAGTATCTCATAAAAGTATGGAATACATTTTTATAATGAACACTATATCGATACAGACAGAGAGACTTTTATATATTGTTTATAACCTATACAATACAATAGATCTCTGTTTTCTGGTCACATCAGGCCAGCAGTGAACTAAGGTTCTCCATCTGTTTCAGTGCTATTCGATACATATTTGGTAAATGCACTATTAAAAGAGATATGGGATTCTGTATCGATAATGTGATATCTTTTTATATTAAATATAGATGTAGATATTACATCTCTGGCCTCACAGTTGTTCGATTTTTCCCCTGTAACCAGTTTCGTTGCTATATCACACGACGTGTGATTTGCTATTTAACGCTAGAGAAAAATCATGTTTCTTGACAAAAGCTGGGACAAGACTGCCAAAAATAGTGAATACATTTCATCGAATAAATAGTCGATGCTATATTTGCGTATCAATATTTATATCGATATAAAAATGTAAAATGTATCGATACTTTCCAACATTAGCCAAGACTGAGCATCCCAGAGTCACAGTAGGCTGAGCGACGGTTTGTTTGGGAGTGGGGGAAGCAACAAACACAGCAGTGTGGCCAAGAGCCGCGCGAACAGTTTCTCTGAGGCCCCAGCGCTTTAGAGACCATATTTTTGGGAGGAATGCGGCGAGGATGAAGAAACGTCCTACCACTACCTATGTGAATGCGAGGTTCTTAGAGTCTTCGAGCAGAATTGTTCGGATCGTGGACTCTGCAGAGGAATCAGGTAAGTACCGTCCAAATGAAGACCGTCACGGCCTTCATTTCAAGGTCGAGGCGGTTTGGCGACGGAACCGAGGAAGAGTAGAGCATGGTTGCTGGGGTTGGCAAAAAGGGCCCATTGTGGCCTACTTGCTTGGCGTTAGCCTCCCCACCACTGCTACTACTACTACTTATTTTTGGGATCAGCCTCGTAGCATACTCGCCGATTTTTCAGGTTGCAGTAACCGTAAATGTCGTTGATGCTCCAGGAGACTCCTTGTTCGACAATTCTTGTTGTTTGCCCTATGTATGCGAAACAGCATACATATAATAATAATATAGTGTAAATCTTACATTCATGTGTGTTATTAAATATTATTATCATTTTGTAATTGTTACTGGAAAAAATATTAGAAAATCAAAATATCAATATCTACAAAGTTTTTGAAGGTGATCATTAATAACTAAGATACTGTATCATAATTGTTTTCTTTCAATGTCAGTTACCAACATAATTTGTAATTTACAATTTGTCAGTTTTGTAGAATGTCTTTTTGGTAAAAAAGACAGAATTATGAAAATTGAGGGTTATAGTGTATTTCTGTTTTAGTAGCTTTTATGCTATAAATGTAAACCTGCATATTTTCTTCATTTATTATGTGCTACATACTAAATTTTGAGCAATTTGATACTGAAAGAATCTAAAAAAAAATCAAATTCTAAACTTAATTACCCATTAACCTAAAAACTTTAATTTTAATACATAATATAATTGCTATAAAGGCAATAATAAGTAAACCAAATTTTATGAAAATAACTTTGTTTCAACCATTTGGTTTTTTAAAAGAAAATTAACATTTTTATTTGTAAAACTGGTTTTATTTGGCAAGCCAACGAATTTATCCAAGCTATTTACAAAAGGAATATATTTGCCAAATTTCATCAAAACTACCAGTTAATTTTTGAATGATTGAACCGATATAAAAAATAATGTTATGTGTATGAGGTAAGCCGAAAATTTCCCCTTCTTACTATAAAAGAAATGGCGTAGACTAACATTTAAATTTTATTTTTCAATACAGTCGTCCCCTCTTACATCGATTCACTTATTACATCGTTTCAGCAACAATTCGTTTACCCTAAAAAACTGCAGCTTTCACCTCCTCGTCGTCACTAAAATGGCGCCCGAGGAGGTCCCTTTTCAAATTTCTAAGTAGGTAGTAGTCACTGGGGGCATATCTGGACTATATGGAGCGTGATTAATTTGTTCAAAACCGCAGTCACGAATTTCGACTTGTGCAATTTCAGCAGTGTGCATGGGTGTATTGTCATGGAGCAAACGCACGCCTCTGGTCAGTTTCCCAGGTCTTTTCTCCACAATATTTTGTCGTAATTTATGCAGGAGTGTTGCATACTATGCCCCATTGACTGTGGTGTTGCGTCCTTTAAATTATATAAGAAGAATACTCTTACAACCCCAAAAAAATCGTAGCCATCACTTTTTTTTGTCGACTGACAGATCTTGAACTTTCTTGGCGGTGCTTCTCATTTACGCCTCCATTCCATGGACTCCGTTTTGCACAAAGGATTATAGTAGAGAACCACGGTTTCATCCCCTGTGACATGCCTTCAACACGTTCACGTTTCCTCCACATAGGTCCAAAAAGGATCGGGTACATTCGACACGATGATGGCGCTAAACTGCTGAAAGATGTTTGAGGACCCACCTTGCACTAACTTTATTAATGCCTAAATGTTCGTGGAGGATTCAGCAAACGATGGTACCCAAAAGCCCCGAGATTTTGAGGATTCTTTCACCTTCAAGTGTGGATTGCTTAACACGACATCCTCAACAAGGTCAATCTATCTGTCATTGTTCTTCCTGGTCTTAGTGTCATCTTCCAAAGATTCCTGCCACATTCAAAACCGTTTTAATCAATATTTTACTACAGAATAGACTGAGACTTTTCCTTGTACACACCATCCAGCCGATATTTGATGCTTTGAGGTGGAAAATGTTGCCGAGTAAGGAACTTCTGACATCTTAATGAACAAATGTTAGTTATCAGAAAACTAATTGACATAAATTCCATTTTTGTTTCTTCCAAGGCTATAAGACTTGAACCAATTTCTTACCAAAATTTGACAGGCTGCGATACCCTGGATTTGTGTCAGGCAGGGAAATTTTGGAACTTACTTTATAAATGTCAAATTATACTAGTAGCTATCTCAGAATTTTTTTAAAGATATTCGACAATAAATATGGATAAGCTATGTTTTGGAGCTAAGTTTTATATGAAGAGTGGTCACAGAAATATTGGTATTGGACAAAGTTATGATTACGGGAAGCTTTGATCAAAATTTCTAAGTGACATTTCAAGCTGGATTTAGTAGTTGAACAATGTGGAGAAAAGTATCAAAATCGTGTCACTTTTTATACATATCCAAGCGTGTGTTTTCATGTATAAGACATAATATATAATTGTAGATTAAATAAATAAATATATAATTAATATTTTTTATAAAAAGACCAAGCTTATGTCTCAAAGACATCATGAACTATTTCAAATAGCTCCGAACCAGTGCCATCGCTGCCAAAGGTTTGGTCACTCCCAACAGTCTTGTAGGCGAGCCCCCCGCTGCGTAAAATGCAGCAGCCCCCATTTGTCTGTGGAGTGTAAAAAGCCCCTATCCGTCGACACAACTTGCTGCACCTGCGAGAAGGGTCACACCGCCAACTATGAAGGTTGCCGGAAATTCCCCAAACCCAACAAACAGACCTCCCAACGAAAGCCACAAATTTCGTATACGGCTGCCACTGGATCTTCCTGCCCCGCTCAACCCTCAACAACCCCGAAACCGGCTACACCCAAGCCGAACCCAGCTCCCCCTGCAAAAGCAGCTTCTACTGCAAAGGCAGCTCCCGCCATAGACATGTCCAGTGCACTCTTCCTTATTACCACGATCAATTTCACACAGCTGAAGTTGGTCGCGGGGAATGTCCTGAACATTCTTCTTGAACAACTTCCCCTGATCTGCTGACGCTGATCACTTCCGCCATCCCGCTAATCCCCGAAATCTTGTCAATCTTCAAGAAGTAAATGATTTCTCGAAGAAAGTCACAATCCCTGCAGGTTGCATCATTGAATGCAAACGGACTAGCCTGCAAAAGAAAGTGGCTCCAAGAATTCGCCTAACGCTTAAAGCTGGACGTTATTCTAGTCCAGGAAACCAAAATGCGTCTTCCAACCAATCCGAAACTCCCCAACTATACACTGTACCGCAATGAGCGCACCACATCCAGAGGTGGCGGCACGGTAGTGTATGTTAAGACAAATATTGACCACCACCCTCTCAGTACGCCAGCCCTGCAGAATATCGAGGCTACGCAAATCGTAGTCAACACTTCCTCTGCAGGCCCAATGAAGCTCATTTCTGCATATAACCCACCACAAAAGAGAATTCTAGACGCCGACCTAGACCTCTTATTCGATACCAATCAGCCCATAATAATTGCTGGCGATTTAAATTCCAAACACCCCAATTGGCATAATGCCAACACAAATGGGAGAATCCTCCAAGCCTATGTCGAAAACCATGCAAACTGCACGGTTGACGCTCCCCAAATACCCACACACTTCGGCAGTGCGGGTAGACCCGATGTGCTCGACATAGTAATCGTGTCGAACACCACCCTTCTCCATGAAATATCAACCCCAAACGACCTCTCTTCGGACCATAACCCAGTCATGTTGCAGATCGGCGACGTCAGCGACGATCCCGCCCTCCCAAGGAAAAAGGTACTGTGGTCAGTTTTCACAGATCACCTTAAAAACACCCTTGGCAATATTCCGGTTATCCGCAGCATCCCCGAACTCGAGGGTGCAGTGGATAATCTACAGTCCAAAATTCAATATTCTATCGAACATGCATCAAGGACGTACCCCGCCCAGAGCAATCTGCCACCATTTCCGTCCAGTATCAGAGAAATGATACTCGAAAAAACCGCGTACGTAGACTAGCTCAACGCACCGGAAACCCCATCGCCACCGAGACGAAAACAGACTCATCAAACAAGTACGATCCGCCCTACAAGAACTCCGCAACAATCGTTGGGAGGAGCGCTTGCAAACTCTGTCTACCCAAGAGAATTCCATCTGGAAAATGGCTAAAGCCCTTCGCTCCCAAAAACTTCTGATATCCCCACTTCACGTATACATGGATGCGGAGAAAGCTACTGCATTGGCGGATCATCTGGAGTTACAATTCAGAAGTGTTTTGGGCCCGTGGCTCTTTATAATTTATTTGGATTCCTTATTTCTACAGCAAACAAAAGGAAAAATTGTGAGCTTTGCCGATGACACCGCACTATTTTACGATGATGACACATGGGAATCGTTGAAATTAAAGGTAGAGCAAGATTTCCACGCAATGAAAAAGTGGTTTGATTGCAATAACTTGGCGACAAATGTAGAGAAAACACATTACATAACTTTCTCGAATTATGGTAATAATCAGCCACAATATACATCGCTAAGGGTATCCAGGGAAATAGGTGGGGGGTCGAGCTGCTGCTTGTCGTCTTAGAGATGTGAACGTAGTTCAAAAATGGTTCCTGAGAATAATACTTGGGAAACCACGTGATTACTCGTTGGATTACTGTTTCCCGAAGCTGATGTAATGAACCTGGAACAGTTATTTGCATACAAAGTTATTCTGCGCATGAGACGATCTACTAACGATAATGTATCTTGTGACATTACATATGACTTACGAAGAGGACACTATGGCCTGAAAACTAATAGATCAAATAAGACAGTGGGACAACATAGCTACGGCTACTATTCTACTCGTTTATATAATAAACTGCCAGACGATATAAAGAGTATCACTTCGAGAAATGCATTCAAACGAAATTTGAGAAAATGGGTACTTGCATCTGCGGACCCAATTCACCGACTTGTTCATGGATACCAGACTTGATCGACTGGATATACAAACAATGAATGTGAGTGCGTGTGAGTGAGTGTGTGTGCACTAGTGTGTATGTGTTGTGAAAAATGTTTGGTGTGTATGGAGAGTGAGAAGTCTATGATGGTGATACTAGGGGAATAAAGCTGGGGTGGGATGTACAGAGTCGGTTTGTTTCGCAGAGGATCACAATGTTATGAATCTTATGGGGGGACCGCTAGGTTTCACTTACCTTGATGCCGTGAGAAAATTGATTATAATCTTATATGGGATACCCGATTATCCGTTGTGCTGATTCAAAATTAGAAATTGAGAATTTTTTTGTATGGAAGACTTTAAAATGATATAAGAAACCCATAATCCACACACAAGCTGTGCTTTAGTGGATATTGTTTGGTTTATTTGTTATTTGTTGTAATTTCTTTCTAAACAATTTATATTTTACATGTATAATTAATATGGATGCAAAAAAACTTATATTATATAATAGGCAGAAACACAGAGAGAACTCTCTTCAAAAAAACTAATTACTGAGCGAGTTCACCATGCGCCAGCGGCTGAGTTTAAGCGCTTATCTGCTGACTACCTAAACATTTCAGCAGATGGTGATGAACACACTGTTGAGTTCGAGCACTAAATCTTCATACTTCATACTATTAATGGCCTAAGCTGTCGACGCGGTCTCGTTACAAAAAATTCTCAGCTGAAATACTACAATTCACTAAGTGAAGATTGGAACCTGCGATAAGCACACTTTGAGAACCCAAATCACCACACCACACTTTGTTGTTGTTGTTCGCGCTTTTTTTGGTTGCCGATAATTTTCCATTAGCCCATTGTCCGATTTAATTTTCCGGTCGAGCGTTAGGTCATGCACGTACTTTTCTATAAAATGTTCCATCGTGGCTCCAACCATTATGTAGTTTTTATTATTACTACAATTATTTTTAATATAATTAACTAAGCTTTTTTTGTAAATCAATCAGTTTGGAATACACGGGGACACGAATCGCCTAGGGACCCTTCAAGGCTCACAAAACACACTCAGACTGGGCCACGGTTTGAATAAAGGTATAAACAAATGGGAGATACAAAGGATCTTAAAACTAAGCTTTACAAATGATTCTTTACAATATTTAGTTAAATGACTAACAAATGATTATTACACATACTGTTCACATCGTAAAACCAAATTATTGTTAATTTATATAGTATTTCTTACCTCTCAACTATATATACCCATACATAAATATTTACACACATACACACTTACATCTATAAGCGACCCACATACTCATATACATAAATATCCAAACATATACGACTACTATTTCTATGCCTATCTTTACAGATGCCGCGTGTTTTCATAACGTTATGGTTTTAGCTTAATTTTTTTTATGTGTTTTAACAACCAATCGTTTATGTTTTTCTGCTTTGTTTGTAGCAACTGTGGCAAGCTAAAGGGGCAATCAACACCCGCCCAAACATGCACTTGATTACAGAATTCATTTATTTCTCGTTTTTTTAAGCTGCACTCTAGTAGCATGTGCTGAGTGCTCCCCAGCTCTCCACACTCACAAAGTGGGTCGTTTCTTAAGGCTATTTTATGCATGTAAACAGGTACCATTATATGATTAAAGCGTAATCTGCAAATAATGGAAATTTCCATTTTTTTATAATATAATTTAGCAAACCATGGCTTCACCGGTAGTGTTGGTTGTACTTGCTTATAACATAAACCTTTTGTATTTTGTTTGCATTCCTCTTCCCATTTTTGATGTGATTGTTTGCTGAGATACACCCAGAAATCTTGCACTGGGATTTTGTATGTTTCGGTAATTCCGTCGTTTGTCGCTTGCTTGGCCAGATTATCCACTATTTCGTTTCCCTGTATGCCAGAATGTGCTTTTGTCCACACCAGTACAATATTTTTACCCTGTGCTCTTGAATGTTTTATGGCATTAATTGTTTGAGTCAGGAGATAATTGTTTTTGCTTCTTTTGTGGGAACCGCTATAAATGACTTGAATAACACTTTTGCTGTCAGAAATGATTAATATCTCACTGTTTTCTATTGTATCAGTATACTGGACTGCTTTATGAATTGCTATAATTTCTGAGGTAAATATGGGATTAAGTTTAAACTTTTCTGCAAATTGCTTCTGTGGATCATAAAAAGCACATCCAACTCCCTCTTCGCTTTTCGACACGTCAGCACCACACTTTAAAAAACTTGACGATCGCTTTACTAGTTTAATTCTGAATTATTCATCCTCTGATGACCCTAACTTGTTTAGTGAAACGATCGTCAGGTTTTTAAAATCTGTTGTGGTTATTTCGGTCCCCCAAGTGTGCTTAATACTACAAATTTGCAACACCACTTTGCATAGAACAGATAGGATGTGTTTCGGGTATACCACATTCTGTGCACTTATGTTATCTAATATTCTAGTTGCAATATATTTAGAGTATAGCTTTGATCGATAATTGTTTATGCCGTTTTCCACTGTTTGTGTCTTTTTCCTTCCAGTATATGTACCTATATGTTGCTATTTTTTATGTTAAATAGTTTCCGCTGTAACATGACTATCATATTACCTATGTTGAACCAAAAAATTTTTTTGTTATAAAAAAAAATCATTAAAATGTATATTCCTGATGCTGACTATTCTGTGCTGCTGTTTTGAGACTAAGAAGTAACTAGCAAATAATCATAATCATTGTACTAAAATTACTTTTATGAAAACAAACATTGTGTCCTGTGCATATTGCATATACAAATACAAACTAATCATGGTTGTGGTTGCCAGTGAATCGATAAATCTTAGATAGGAATCTAATCTAAATGTTCCTGTTTCTCTGAACCTGTGGCGATTTCTGTTTTCTGTCAGATGAGTGATGACTCATGACAACTGTCAAGGTTTATTTGAGGTTATTGGGACTGGGACACAAGATGTCAACAAACATCATTCCAACTCCAAAACTAATAGTTTTCGATTTAGGTAATATGTAAATATATAAGTAATATATTGTCAAAATAAACTAAATGACCCTTCACATTTTAGATTATACGCTTTGGCCTTTTTGGGTTGACACGCATGTCACTCCACCATTTCGTAAAACGTAAGAATTGAAGTACACAATACGTAGGTATGATTTGTAGAGTTGACTTTGTGTAATCTTTAAAATAATTTATAGATCAAACGGAAACGTACTAGATGCAGGTGGACAAAAGGTCATTTATTACCCAGAAGTTCCAGATATTTTGGAAAGGTTATTTCATGATGGATTTACCTTAGGTGTGGCGTCGCGTACAAGCGAAATTGAAGGTGCTAGACAGCTACTAGATTTGTTTGGTTGGGCAAAGTTTTTTAAATTTCAAGAAATATATCCTGGATGTAAAGTAGCTCACTTTGAGAGGTAAGTAAATACACAATTTGGTTAGGGTTCAGCCCAAATTTCGCATACCTAGTGTTATTATTGTGAACGTTTTTCTTTCAATAAAATTTTAGCTAGATTTAAGGTGTTGAGGAGAAAGAACTCGCTGGATTTATCGATTGGCTGTAGAGTGGTTATCTTATAGTATGCGTCTATTCTCAAAATATGCATCAACATAGAAACAAAATCTTGTGTACGCAATGATGAACTTTCAGCAAATTTAATAGCTATTTTCAGCAGTCAGTATAGTTGTTTTTTGTAGAAAGGTGGAACCACACAACGATGAACTTTCAGCAGATTTAAAGCTATTTTCGCCAAATAGCATAGTTGTTTTTAGCAGAAAGGTAGAACCAGATGTATCACATGAGATCATCATCATTACAATCTAAAGGTGATGTCACCTATTTGTAGTCATAACTATGATTCTCTCTCCATCAGCTCTTTTCACTTCATTATAGCTTCGACACTTCGTCACTTATGTCAGCTTTTTAAGAGGTCTCCTTTTGGTCTACCTCTTCCAAGTATATGTCTTTCAAGGCATGTACAACAAATTATCACTTCCTCCTCTCGATTTCTTTTGACAATTATCTTTGTTCTCTGACCTCTTTGAGTACACTTTCATCCACCTTTCTTTTGGTGTACCCTATTGTTGTCATTTTTCTCCATATTCACATTGCAAAAGCTACTATTCTCTTTATGTCCTGCTTATTCAAAGTTTACCTTTCCACAGCGTACATTATCACACTCCATACATATGACTTGAAGCTCTTCCACAGGTCCCAAATTAGTTAGTGGATTACTTTGTTTATTGAGTGGTTTGCCTTTGTGATCCTTACAGTTATTGCTACATTTACCATAAATGGTAAATGTGCAGATTACCTCCCGAACTCTTTTTTTCTTCAGAAACATGTCTAGGACACCCCCCCCCCCCTCCCGATACACAAACCACAAGAATTTGCTTCTTCACAAAACACACACCCCCTCCCCCAAGGAAGTTACGGGATCAAGAGTGAATAAGGGTGCTGGACGGGGTAGGTAGTAAAAAGGAAATATGAGCAGAAAATGTGAAGAAAGCGGCTTCAAAGATATCTTTTTCACATCTTGAAGCCATATCCCCCGTAAACCCTGCTCACCCCGCACAGCACACCTATTCACCCCAGGTCCCGATACTTCCTTGGGGGATATGAACAAGCAATTTTTCTCGTGGTTTATGCGAGGGTAGATGTATGCACGTGAGAGGGGAAGGGAAATCTACACGACGAAGCAGCCTTTTGCTCCAGCCTATTTATTGCATTTTTTATTAATAAATTGAACAAATACAGCAATAGATAATTGGCATCCTTGCTGTAGAGCCTTCCCTATTTTAGATTACATTTTATATTAGTTGATATTTATTAAGGGACTTAAATTTTTGTGTAGGTTGAGAATAATGGACCTTTCCTTCTAATCCAATTCAACTGTTTTCATTATATGAAACAATGTTTTCCAATTCATATTATTAAATGCTTTTTTCAGGTCTATAAAACCAATAAATATATATCCACTTTTCTCAAACCTCATTTCTCATATTGTTTTAAGTGGCGGCACTGCTTTCCTTCCGTGGCTGGATAAATTGGAATGGATCTTTATCCAGGCAACTTTTAATTTTGCTTCTTATTAAATTTTTTACTATGACTTGCAGATTCATCACCACACATGACCGTACACTTTGTCATGTGCTGGTTGCCTTTTTGCAAGTGCACTGTTTTTGGAATAGTAATACTGTAATTATTATTCCAAGTAATTATTGGGTAGTTTTCCTGATTTATAATATTTCACAATCAGTTGAAAAAATTGTTCTTTAATTTTTTATCCACCAGAAGATTTTAAAATATCTACTGTTAATTAGTCTACACCAGGAGCTTTTCCTTGTGTAAGTATATTTAAGGGGTGTCTCAAATGCTTCTTTTGAAATGGATGGGCACCCAGATAATCTGAACTTATCTTCTCTATCTCCCCTATACACTCTTCTTGAGGATTAATTTCCTCTTCGTGATACAACTCTTCTAGTTATGTTTTCTGGTGTTTAGCAATGTTTCCCTTTCCTAGTATTAAGTCGCCATCATTGTCCTTTGTGACTACTTTTTGTTCCTGGTTCTTACCTGCTGGTAAGCTTCATCTGGCTATCCTTTTTTCCATGTAATTTTTAATTTATCTACTATTTCTTTGCATCACCACTTCCTTTGCTTTCCTGTAGAAGGTAATATAGCTTTTACTCACTTTTTTTTTTGACTGTACACAGTTAAGTTTGCATAGAGATAGTTTTTTCTCCCTCAGGGCTCGTCCGCGGCTTTGCCGCCCCGATAGCACTTCAACCTTTGGCTTATTGTGCATGCCCTTAGTCTTTTTACTCCACCCATTCCAAAATCACTGTGCCTTGAACTAGTCTGCACAGCAATTTGTAGGGTGAAGTTTTATAATGCTCTGTCTTCGGTCTAGACTGACTGTAGATCAGTTGTCTTTTGCGGTCCAGAGCTTTACACTCACACAAGATGTGCTGGGCTGATTCCTCCCCCTCGCTGCAGAGTCTGCATGCGAGGTCCCCCTCGAACTGCCCCATTTTATGCAGGTGTTTCTTGACGGCCATGTGTCTCGTCAAGAGACTTAATATCTCCCCTGGCAGTGCTCTTTGTCACGCCCAGAGCCGGTTCTGGTCTCATAAATGGTTCTGAAGACCCTCTCTTCGCGAGACTGTCAGCTTCTTCATTGCCTTTGACCCCTGAGTGACCCGGCACCCAGATGAGGGTGACCTCATTCTGCCCAGCCAGGTCCTCGTCTCGTCTCGGCACTCACTCACCATCCAGAAATTTACCTGTGTGCTACTTAGGGCCTTAACGGCTGCCTGGCTGTCTCTCCTCTTGTTCTCCCGCACACTGTGCAGGATGGCGTACATTTCGGCCTGAAAGACCGTTGCATAGGCTCCGAGGAAAATACTATGACTTACCCTCGGTCCTTCCGAATAAACACCTGCCCCCGTCACACGCTCCCCGCCGGATCCGTCCGTGAACCAGACAAGCGCGTCCCTTGGTATGCCCGGCGTCTCCTCCCGCACACAGTGCAGGATGGCGTACATTTCGGCCTAAAAGACCATTGCATAGGCTCCGAGGGAAATACTACGACTTACCCTCGGTCCTTCCGAATAAGCACCTGCCCCCGTCCCACCTCCCCGCCGGATCCGTCCGTGAACCAGACAAGCGCGTCCCTTTGTATGCCCGTCGTCTCCTCCCGCCATGCCTCGCGGTCGGGGATTTCCACTGTAAAGTTGTTTTCCCTGCAGAATCGCGGGCTCGCGAAGTCTGACCTCATTTCAAGCATGGGCTCCTTCACGATCTCCTGAATTTTACAGTGGCCCCTGTAGCCTGAGTTCATCTTCAGTCTACCATTGCAGGCTAGTCTGTATAGTCGTAGCCCGGCCGCCCCCATAATAACTAAGTGAGGGGGGGGCGGGCAGATGCAACACCTCCATGGCGGCTGTTGGGGTTGAAGACATGGCCCCTGTGATGCCTAGGCAAGCCATCTTTTGGATCTTGCCTAGTTTTTGTTTGGCACTGGATTGTGTCACCTTAGGCCACCAGACCAGTGCCGCGTATGTTAGCGATGGTCTGACCACCGTTGTGTACAGCCAGTGGGCCATACTAGGTCTTAGTCCCCACATTTTTCCATATAGCCGCCTAGTGACTGCTAAGGTTATGATTGCCTTAAGCAGTATTTTTTCAATGTGACCATTCCAGGTTAGCTTAGAGTCCAATACGACCCCATGATATATTACCTCCCTGGTCATTGGAATGTTCCTACCATATAGAGTGAGAGTTCTGTGGCTCTCCCACTTCCTCCTCCTCGTAAACAGTATGATGGTTGCTTTCTCGGGGCTCATCCCAAGCCCTTGACCAACCGTCCACCTTTCCACCACTTTCAGTGCTGTCTGCATGCACTCCCACACTGACTGTTTAACCTTTCCTCAGACTATGATGACAATGTCGTCTGCATAGCCCTCTACCTCATACCCCCCTCCCGAGTTCCTTCCCAGCAGGCCGTCCACGACTAGGCACCAGAGCAAGGGAGACAGAATGCTCCCCACACGACCCACGCCAGCAGAGTCACTCCCGCGAGTGAGGTGAATACCACCCTGTCCCTGAGCATAGAACCGATCCACCTGCAGCAGGTCTCCTCTATCCCACTCTCCCTGACAGCTGCCAGAACCGATCCAAATGAGGTGTTGCTGAAGGCCCCCTCTATGTCTAGGAAGGCCACCAGCGCCACCTCCCTGTCCTCCAGCGTATTTTCCAGTTTCAGCACCAGTTGGTGCAGTGCTGTTTCTGTTGACACTCCTGCTCTGTATGCATATTGTCCACAGTGTAGGGGATATGCTTCCAGTACACCGCCCCTAATGTGCTGGACGAGCAGTTTTTCCACTGTTTTTAGCAAGAAGGACATGAGACTTATTGGCCTCGGGGACTTTGCCTGGTCTGTTGGACGCCCAGGTTTAGGAATGAATACAACCCTGGCCAGTCTCCATGCCTTCGGAATGTACCCCAGAGCCAGGCTGGGCCTCATAATGAGGGTAAGCGCCGGCGCCAGTATATCTACCCCCTGTTGGAGCATGATGGGCATTATTCCATCAAATCCCGGGGATTTGTATGGCTTAAAGCTGCTTATGGCCCATCTGATTTTGATCCAAGTAACCACCTCTTTAGCGACTATCCAGTCTACTCTAGATGCCCGCCTATAAGGCGCCTCTATTTCTGAGTGTTCTCAGTCCGGAGGTGATTTGTTTATTATGTTACAGCCGGGGAAGTGCGCCTGGAGTAAAGTTTCCTCCCCTGAGCTTGTAAAGCCTCCCGTGGATGTTCTAAGGGAGCCTATGTTAGTCTGAGTGCCCTTGGACAGGATCTTGTGTAGTCGAGAATTTTCGGACGTGTTCTCCACTTCCTCGCAGTGCCTCCTCCACGACTCCTTCTTGGCGTCGCCCAGTCTTTTGTTATAGGTCGTTAGGGCCTGTCTATATTCATCCCATGCTTCCGACCTTTTGGCTGCGTTAAACAGCTTACGAACATTCATCCTCCTTTGCCTGAGGTCCTTGTTCCACCACGGGACGTTCCTGGTGG
The DNA here is from genome assembly GCA_964006375.1 of Tillus elongatus. Classification (NCBI taxonomy): domain Eukaryota; kingdom Metazoa; phylum Arthropoda; class Insecta; order Coleoptera; family Cleridae; genus Tillus; species Tillus elongatus. The sequence goes on from OZ023263.1 coordinate 162,174,901, forward strand.
ACGGCCTCATTTTAAAGGGGCAGTGGCGTTATAGGCCAAGGTGATTGTGTCTCGCACTTGGGCTGCCGCAATCTCGAGGTGTATTGAATTGTCTATGGTACTCTTAACCCCTTGCTGCTAGGTCTGCCCTGTAGGCTTCCCAGTCCGCCCTGCGGGGGTCGCGGTACCATACCGTTTGTCTTTTAACCTTGACGATTTCAAACCGGATGTATCTGTGGTCTGAGCTACTCACTTCCCCAGACACAGCCCAGTTCTTAACAAAGTCACCCAGAAACTGGGTGGAAACTGTTAGATCTAAAACTTCCTCACGCCATGTTGTGACGAAGGTCGGTTTATTACCTCTATTCAATATGTCTAATTTAAATTTCATAAAGAATTATAAAAGTGCCTCACCCCTAGAGTTTGTGTCCGAACCTTCCCACAACTCACGATGCACATTCGCATCCATGCCGATGATGATCTGCCATCCACCTGCTCTGCTACCCACCACCGGCTTCCCTTTCTGCGCCCTCCGGAGCTTCTTTATTTGCGCTCCGGAAAGTAGGGTCCTCACTGGTGGAGGGGCCGCCAGAGTCCGCGAACCTCGCCGCCCTCCGGTGGGACCTAGCGTCCAGCTTGGGTGTCGGGGACAAGTCTGTGGCGGAAGTTATCCCCGCTATCTACGTCGCTCGTGAGACCTCCAGAGTCCGCGGGCGCTGCCGCCCCCTGGCTCTTGTCCGTTTCAGGAATAGACTCAAGGCACGAGTCTGTAGCCGGAGCCACTCCTCGAGTCTCGTTGGTTTTGGTTTTATTTGAATTTCTCTTCTTCATGTTGTTCCCACGAGACTGGGGGAATACTTTCCACACCATCAGAACCCCCTGTTTTGTGCAAGCCGGGTTACTTTGGAGGGTTGCCCGGTACTCCAGAGGTTCCGTTTACGACACCATCACCCTTGTGCCATCCATCGCTAGGCATGGGTCCCATGACACCGTAGATTGGGGGAGTTTATTTCGACCTCCACGTTTAGATCCATCATGTTTAGTTATCAGCAGGGTCACCTTGTGCAGGATGCGCCTCTTTACCGTGCATGACAGTCTTGGGGAAAGCTTCATCGAAAGCTTATGTTGTCGTTTCCACTTCCTCAGCTTGCCCCCTGGAGTCCTTTGGCCCACGGTCCTCGACTCCATGGAGATGGTTAGTTTCATCATTGTTACTTTGTTTGCTGATTATGGGATATTTTAGGTTCCGCTACTTACAATATAGTATTTTCAGAACCATTGTAAATAATTTGCAAGAGCTGTAACAATGAATTGTTGAAGAATGTGCAACTATTACATAAGAAGTGTAGCAAAATTCTTTTGATAGAATCAAAAGGCTAGTAAACTTGGTGGATCAGGCAAGGCAGAGCATATTTTCTGTAATTACTTTAGCTTCTTTGTTAATAGAAACATTCTTCATTTTTCACTTTAAATACGAAAGTTGTAATTGAGTATTACTTTATATCTAAAAGTGACAACACATTTTTACGTTATATCGATGTCAGTATGACACACATACTGACAAATTTTAAAATAATCCCAGTCAACACAATATACATTGCATCAGTGTACATAGTATGTAACAAATGTGACTTTAATATCGTATCGATGTACTATATAAGTTACTTGTGAGTTGCTTGAATACGTTATATGTTAGCAACAAAGCCAGCTTATTAGTATGTCGCAGATATATCACATTGTTATATCTCAGATACGGCAGTGTTATATAACAAACATATGTAGTAGATGTTGATGCTATTTACTTATATTACAGGTATGTCAGGTTGTAATGGTTCAAGCAAAAATATGTGACATGTGTAATGAGATCTTATAATGTCACGATATAATTATTGTATATTGATATATTGATAGATATGGAGTTTATTTGTACGATGTAATGTATCAGAGCCCAAAAATATTTTGCTGGAATGTTTTTTTTTTAACAAAGTAAATACTGTTATCAGTAAACTTTTATACGGCAATTTTATAACATAATATTAATACACAAAAAACTGAAAATAATGTTTACAATAGCAATAAAATGCCCAAATTTGCATCTTGTCTAGCACGCCCAAATAAAATAACTAAAATTCAAATCATATTTTGCCCCAAAAAATATATTTACCTACGTGAAACATTTCACTTAAAAAATACAGAATGTTAAGGGTTAATGGTATACACACTATAACAGTATAATAGTATACAATATATCAAAAGTATGTGCATCTGCAATTTATGGTTTTAGAATTTTTTAGTAGTTTCTTTAATTCAAAGACAGGCTGCTAATATGCTACATGTTATTGAATTAATTGTTATTCTTTTACCTGTATGAAATACTACAGTGGGTATGATTGCTGTGGGCAATGAAATGAAATGTAAAATAATAAACTCTATTATTATTGTTTTTTAATTTTTCCAGTTTGAAGAAACAATCCCACTTTGAATTTAAAGATATGATATTTTTTGATGACGAGCACAGGAACATTCAGGATTTGCAAAAACATGGTGTAGTTTCAATCTTAGTTAAGAATGGTGTTACAAGAAAGGTTATCCAAGCAGGTTTAGAAGAATATAGGAAACAACGATCATAAAGTCAGTTGTTAAAATTGTAGCTAAATTGTTAATAAATTTTATTATTGTTATGGCTTGTTTTCTTTAATTCTGTTAACTATCTATGTCATAGAATCATGAAAACAAAAATATTGAAGGTGATAAAAAAATATTATTGATATGTGATTTAAAACAAAAACACGCAGAAGCATGATAAAGTTTTAGACAAAAAACGGTGGGTAATTAGCTAAAAATTATACAGATGATTTCTGTATACGATAGATTGTTTAATGAGTCGTATGTGCCTCGGTAATTGATTTTATCCCACTCGGAGATCGAGTGATGCTCTTGAGACTCCTCACTACTCATAGAGTTATGTACGTAATTCAAGCGTACGTTCCAACAGGGGACAAACCTGATGAGGCGGTTGAAGAATTCTACTCTGCTTTAGAAGAAGCTATGAAAACAACAAAACAAGGGGAGATGACAATTGTTCTTGGCGACTTTAACGCCAAAATCGGGAAGGGCGCTGATGGCGGGGTCTGCGGACAACATGGTCGGGGAACACGCAACACTAGAGGGGATCGTCTGGTGCAATTTTGTACAGAGCACCACCTCTCTGCTGCCAACACCTACTTCAAGCAACATCCTAGACGTCTATACACGTGGAAATCTCCAGCAGATCGTGATAACCACATAGTGAGAAATCAGATCGATTTCATCCTCATTAAGAGCCATTTAATGAAGTTTGTCAAATCAGCAACAACATACCCTGGCGCCGACGTCAACAACGACCACAATCCCGTAGTAATAAGTCTGCAGCTTCGCCACTTCAATAGAGTCCAACGTCAAAATAAACCTAAGCGAGTCGATGTCAGCAGACTTCTTGATCCCGAGATACGAGCCAGAGCAGCCGAGAGTCTCGAGGCGCGTCTACAAACAACTAACTCTTGCAATGACGACGAAGTAGAGCCTCGGTGGATTGTTTTGAAGAAGGCACTTTTGGAAACCCAGGAGGATGACATTGGATATGCACAAGCCTTTAAAAAGCAACAGTGGATGACAGACGAAATTCTCCAACTTATTAACGAGAGAAGGAAATACAAGGCCACAGACAATAACCGATACAAGGAGCTGAACAGGGCGGTGAGATTGGAATGCAGAAAAGCAAGGGAAGGATGGCTAGCTGAAAAATGCAGTGAAATGGAGACACTAGAAAAAAAGCACGACTCGTTTAATCTCCACAAAAAGATCAAGGAATTCACAAACACACAACGCAGGCAGATCCACGGTATTTTGAAGGACACTAACGACAGGATCTTAACAAGCGTTGAGGAAAAGCTTAAAAGATGGAAGGGGTATGTTGAGGCCCTCTTCAATGACACACGACCCCACCAACCACCTAGGGACTATGATGATATCAATGAACCCATCACTGCAGAGGAAGTGAGACGTGCTATAAAACTTCAGAAAAATGACAAGGCTGTAGGAGCAGACAATATTCACGCGGAAACCTTGAAATTGCTCGTCAGTGCAGATGATGGAGGCCTAAAACTTCTTACATCGTTGTTCAACTCAATATATGAAACTGGGAAAATACCAACGGACTGGCTGAGGTCGACGTTCATCGCTCTGCCAAAGAAACCGAACGCTTCTCAACGCGACGACCACCGAATGATAAGCCTGATGTCTCACGTCCTCAAGGTGTTTCTTCGCATTGTTCACACTCGCATATACGCCATATATGAGGGACAGGCTGGAGAGACGCAGTTTGGATTTAAGAACGGAATGGGCACATGCGAGGCTCTCTTCTCTCTCGACGTTCTCACACAGCGATGCAGACACATGAATGTTGATATATACGCCTGCTGTATTGACTACCGAAAAGCTTTCGACTGTGTCTCGTACCAGAAGCTCATTGAGATCCTAAAATACACCGGAGTCGATGCTGGAGATCTGAACATCATCACGCAGCTGTACTGGCATCAGACTGCGGAGATTAGGATAGAGGGCATAACATCTGAAGAAACAAAAATCAGAAGAGGTGTTAGACAAGGATGTGTCCTGTCCCCGCTACTCTTCAACATATACTCGGAGGTGGTGTTCCGGGAGGCACTGGAGAATGTGAAAGAGAGCGTTAAAATCAACGGCACCCCTATTAATAATATACGATACGGTCGTGGTCGCCGACAGCCTACCACATCTCCAGAATATGATGGACCTCATCGTTGAGCATAGCACACGGTATGGTTTACACATAAACGTTGCCAAGACCAAGGTGGTTGTGTTCTCCAGGGCACCAAGACGGGCGATCCTTTAAATTAACAACCAGGTTGTGGAACAGGTGCCGTCTGTTAAATACCTTGGAGCCCTCGTCAACGAGAACAGTGACCCTAAAATGGAAATCAGATCAAGGATAGAACAGGCCAGAAGGACATTCATCTCCATGAAGAAACTCTTCACCAGTAGAGACCTAAACCTACAGCTTCGCATACGTATATTGCGCTGTTGTATCTTCCCAGTGCTACTCTATGGCTCCGAGAGCTGGACATTCTGCCAATCAATGGAGAGCCGCATTGACGCCTTTGAGATGTACTTGTATCGCTGTATACTGCGTATATCCTGGGTAGACAGGATAACCAACGAGGAAGTGCTAAGGAGAATAGGTAAAGGCAAAGAACTGCTGACAACCATCAAAGAACGAAAGGTCCAATACATCGGGCACATTATGAGGAGGGAGCGGTACGAGCTCCTCCGACTCCTCATCGAAGAAAAGATCGAGGGCAAACGATCTGTGGGCAGACGGCAGAACTCATGGCTGAAAGATCTGCGTCGATGGTTCGGACGGACATTTGTGGAGATTTTCAGAGGTGCGGTATCACACACCATTATAGCCAGTTGGATCGCCAACCTTCGTAGGGAGACGGCGTCTTAAGAAGAAGAAGAATGTGCCTCTGGCCTCTCAGCGCTGCCACCCCAATGGGTCTTTTGTGCATGACTCTTACCTAATAGTAGCCCAAAAAGTTCAGATTTTTAGATAGTCCACAATCTTCTTAAGGGCTATTTTACCTAGTTCCAGGGGTGTTAGGGTTACCTCTCCAAGGTATTTGAGCCTTTTGCAGAACTGGGCCATGCAGTCGCATAGCAAGTATTGTTGTTTCTGCTGCTTCGGTGCAGTATCTGCTGTTTTCACTATCTGCCTTGCCCATCTTCGTAATAAGGTAAAACTGTACTGTAAAGTGTCCTGTGATTATTCTCAAGTCGTGCTGTTCAATTCAAGAACCAGTTCAGACTTCCTGTTGATATGGGGTGAGCCGTTTTGCCTGCCTTAAGCCTGGAGTTTGCCTCCAGCATGGCAGCGTTTGGTTTTTCTCCCAAGTATCAAGTTTGCTTCTTACGTGGCTTTTGTAGGTCCACAATAGGGCTCTAGGCCATAGAATGGTGCTGTTACAGCCCTTTTTGCAAGGTTATCTGCTTCCTCATTTCCTTCAATGACTATGCCCTGGTACCCCTATCAAAGTTACTTTGTTGTTCATAGCCAGTTGCTTCAAGGATTTTTTGCAGTCCCAGGTCCCAACAATTTAAAAAGATTTCAGAATCTTTTGTACTGCCTAACTGTCTGCCATGATGCAGATCTCTCTATTTCTGAGTCTTCTGTGTATGCATTCCTAGCAAGCATTTCTGTTTGGAAGATGGTGGAAGTTTTTCCTAGAGACTTAGCGAGTCTAAATTTATGTCCTCTTATTCCCAGTCCTGCTCCCTCTATTTGTTTATACCCGTCTATACCATACAGATGTTGTTTGTCAGCCTTGCACTGTCTCTGTCCCATGCTTGATGGTACTTACGACGAAGATCTATAAAACTTATAGGTTACCTCGTAATTTCAATCCCAAATGGCGTGATGTCATCTTATGTTAAATTTATATTTCAATACTCTCCAATGGCCGGTCTCAAGCCCGGCTGAGAAAGGAGGAGGGCTCCTTCCCTCAGTCATGAGGGATGTAATACCGTAACCCTACCTAGTCATGTCTTAGGAGGGCCGGGAATGCTTGCGTTAATCGGCCGGCATTGCGAGGAGAGACCTCTATAAAAAACCCACATCGCAAGGTCGTTGGCGGGTTGGTGCCGAAGCGATGATGCTTTTGGCCGATATGGCCGGACATTGGCAGTTTGGTAACTCTGCCCCTAACGTAATCCTCCTCAGGGAAACCGGGCGACATTCCTATGTATAAATGCCTCACCATGGGATGCGGGGCTCTTCCATGGAGGCTAATCACAATTTTCCCCAGCTGCTCGTGGGATCAGAACATGGAAACGACAGATAGCACAGACCCAAACGAGATGGGTAGTAATACTGGAAACAATATAAATCTGCTCTAACACATTACAACAAAGATATAAGGAAAGCTAAGAGGGAGCCCTGGAGGAGGTTCTGCGGGGACATCGCTAATTTGCCCAGCAGCTCCAGGATCCACACAATTCTCTCACGCGACAGTGTCCAGGAACTGTGATCGATAAAACGACCAGTTGGTTTCTTTACAGAATCGCGGAAAGAAACGTTAGAGCTCTTAGCACACACACACACACACACACACACACTTCCAGATTGTTTGATCCTGAGCAATGAAGATGTCTGGCCAGCTGGGGGTCGATTTAAACGCCCTCAAAATCTAGTCGCGCTACTCAAAATAATAACCACACCTCGCCTGGAATTATCTGGGGCATTATTGTTGTCAGAATTAGTGAATAAGGTAAGGGCATCCTTATCGTGCCCTGTAGATCAAAGATTTTACTGGTGTGACACGACCATAGTTTTAGCTTGGCTTCGCTGTGACTTAAGCAGTTTAAATATATTCGTTGGACACAGAGTGTCCAAAATACAAGAACTTACATCTGTTAACAATTGGGGCCACGTCTCCGGAGAGATTAATCCAACCAACATTATCTCCCGAGGGCAACACACTGACATGTTATTAAGTAACGATATGTGGTGGAGTGGACCAGCCTGGTTAGCTCTTGAGACGATTCATTGGCCTTCTCAACAAAATATTTCTTTAGAGATTGAAGTGCCTGAAAAACGTAACCAACGTACATGCGTAGTCGTTCAAAATAATAGTTTTGCAACTGAATTATTCCATAAATATTCATCATTTGACAAACTTCGTAGGGTTTTGGCATATTGCTTAAGGTTTTATAAAAATACGATGTCTATTAACAAGTACAGTGAAGTATTAAAATCGGACAATGCTACAAACTTCGTAGGCGCATCACACGAACTAAAATTAATTTTGGAAGAAAATAAAAGTTCAGAAGCGACACAAAAATTTCCGGCCGATCCCAATATCTAATGGCATTTTATACCTAGCAGGTCACCTACGTTGGGAGGTCTTTGGGAAGGCAACATAAGAGTTGCCAAAATCTTGTTAAAACGGATTATAAACGACAATAAGTTCATTTTTGAGGAGTCATACACCATCCTAGTACAGGTGGAGGCTTGCATGAATTCCCGTTCTCTTACCCAAGTGTCTAATGATCCCAATCACCTAACATCCCTAACTCCTCGCCACTTCCTCATAGGTGGCTCACTAAAAGCACCCCCTGAGAGATTGGTTTTCGATCAAAATCCAAATAGGCTACCTCGTTTCACTCAAGTAAAGCAGAGGGCCCAGCAGTTTTGGAAACGATGGTCCCACGAGTACATAAATAGTCTTCAGCGGCGAGGAAAGTGGCAAACTGGTTCACACTGTGATATTCGTACGGGCGATTTAGTGCTAATACGAGAAAACAGTTTAGCTCAATGTGAGTGGACACATGGCCATGTTATCGAACTTCACCCAGGTGGTGATGGTGTATCTAGGGTCGCTACGCCTAAAACGAACAAGGGAACAATAATTCGACGTGCAGTGAACCGCCATGCAATCACAGAACCATTTTATAGACATTTTCTTTATTAGCCTGTATAATTTGTATGTATTTTTATGTGTAGTTTTTAAGTTTGTTTATATTTAGGTTAGTTTTTTGAAGTTAGTACTTCAAGGCCGGTATGCCCAATTTTACCGCGCTATTTTGAAGTTGTAGTAGTGCAGTCTTGTATGTCACAAGAGTCTGACATAACTACAGTGTATTGTGCGCATGTCCCACCTCTCAACAATTGGGTACCTGCAGCAATCAAGAGCTAGACAGATTATATTCGTTCATCAGCTTCAAGAGCTTCAGCACCGAGTGCAAATTCGTACACGACTTCGCGTTTTGGTATTATACGTGCCGCCTATATCAATAGTATATAGTTTATATAGCTTTAAATATATATATATATATATATATATATATATATATATATATATATATATATATATATATATATATATATATATATATATATATATATATATATATATATATATATTACATACAGACTTGGAGACTACTTCTCTGGCTTCACTGTTGGTTTCGCGAAACTATAGTCACAGAAATGTTGAAGAACATCCAGAATTCGTAAGGGCCACTTGCTCCAGTTAGCTTACATGCTGGCTACATCCTTAACCAACGAAAACCAACAGTGAAGCCAGAAAAGTAGTCTCCAAGTATGTATGTAGTATGGACAAGTTTCACCAAGTAAGGGCAACAACAATCAATGAATTAAATATATATATATATATATATATATATATATATATATATATATATATATATATATATATATATATATATATATATATATAGTTAAGTGTTTCCAAGTGATTTTATTTCATAACACGATACAGTCCATTTTAATACGTAACAGCAGTAACTACAATCCACGAACCAGACACACACATCAACAGTAACAATTACAAATTTTAAAGTTGCAATACACCAAAAGAGGCCCGCTAATTGCCAAAAAGCTTTATGGCTGCATGATAATTGCCTTGCTCATAAACTCAAAGTTCGGGAGAAAATCACAACTGCAGCTTTGTTATGACTCCCCTCACAGCCCTGTCCTAGCTCCATCTGACTATTACCCCCTTTCTAAGGTGAAGAAGCACTTTGTGAGGTAGTCGATTTTTTTTAGATGTATTTCCGACTTTGTTTTTAAAGGGTTATCAAAAGAATGTTTTAAAGGGTCTCGCGTTATTTAAGAGGCGTTGGACTAAGTTTGTACTTCAAAGATTCCGATCAATACTTGCTGCTGCCCTTGTATAGCAGAAAACAAGCATTTGTGAAGCCATAGAAGAAGCCACCACATCTGTGTTTAGTTAAAGATTCATATATCAAAACATATTTTTTTCTGAATATTTTCTCTACTGGTTCGGTAGATTTCCCTTTAATCAACCCTGGTGTATCATCCACAACATTTTATCAAGCTTTGCTGTGCCCGTTGGATGACAACTATACATAATCTTTTAAAATTTTGCTTGTTATTCCATCATCAAATGTGTTTGTTGGATGCATTTTGGCCATTATAAAAGGCACATACCAGTTTCGTTCTCAGAGCTCGTGAGTCATATTTATGATCGCCAAAACGCACCTACAATTAATTGATTAACTACTTAACGACCGTGCCCGAGGTAACCCGGAAATGGTCATCGTTTCCATTTTCCCATGACTGACTTAACACAGGCGTCGCAAACTTTAGGCGTATTGCGAATTATCTCGTGAAACCGACACTATGTCTTTCCATTTGTTTCATTTAGTCGCTTCGAGTCCCATCGGCTTTTCCGATTGCACATCGTAGACCTGGAGCTGAAATCAGTGAACAGCTGGTGCGTGTATTTCGGCCCAAATTTTTTTTTGCTGAATCGTTAGTACATAATATTAGTATATCATGGATAGTAAGGATTATGAACATTCAGAGTCAGAAAATGAAGAGTCGGTAGACGAAAGTGGCTGAGATACAACGTTCGACAATTAATCAAGTAGCAGCTCAAATTCAGATAGTTCAGTAGATTTATCTCAAGTACCTACATAATTGGTTTGAATTACAACCTGATGCCCCAGTGCCCCCATCATTTCCTTTTACAGCTGTACCATCAATAAATTGTACACCCACGCTTCATTGGATCCCTTGATTTTTTTTGAACAGTTTGTCAACAAAGATCGAATTTGCCATATAGTTATAGGAACTAACTGGTATGCTAAAAACAAAAAAAAAGAAAAAAAAAGGATAGGAAAAATATGGTATCCTGTAACTAGTGAAGAAATTAGTTTTTTTAGGATTGATTATTCTACAAGGCGTGGTGAAGATACCAGAACTGCATAATACTGGTCGACCTCTATGGGTGTCGCCCTTTTTCTCCAGTTGCATGAGCCGAAACATATTTGAGGCCATACATCAAAATATCCATTTTTACAATAATGAGGAGTTTGATGAAGCAGCACATCCCAACCCAAAACTCAATAAAATATGGCCAGCATATGATAAGCTGGTTAGCAAGTTCAAAGAAATGGCCATACCTGAAGAAAACCTGTATATATAGTAGACAAAGGCCTTCTTTTGTATAAGGGTAGACTCAATTGGCTCCAATACATACTGTTAAAAAAAGCTCGATTTGGGATAAAAACATAGTTACTGTGCGAGCCAAAAAAGTATTTCGGGACGTAGCAACTGCGTTATGGTAACGAATTTTTATTAAATGCTTCAAATTTGAATATCTCAATTTGCTATAAACCTATAAATTAGAATATTTTGGTATATAACAGGGTCTTTACTGGAACAACATACAACATATCAAAATAACTTTTATTTTTTGAGATACAAATTGTTTTTTCAGAAAAAAATTATTTTTTTTACAAAAACTGGTTTGATTGGGCTGTCTTAATAAAATGAAGGTATGTGCCAAGTTTCGTTCAAATCAGTAGTATTTTTTGACTTATCGCTCGGATACATACATACAGAAGTTCCAGCAGAACTGAAAAGGAAGACATTGAAAAAAAAAGGGGAGACAAGAAGAAAAGAGAAATTATTGTAATACCTAAAGTTGTAATCAATTGTAACTACACCATGGGTGGAGTTGATTATGTATATCAACAGTTAGCAGACCACAAACCCTCCAAGGAAAATATTTTTTCATTTATCAGATTTGGCCTTATGTGTTATTTCAGATAACCAGAGGAACTCGTCAAACAGATTATGCAAAAATATAACCAAACGGCGTTTTCTTTTAAAAAAGTACGACTTTGCATCCACCTTTCGCCAGTTAGATTGACAGGCCTGCATTTCCCAGATTGCATCCCAGCAACTGAGAAAAAACAAAATCCAACTTGGCAATGTGGACTCTGCAGTAGAGCGCATGATGCCCACGGCAAAAAAATCCGTAACAAAACTAGGTACAACTGCCCTGTTTGTGACGTGCCCCTGTGTGCTACATCCGGCTTAGGAGTATATCATACGGTCAATGCTATTTAGGTCATAGAGAGCTTTTTTGGTTTCACAGAACTTTCTTTGATTTTTTTGATTTCACTGAACCTTTTTTTGCTTTTTTTCAGGACACAAAACTTCCTTACTTTTTTAATTTCTTTATTGTCAGTTTGGTTTGAATTTTGAATAAGTATCATTTGCAGCTATAGTATAGCAAATGAAACTTATTCAAAATTAGGTTATTACGCTTTATGTTATAATTTTTTTTTTGAGAGCACGAGGCAAATCGGATAATGTGACAGAGCCTAATAAAGAAAGTGTTTTTTTCTCAGAAAACGTGTTTTTGGCAATTTCTAAAAATATATGTAGTAGATCATATTATAAAGATTAACAAATATTGAATTATAAAAGGCATTTGGGAACTCATTTATCAAATAAATTCGGTCGTAAAGTGGTTAAATATAGTCAGGTTAGGTCACCTATTGGTTACCTATACATGCATAGGACACATTGCTTGCCTATTGGAGAAACTAATTCACAAACAGAAAACAATAAAAATGTTAGCGGAATCAACGACCTTTAGAAAAGAGAAAGCAGAAAAGCTTTGTTTGCCTACCCTTTGAACTGCGAATCACAACGGGTCTCGATAGCATTTTTAAGAAAGCCAATTTGCAACTAACATTTTCGAAAAAAAAAAAACACTTTAAAACATTAGCTAGATAACCCAAAAGATAAGGATAGTACCGGTAAAATATCGGGGATCTATCAAATATTGTAACCTTTAATATGCCAGGCAAAAAAAAAGGGATCTATAAATTAGAGTTAGAGAACATTTAGCATGACTAAGACATGGTACTATAGGTAGGTCATGTGGTCTGACATATTTGGGATAATAACCACCACCTATATAGAAGAGAACCTAAAAATGATAAAAAATGTTAAGGATGGCTAAACGCTTTCGAATATATATATATATATATATATATATATATATATATATATATATATATATATATATATATATATATATATATATATATATATATATATATATATATATATATATATCACTAAATATAATAATAATAATAAATGATGCATGAATTCGGCATCGCCATCTCTGTGCAGTTTATTGATTGTCCACTTTACGAGAGAACGATGATAACGGAATTCGGTTAGAGGAAATATCCGGTAAATGAGCAGTGAAAGTTTGTTTGACCCATGTTCAAGCGTCTAGACTGAGTATCTGCACAGAATATTAACACAGTTGTAGTCCTCAAACATTTAGAATTTTTCATTATCTGATGACACTAACTTTGTTAGTGAAACTATATAGTCAGGTGTTTTAAAATGTGTTGTGGTGATTTGGGTTCTCTATCCTTATATTTTAAAAATGATTTTGCTTCAGCTTTCATTTAAATCTAAAGAGAAGAAAACAAACACTTTGAAGCCAGATAATAAAGAAGTCTTTACATCGGTATTTAATTCTAATTCAATTCAAATAATTTAAGTATTTATACAAAAACGTTTATTATCTCAACTGTATCATTAACAACATAACTGCACATAAAGGTACATTATTAAATATTAATTTTTTTATTAAATAACAATAAAATTTAAAATTATAAAGAGTTTAATATAAATGCAATATCTTGGTAGTAGTAGGAAAGAATATATAAAAATAAGCTATGTTTTTAAGGAATGTTATTAAAAACCTTGGAAACTGTTTAATGTAATCTACTAGATATTAAAAATAAACATAGGACTAATATGTTATAATTTAAATATGGCTTGAAAGAAAAATAGCAAAATATAAAAAAAATGTCACCATTATTTCTTACAATAATTATAACCCAAAATGATTGTCAGGTTGCTAAGTTTTCCTAATTTTCACAGTTGAAATCTTTTTAAATTAGGGTAGAATTTTCTAAAAAGAACAATTCAAGTTAAAATTGCAAACTGTTTTTTTAGTAACAGTACCACACTTGTTTGTTATGCTGTAACCAGGGCTGCCAACTTGGACGATTTTTTTCAAGTCGGGCGATTTAAAAACCAGTTTTGCAATCTAAATTCTGAATTTGCGGTCATTTGGGCGACATATAAATTCACATTATGCACATTGGGCGACTGAAAATAAACTGCCTTATTGGCTGCTACAAGTTATTGATTTTGGACTAAATTTAGGGCAAGCTGTAGTCACCTGTGAAATTTTCAATGACCCCTGAATGAATTTAAAGATCGATGTAAGAACTGCAAAGTTTTGTTTGGAACTGTGCAATAGGATGTCTCCAAACATTTCCCTATTTGAATCTATTAAATTCTTATCGATTGAAAATTGTTTTAAACTTGTGAACCTTCCAAAATTCAACATGCTGCCAGTAGAATTAACAAATGATCTAGATAAAGCTAATATTGAAGACCAGGGTGGGACAATATAATAAATGTTGAATAGCCAATTACTAAGAATCAGACACCTGGAGAATTCTGAATACATGTACGAAGCTATAAAAATGCAGGGTTGCCCTAACTTGCCTTGACTATTCTGTCACTACCTATTAGCAATGCTGTTGTATAAATAGTGTTTTCCACAATGCATATTGTTAAGAATAAAATTAGAAACACGATGAATTTCCTTTTGTTAGATGCTGTTATAAGAGTGAAGCATATATATATATATATATATATATATATATATATATATATATATATATATATATATATATATATATATGTGTATATATGTATATACATCTTAGCAAATATTAAATTAATTCAACGTTAATATGTACAATTTTAAATTTAATATGCAAATGGAAACAAACGATTAAGCAGAAATGCATAACATAACAATAGATGAGGTCTTTTTAAGAAGGTTTTCTATTTAATTCTAGTGAGTATACATAGAAAATTGATTTTAAATAATATAGGTCTGAGTTTTGCAGAATTTACATATTTAATTTATGAAAAAATTTTTTTTTCTGTTTTGAAAAGCATAGCTATTAATTTTGTTTTACAATAATTTAAGTAAATGTTTGTGGAGAAATTATAGACACTTTATTGAGTAAATTATTGACATGATTTCTCAATTTTTTATTTATCTTCACAAAAACAATAAAAGACCTACAGTATATATAAATCCAATTTGGCCAATTTTTAATTTGATTTTGGCACTCTCGTATCCTGAAAAGTTGGCAACCCTGGCTGTGACAATCTCTTATATTACAGAGTATTGTCATTTAACAATTCTACTTAATAAACAGAACACAAAGAAGTTCTATTCCATACCATGTAAAATAGAGATAATTTAAGTCACTATTATGATTTTACAGGTTCTGTGGTCATTTAAATTTTCATTTGACACAGTATTACACGAAAAAAACTCCAACTAACAAAATAGAGGGAAATGTAGACAAAACCTTTGCAGATTTGTTTTGTAGCGGACTTTGGGGTATTAGCGTGAACCAGGGAGAGTGCAAATTCCATTTTCTAAATACAAACAGGTGTCAGCACAAAAAGCAATGCATAGTGTGCAAATGACTTGCACCTACGATCGCTCATCCGGTCCAATGTTTAAGGAATTTGGCTGCGGAAACAATAACTAACCATTGAAAGTTTTCTTCGAATTAATGTTCAAAACAGTGTACCAAGTATGCAGCTTATTAATTTTCTGTTCGGGTGAACATATGCAACGTAGTATAAGTTTATTATTAGTAGCTTTACCGTGTTGAAGTCTGGAGGCATAACCTCATAATCTGTATTTCAAAATGACACATGCAATCGGAGTACTAGCGTCACTAACCGTTCGGGGTAATCGCAGAACTGCGCTCTTCCCTAATACATTTATTTTCCTGTTACTTTTATATTTCAGGTATTATATTTGTATAATTAATTGTAGATGTCAAGGAATTACGCCGAACAAAATTTATGTTCGAACTGGAGCAAGCAAAATTTACAACTTGCCAAGTTAAATCAAAGAAACTTAACACAAATCAGGCAAGCATACAGTATAATAAACCATGCACAACACTCAAAGATCACATAAACAAAAGATGTTGGAATTTAAAAGGGACTGAGGTCGTACCAAAAAAACTGTCTTCACTACTGATCAGGAGATAAAGCTAGCTGAATATAGTATCACACTGTCGCGACGATACAGTGGAATAACCATTAGAGAATTCAAATCACTGGCTTATCAGTTCGCTAAACAAGTTGGTGTGGAAGGAAGATTTAAAAAATGAAGATCCTCTAAGGTGATCTGAAGCAACAAGCCTTAGTAGGGTTGTTAGTTTCAACAAAATGAAAGTTGATAGATTTTTTCCTAACTTGTCATTTCTGTATGACCAATTTAATTACCCCGCTCACGATATATACAATGTTGATGAAAGTGGACTAACCACTGTCTACAACCCATCAAGAATTCTTGCTCCCAAGGGAATCAAACAAATAGGGAAGATCACCATGTGCTGAATGGGGAGAACTAGTCAGAATAATTTGCTGTTTTAACGCAGCGGGAAACTACGTAGCGCCCTTCATGGCCTTTCATGATGAATGATAGACTAATGAAAAATTGTTCGCCGGATTCAAAGGGTTTCGCTAGTTCAAACGGATGGAGTAACACTAAAATTTTTAAAAAGTGGATGCATCATTTTGTTGACATCGTGAGGCCTTCAAAGGAACACAGAGTGTGCTTTATTGTTGAAAACCATGATCGTCACAAGGGGATAGACATGGTATCTCTGCCGCCCCATACGTCACACAAAACACCACTCTTAGAACTATTATTTTTTGGCCCCTTAAAAACTGCATTAAAAAATCAGCATAGTTTTTGGATGAAAAATAATCCTGGACAAAGAATTACAGTGTACGAAATGGCGGAGTTGTTTTCATTAGCTTATCAAAAAATTGCTACAGCAGACAAAGGGTGAATGGTTTTAAAGCAGAGGGTATTCATCCTCACCGACCTACTGCCTTTTCTGAAGAAGATTTTTCAGCTGCAAATGCATTGCTTCCTTAAAGCAAATATAATGAAAGTACCACAGTTCTAGCATTGATCAGAACCACCAACACAACACCTGTTCCTTCCATTCCTCTTCATAACTCTGTTTGCTCCTCAAATGTTGTTTCCCATTCAGCAAATGCAAGTCAACACAATGAAATAACTGATGTTTTCGTTCACCAAACTTGTGATGGGCTTACAGACAAGGCTGCTGTGAGAAGAAATAAACACTCGGATATGTGAAGTGGAATTCCCCCTGAACGATATTCTGCAAGAACGTCTAAATAAGTATGATAAAAATAAAACAAAACAAGCAAAGCAAAGCATATCTGACGGGAAGAATAATAAAAAGAATGACAAGAAAAACAAGAAAATAAAAATAAAGATGTTCTCTGACGAGTCATGAGATTATTCACACGTCCCTTGAAAGTGATGGAGACGAAGACGACTTTCAATTCAATGACCTTGAAGCAGGACCCCCCCCCCCCCCCCGTTCACTAAGTACCAGTCGCTGCCAGCAGCACCATTGTTATGTCAAAAAGTGTTGACAAACTTCAACAATTTGTCAGCATATTTTGACGTAACAATGCAGTTGCTGGCAGCGCTGGCGGGCTCGCCCATTGTATGTTGTATGGCCATCAGCCATGTTGTATGTGTATATCTTTATACTTTACAGGTTACATGTTACAAGTTACAAAAGGTGTACAAAAGAAATCTGTGCTAAGTTTTTGTCTAAATTTGCCTGTATTCTATTAGTTGAAGTTCATTTTTACAGGCTTCCCACTAATAACCACGTTTTGTAATCATCCATCTCTTTTTTTTTGTATGTGTAATACTGTGAAATCTTTGACAGGATCTACCTCAGTTATTGATGAAAAAGAAATGTTAGGTGTAAAACTATTATGATTATTGTAATAATTATTAAAGTATAAAATTATATGAAAAGTGTTTTTGTGTGTATGATGAAAGCAAATTTGTCCTAATTTTGATTGATCATGCTACATACATTTCATCAACAAATATAAGCATCTTAGTAAATTACATAAAAAAACATTTTCCCTAATTAAAAAAATATCTAAAACATTTCCCAGCATAATGGTGACTGTTGACTGAAACACCTAATTAAGTACAAAAATTGCTCCATTGGATGAATTTACAAATATCCTTAATTTATTTCGTTTTGCTTAATTTACAATGGAAAGACTGTCTATGATATAACTGAGTGCACCAGTCATAGTGTGCGTTGTTCAAAGTTCGTCATGTTTTGGACCTGAGAATTCATCGTGTGAGATAAAACCGTTTCTGTCTTTGTCTTCATGTTGGAAAATTTCTTCCACCAGCTTGTCATGGTCGGCAAGCATATTTTTGACTTCTTCACTTTGCTGTTCACCATCGGCAGCCACCATTTGTTTTTTCAAGTACTCGCTCACCTAGAAAAATACATATTATTACTACTGAAGAGGTGAATCTGAGGTTCAGAGATAAATTAGGAATGTTTCAAGTTGTAAATGTTTGAAAACTTGACTTCCAAAATATTTTTTCTCAACAGCCTAGGACGATGGTCAATTGTTTTTTAATGCTCAAAATTTGGACAAAGTGGAATCATGCTTTGTTGTTTTTAATTGTCTTTGGCCCCCTGCATTAAAACTTTAAGCACAACAATATAACATTTCGTTACTTAATTATACCATTATAGAAATCAAAGCTTTTATTAATACTTATATTTTTTTAATTGTCCCGACAATAGGTATTGTTAGATATGGCAGTAAAAATTTTTTTAGCAAAAAAATATAGATTATATTAGATTCAATGCGAGTAAGCTATTCCAGTCTCTAGGCCGCGACTTTAGGTCTACTGTGGCTCACGTCTAATTGCTTATATTTCACCCATCAAAGCCAACTCTCTGACGAATTGACCTTCATTGGAATGTGTCATCTTCTGATCGTCAGGTCTTTAAAACTGTATTATGATTTGGGTTCTCCAAGTGTACTTATGAATACACATTTTTTTACAAGCTATGTCAGGAAAACTCACTGCAGATTTTAGGATGTGCTATTATTTTATCCATGCCTTTGCTACATTTCAGATTCAATCATAGCATGCTAGCCAAGTTTCCAAACATTTACCAAATAAACTTTATCTCTAAACCATCGATCCTTTTATACTACCCGTAGCATTGCATTACAAATCCCCTTACTTCTTCTCTGCTAAGTTGGTTGTCCTTGTCGCTGTCTATTTCCTTGAAGACGTTGGTGGTTGGTGGGGAGTCTCCGATGTTGATCAGTTCTACTTCGAAATTGAGGGTGGCTCCACCTGGGATTACGTTTCCAGCACCACGATCTCCATAACCCAGACTAGGTGGAATGGTGAGACGACGCTTCTCACCTACGCACATGTCAGTCAGGCCTTGATCCCAGCCTTTAATTACTTGTCCTACACCCAGCTGGAAGCTGAAGGGTTGCTCCCTGTCCAAACTGTAAACAAAAAAATCAAAATTAAAATTGGTTTCAGAAGCTAATCGTGTAAATTCTATATTGTACAAGTAACGTAAAGTTTTAGTCTTTGTAAAGCAAAATATACCAAATGACAGTGGTTTTAAAATACGTGGAAACATTCAAAAAATATTGTTTTAGATAAATAAAAAACTCTTTTTATTGCAAATATGTGTGTTTTCTTTTTAAGAAAGCAGGCATCAATTTTGGTTACCAGTATAACCTATATAGTAAAAGCAATGTGCCATGTTTCATAAAAATAATTTTATTGTGTGAAAATGTACCAAGATTTCCAAAAGTAGACTTAAAGTGTTCCCGGAAAAACTCGTTTCTTGGTCAACCTTATAGGTTAATAGCAAATTGGGCTATTCAAATATGAAGCATTTGATCAAAGTTCGCTACCATAACGCACTTGCTGCATCCAGAATTTCTTTTCTTACAAACATGCATTATATTTCGATGAAAAATGCAATAACATAAGGCGTGTTTGTTTAAAAAAAAAGAAAATTTGTATCACCAATGACTTATGGGCCATCCTGTGATTGTAGAAATATTTTTTTAAGATGTAGCTCAAGACACCCTATAATTAATATATACAAATTTTTTTCAAATCTTGTATAATAACGCATATATTGAGCTTTATTGATTTTTTACGAAAATTCGACAAAAATTATATACCATTAAACGATAAACTCTATAGCTAAGGCTACTGCCAAGCATCAGGGAAAGCGTCTATTTCAAATGAATTTTCTGGAAACATTTTAGTAAAATGAAGGACAATGACGGTTGAAACTAAGACTTCAGTGTTTGTAAAACATCCTTCTTGAGACATTTGATTTCCATAGCCCGTATTAGTTTCAAGTTATTTGCCAAAATGTTGCCGATTTTGACGTTTTAAGTCGCAACTTTGACGTTTTGAGGAAAACCCCAATTTATTTTTCTTTAAATGCCCATAACTTTTTTGTCTTTTGACATACAGAGCTAAATTTTGGTAGGTAACTTACATATAAGGACGTAAACCTGCGTACCAAATTTGGTTGCCCTTACTTTGTTAATTCGGAAGATATAAATTTTTTTCGAAAGAAAACACAAAATTTTCCGGGAAAACCTGGGCAGATTTTCCTGGCTAACGAACTTATCCAAGCCATTTGCAAAAGGAATTTATTCACCAAATTTAATCAAAATCGGCCCATTATTTTTTGAGTTATCGGTGTGATACATATATATATATATAATATATATATATATATATATATATATATATATATATATATATATATATATATATATATATATATATATATATATATATATATATATATATATATATAACATATAAAAATTCAAACTGACCCCGGATATGTGTTCTGGCGGGCCTAATTAGCGCTCATTTGAAGAAATTTTTTAAAAATTCAAAAGTCGAGATCTCCTCATTAGTGAATTTTTTTAAGAAAATTCACTAAAAGCATATAGCTTTTTAATACTCAACAAATAAACAAATGCGGTAATTATAAAAGTATATCAGCAAACCAGTTCGTTATCTCCTACTCTTATCACGTTCTTTGATTGAAATATTAGCTTTTTCTTGCAAGTACAAATTTATGAAGTGTTGAAATTGCGTTAGAAAGTGCCATTATAATAGCTCAAGCAACAAGATTATGTAATTTAACTGCATAGACAAGCAAACTTTCTGGGATAAATCGTTAGACAACAAAAAACTAATCTATCCATGATCACCAAATGTTTGGCAGCCTATGAAAAGCAGTTCAAACGCATCGTAAAAGAGGATCTGACGCTGCCAGAAGAACTAGTGAAAAACAACCTGCCACCAAGGCATTTTATTAAAAGAATTAGTCGTACATCCATCATATAAAAAAGTAAGATATGACATTGCTCAACGGATTAATTAATCGCTGTTTGGAAACGCCTCTTCTGGTGACCCCAGTCGGCCGCTCACATTCGCTTAAGTATTAAATATACTTTTATTTCACGAGAATGCACACTTTTGCATGAAAGTTGATTTAGTACCATCCTCTGTTTTAGACTAATGGCGCCATTAACTTTTTTTATAAAGGGCAACCCCCTGTTGTTTTTCTTGCTTTTGTGATACCTTTTTATTGTCCAACCGACAGTATAAACATGTCTTACATGAGAACTTTTTCGAATAAATGACAATTGGATGTGAGGAATCGTAAATTTTATTGTTAACAAAAACTCATTAGCTAAGCAAACACAATTGTTAAATTAAGTGTTCTAACTGCCATCCACCGACTTCTTGACACTACGCAAGTCGTGTAGAAATTCTTCTTGCATATTTCCTGACTAATCTGCCGCATTTAACCTGTAATGCGATTTTGCTGTTCAGATAAACTTTGTGGTCTCTCTACGTTGACCTTGAACATTCAATAACCCCATAAAAATAATCCAGTAGTGTAAAATCTGGCAGTCTCATAGGCTATTCCTCACCTGCCAATCTACCGCTTAGGAAAGAAATTGTGGGACCTCATCCGAAAAAAGTATTTGCCGGTGCAAACGTCGATTTACTCCCACAGTTAATCGCGCCACCCCAAAGTTTTACATTGAACGACAGCGTCGGATAAACATATCCATAATAAAATTTGACAAGATATCCTCTGTCTAAATTATTTTTTACTCTAATAAGTGCATAATATGTTTTGTTTAATTTATTACAGATTGATTCTATATCTGCAGACTATCGTATGCCTGCATCTACAATCATACCCAAGAATATGTACAGTTCTCAATTTCCGATATTCTGCCATTAATTGTGATATCCGACACTGACAAACTTCTCATAGGTGTTTTAAATTCAACATATTTTGTTTTATTATGATTTATTATTAATTTGTTGGACTCACACCAGCTCCCAAATTCCTCCATGGCTGCCGACACCCCTGTCCTCAGTTCCTCAGGTGTATCACCAGACACCACGATAGTGGTATCGTCAGTATACATAAACAACCTAGCATTCCTGATATTGTTTGGCAAGCAAAATAAGGTAGGCCCTAACACACCTCCCTAAGAGGTTTCCGACCGAACATTAGCACCTCCAGAATACTCCTCGTCAATTGTAACATATATTTCTCGATCCTGCAGATAAGACATAAACAACTAACGTGCACAACCGCGTACACCCAAGGCTTCCATTTTTCTAGAAGTAATTTTGTAGTGTACAGAACCGAATGCTTGAGATAAATCACACAATATGGCAATGATACATTTCTTTGCATTGATCGAGTCATAGATATGTTGGGAAAAAAGTGTAGTGGCTTTTATACAGACTGGTCTTTGCGAAATTCATATTCATAAGGTGTTATAAGTTTGTGACTTTCAAGAAATTTCACCAATCGCTAAATTAAGATTCGGATCACCTTTTTTATGCGCCGCGATAGTTTAATAATATTTGTTTTGTTGTAATGTATACTCCTCTAACACCAGGTTAATGATCTTGTTCAAAACTCTCAACATAATGTCAGAACCATCTTTAATAACGCAGCCGGTAACTGATCAATTCCAGAGAAATGCTTACTTTTCAGTGACAAAATCGAACAGGGCACTTTACCTTCAGTAAATTGGTTTCAAAAAAATATTCTGGTTGTTTTTATTACTGGTGGTTCCAGCCAGTTCCAGTAACCAGCTCATGCGCTTTCAGTTTTTCCTAAATGTAATTTAGGTACATAAACATTGGCAAAGGTATCACATATTTTCCGCCTCTCCGTAATCTCTAAGCCATTGTTAATTATTATAGCAGGCACAGCTGGTTTGGTTCGCTTTCAGAGAATTTTGATTACGATACCTACGCCGCATGCATTTTGCTTTATTTTTCGTAGAAAAATATGATCCGCTTTTATTTTTATTCCATATTTTACCAACGCAATGTAGTTTTAAGATAAATAAATAAGCAAAAAAAAACACGAAATTTAATAAGAATCTAAATGCCTTCAGTGTTACTTATGATAAGTAATCTTTAAACGAAAAGTTGTTTGTAATTGTCACGTAGTTGTTTGTAGGCAAATACTTAGTCAGCTATAGTCAATTTTTATTATTCTGGCCGTTTGCCAAAGCTAAATAAAACGTGTTTAATAGAAAAGGAAAAAAAGTGGCTGCCAACAAACGCACAAGGGAACTTCGGGAGAGAAACATCAACTCCTGTAAGACTCTCTAGGGATTACTGTCACTCACCTACAACAAAACAATTAAATTAAACGTCTTGAGACCGTTTGTAGATGATTATCAGTTTATTGGATACAGGTCTGGGATTTCCTTTCACAAAAGTAATTATATAGCCATTAAAACTTCCGCCATATACATAACCTGACAAGGCGGGCAGTCAACAGCGGGGAATTTTAATTTTTCACAAGGGTGACATATTTGAAAGTCCCCGTTATCATTTGGCACTTGTTCACGGAAAAACTTCAATGAATACCTCCTTGGAGTGTCGTTCATATATAAAGAAATAAATATGTCCTCAGTTAACTACCAACTCTGCAGCACATCCCGAAAGTTTAAGGTAAATTATGGACAGAAGACTACATATACAAGTTTTTAACTTTTATCTTATATATTTTTTATCAAAAAATCAGGACTTTTTTTTGTGTATATAGGGTTCTTTTTGCCAGCAAGGGACTTCCCCAAACTTTCAACTGATTCTATTGTAGTTTGCTTCTCTTTAGAGATTTTAATGAAATAGTTAACGTTTCTTCCTGGACAGTATGAGAAAATTGGTAGTGCATTTTGCGCCTCTCTTAATAAAAGCCTTAGACCCCATCCTATGTACAATGTGTTTTACAATTAAGCTTGCAGTTTGTGTGTAATATAACACAATTGTGATTCCTGACTTTTCCCTAAACATTATTGTCAAATACTTTTATCAACTTCAACCCACTTCGCGGTTAGTTTCAGTTTTTATCTGGGTACATATATACAGGTGCGCATTTCTACGGTAAAGCTCAATACTACTGTGATTATACAAGATACGAGAAACAATCATTGTATACGTTAATTATAGGGTGTTGAGCTACATCTTAAAAAATTATTTCTATTATTCACAGATGGCCCGTAAGTCGTTGGTGATATAAATTTTCTTTTTTTTTTCGAACACGCCTTCGATTATTGCATTTTTGCATTTTATAACGAAACATAATGCATGTTTGTAAAAAAAAAAGAATTTCGGGACGCAGCAAGTACGTTATGGTAGCGCTTTTTTATTAAACGCTTCAAATTTGACTACCTGCAATTTGAGCTTAATCTTATAAAAACAATTTCGACAATTACAGGTGGCCCATAAGTCGTTGGTGGTACAAATTTTCTTTCTTGAATCAAACACCCCTTATATTATTGAATTTTTGCATTTTCCATAAAATGCATACCAAGCATGTTTGTTTTAGAGTTATTTGAATTGTTTTGTAACTCTTCACATTTTTGGCACATATCAAAAATTATTATACAGCTTCTTTACCAACAAAAATCGGAGTCTAATGCAAATGACGCATCCAGAGAGGTTTTCTTTTATGTTCTTTCATGAAAAAATCGAGATGCCATGCACAGGGCGCTCTCAAATAGTGACTGAATAAAAAAAAATCAAACTGTCGTAACTCAATTGTTTCAAATAGAACAGTCTGTATTTCGTGTTTCAGAAGTGAAGGACATAATAGTAAATGTTTAATAAGTTATCAAAAAAAATGTTTTCGGATTTTCGTGAAAAAATTGTTTGTAAATTTTTATGCAAAAAACATTTTTGGGAATTTGGTCGAAAAGCTTATTTGATGAAATATGGTACATTGTTTCTACTATATAAGTTATACAGGTAACCAAATGTGATACCTGCTTTCGTTAAAAAAGACCTATACGCTATTAAAAACATTTGTATGAAAATTCACTACCATAACGCACTTGCTGCGTCCAGACTTTTATTCATTTAGTGTATCTTTCTGAAGTTTTCACTTCAATTCTCACTTTAAACTGTTAATTATTGTGTTCAATGCGGGGTGACACTTAATTGCTTGAAATCGCTAACCCGTTTCATTTTTGGTTTTCCTTTTTTTTTTAATTTCAACAACACACCACGAGGGCTTACAGCCTAAATACTATCGTACCGTGGGTGTTGATAAGCAGGAAAGAGGCAACTTGTTAATTCTGTACTTGAAGGTTTGGAGGTTTGGGGGAGAAGGAAAAACATGTGCCGGCAAGGAATTCCACAACTTGGAAATCCTCGGGACAAAAGAGCGGGCACAACAAGATGTTCTATGTCTGGTGACCTGGACAGTAAAAGGGTGCATTCGCTCTGTTCCCCTGGTAGATCTGTTGGGGGCAGCAGGTGGAGGAACTATGGAAGAAATCTCCTCTGAGCAGTGCCCGTGTAAATATCTATAAAAGAGAGAGAGAGGTCACCAACGGCACGTCGGTGGGAAAGGGATGGCAGCCTTTGAGTGAGGGTAGGGTCACCGATGAGACGTATAGCTCTCTTTTGAATGGAGTCCAGGATAGCGAGTGTAGAAGCGGCAGCGGCACCCCAGATGTGAGAGCAGTATTCGAGGTTTGGCCTTATTTGTGAAGTATATAAGGTATAGAGATTAGCTGGTGAAAAGTATTTGCGAGCCCGGAAGAGGAAACCTAATTTCTTAGCAGCCGCTTCTGCAATTGATGTGACATGTTGGTACCAATTAAGATTTCGATCCACAGAAATGCCAACAAGAGAAAAG
Organism: Tillus elongatus; assembly: GCA_964006375.1. Lineage (NCBI taxonomy): Eukaryota > Metazoa > Arthropoda > Insecta > Coleoptera > Cleridae > Tillus > Tillus elongatus. The sequence goes on from OZ023263.1 coordinate 162,201,016, forward strand.
GACTCATTACTTTGAATATCCTGGTTGTTCATTGTGATGGGTCTAGGGCTGGTGTATCTCTTATGAGAATGAAAGCAAGACTGAGATTTGGTGGGGTTGAATTGTACAAGATTTCTACTTCCCCAGTCTAATATTTTTTGGAGATCCAAGGATACAGAACCCTCCATGAGTCTGCGATCCTCATCTAATTGGGTTAAAGAGACAGGCTTAGAATATTGTATATTTGAGTGGAGGGTGCTGACGTCCGCGTAACTGTGAACTGGATTGGATGTGTTAGAGAGGAGTAGGGGCTAAAGCTGAACCTTGAGGAAGTCCTGCATTAATTGGATACAGTTTAGAGGAATGGCCACCCACAACAACAGAAATTCTCCTGTTGGAGAGGAAATTTGCTGTCCAGGTACAAAGTTTTGGTGGTAGGCCATAGGCCGAAAGTTTATTGAGCACCGCTGCGTGTTTAGACCTGGTCGAATGCTTTGGATACGTCTAGAGCAACAATATGTGATTCACCGTGTAGTTCCATAGACTTGTTCCAAGAATGGGTGACAAAGGAAAGGAGGTCGGCAGTTGATCTGCGCTGACGGAAACCATATTGCCTGTCGTAGATTTAGTAATTCGGTGTTTATATACTTTTCCATCACTCTAGAAACGACTGAAAGGAGAGAAATAGGCCTGTAGTTGCTAGGAAGCGTTTTGGATCCTTTCTTGGGGATGGGTTGTACTCGAGCAGTTTTCCAGTTACTAGGGAATATGCCTTTATTGTAAGATATCTGAAACAGACGAGTCATGACAGAAGCAAGTTCTGGTGCGCATTTTTTGAAAACAATTGCTGAGATCTCGTCAAGGCCAGAGGCTTTCCTGGTATTAAGAGAAGAGAGCATCTTTCGTACCTTTTTAGATTTGAAAATGATATCCGTCATTTTATTCGCGACATTGGGGACTGTTGGTGGTTGAACATTTAAAGGTGGGTTGAGAGTAGAATTGCCGGCGAACAACGAAGCAAAAAGTTCAGCCTTGCCCAGGGCGGTAGAAACAATTTCATCTCCTGAGGTGGGAACGTGCTTTTGCAGAAATTATTCCCAATAGATGTAGCAAGAGTCCAGAAGGGTTTGCCGCCGTTGGAGCTTAAGAGGACTTTGTTTTTGATGTGGTTATTAAACGAGTTTTTTGCCTCAGAAAGAATGCGGACATAGCGGTTTCTTGCGTCGTTAAATGCTTGACGATTTTCTTGACTGGGATTGTGTAGAAGCGTTTTGTGAGCTTTGACCTTTTCAAGTCTGGCCTTGTCACAGGATTTCGACAAGCGTCTACAGCCACCGTGTACAATTTGTTTCGCCTGGTTTGTGTCTTTTCCAAATTTGAGAAAACACGCAAGGAAGATTCATCCTGGCAAGTAACATTGTTTTCTAACATGTCATGCAACTTTATTACAAAATTTATTTTCTTACAGACCAGCTTGAAGAAGTAGCACCACTTAAAAAATATCAGAGCGCTGCTCATTGCAATCAAATGTTTTGAGAATGTATATTTTCTATTTTGGAATATGTGTTAGTGAAGAGTTTAGTCCATAATGTGAATACGTAAATGTGGCAATACATTAAGAATTTTTTAATTTCTTTTTATAATTGTTTAAAACCAAGCTGAAACAATACTACACAACAGAAGTAAGCGGAAAACAGCTGATCAAATCATCAAACATCAAATTCCAAAGAAGCGGGAAGTCCAAACTACGCATGCGGGATTTTGAAAGCCAAAGTATCGTGGTGGTTGTAGACGCTTGTGTTTCTAGTTTCTATATAATTTATCCATGTTTAGTTTTGAACCAGTATCCTAAGAGCGGTGACCGTATAATGTTTAGTTTGTGAAATATTTGGAAACAAATACGAGGCGTACAGTTAACGCGTCTAATAAAATCCAAACCCGTCATTCAGACGTAGGGTTAGTTTTAACGAATATTTAATAATTGACTATGAATCCCCAGGCTAGTATGTCTGAATCAGTAAAGTTTTCGGATCCTAATTATGAAGGACATGAAGTGGATTAAGTGATGCTGAAGATGAATGCGATGAGGAATTTCATATAGACAGTGATCACAATACGGAGTCCGAGGAAGAAGGTAAATAATTTTTGGGTAAAGTAATACTTTATTACTATTATTATCATTGTTTACAGCCGAGGATGATGAAGTCCATGGCGATAGACGGGGCCTTTAGATGAAGTTCAAAAAGGCCCAAAGTACTGTTGGAAAAAAAACAGGTTAAGTAACCCTGCTGTTTCCAACAGAGGACGTCGCTTAAAAAAATTATTGCTGTTCAATTGCCGGCTCTACGTCTTTCAGCATAATACTCCAATGGGCCTATCATAAAATTGAAGAGCAACGAGCTCGTTACAAAACTCAGCATTCTGCAACGCTAAAAGACTAGGATCAAATAGAATTGTATGCATTTTTTGGACTTCTTCCATACACGGCAGTGTTCAAGTCCAATAATAAATGGATAAATACATTATTTGCCATCGATTGCACTGGGAGATAAATAAATAGATGCATTATGAGTAAAGAAAGGTTTGCTTCCTGACTTACTTGTCTAAGATTTGACAACCCTGATAGAATAAAGAGAAGATTAAATAATCCACCAGCTACAATATCTCAACTATTTGACCTCTTTGTGCAAAATTGTCAAACTTGTTATCCATTGGGGATTCGGCTTGCATATATGAGATGCTAGTGGGATTTAGAGGACGGTACAAGTTTAAATTGTATATTCCTAATAAGCCTGACAAATATGGACTAAAAATTACGTGTTGTACAGACGCACGTACTGGATATTTCTACAACGCGTATATTTACATAGGTTGGGACTCTGGTAGGAGAGGTTTGTCAAATTAGGATAAAAGATTTAGTAAACCAACTCAAAGTGTTCTTCTGCTTACACAGCCAATATTTAATACAAATAGAAGTATGATGTTTGACAACTGGTTTACTTGTATAGAAATTGTAACAATAATGAAACAAAGAGGACTAACTTGTATATCAACAATCAGGAAGAACAAGGGGGAAATTACAGCAGAGTTTTTTACCAAAAAGGAATAAGGCAATTGGATTTACAGTATATGGATTTACCAAAGAGATCACTCTAGTTTCATAAGTATCCCACAAGAATAAGGCCTTTATATTGGTTTCTTCTTCACAACACCATAAAAGTTAATATCCAGAATCTGGAAAACCACACATAATCCTAGATTACCTAAAGGCGGGATGGATGCACTTGATGTAAAATGTTCTAAATTTTCATGCAATCGTAGGAGTCATCGATGGTCTATGACGATATTTTACATAATGTTTGATATAAGCATTGTAAATGCTTATATTTCACGTAACTCTTATCCAGAAAATCCTCAAATAGAAAGATCTGAATGTATATTAAAAAAAAACTAGCTCTACAATTGGTGACACCTAATCTGCGAAGAATGTTACCCAAAAATAGCCACTTGTTATTTTTGAGATACTAGGTAAGATAATAATGAAAACATTCCCCAAGAAAAAGTTGAAAAGCTAGAAAAAAGAAAATATTGTTCCCTTTGCCCGTATCAGAAAGGAGAGTAGCTTAGCTGCAGAAGTTCCATTTGCCTAGAGTGTGCAAAATAATTATGCCCACTCTGTGCCTCATCTGGGTATCCGGATTTTGAACGCCTGTATATATTTTTTTATTTTTGCCTTATTTCATTTACAGATACTTCGTTTTATGATTACTGAATTATAAACAAAGGTTATATAATGAAAATACTAATGTTTTTGTTTAATCTTAAATGTTTTAAAATGGCTCTGTTAAGTAACACAAAATTTAAAATATCCGTACAAAATCATAATATTTTAAAATCTTGTGGTATTAGCAGAAATTTAAACAAGAAGAGTAAGTTGTTAGCTGTACTGAGATATCACAGGCGACCACAATTAATTTGCTAAATTTATGCATACTGTGTGCATATATACGTAGCCGTCTGTGAGACGTAGGGTTAGTGACAATGCTATATATTAGGAATGTTAGTAGGTAAGGGTTACGGTTATAAATGACAACCTAATGGCTCTGCTGTGCAGATACTTATCTAGCATCACAAAAAACGTAATTTGTATCTATGGAATCGATGCATTAATATAAATAATGATGCAAAAATGTGCATATTATCCAGTGTAAAATAAAATGACTTTTTCAGCTTCAGTATGCTGGTGTGTTTAAAGTTAGAGGCCATAAATTTCAATGAGTAGAAAAGCAATTATTCCAGGAGAATTATAAAACTGCTGCGCTTTAATGCAATTATTTTTAAAATGCAGGGTGTAGTTGAAATTGCTTGCAAGAAAAATTTGTTGAACTGGCATTAAATACATAAAACAATATACCCGAGAAAATGCGTCCATTTGCTGTATTTATTTTTATCAAACGAATGGTAATGAAATTTACGGTGGCCACAATAAATATTTACGATGGATAATAATCATAATATGTAGATGTAAGATATGAAAAATAATAATCGTTCACACACTCACTAATCTAATGTAAAAAAAAAAAAAACTGAGCAGACCTAAAAAAAATGTGGATCTAACGATCATGAATTTTTATTTTTGGGGCCGGATAAAACAAATAGTATATTCAAACAGGCTTCTAGATGACGTAGAAGTATTGAACAATCGCATTACAGATGCTATAAATTCTATTTCCGCTGAGGAGATTAGAGCTGCAAGACGACTCCAGTACAAATTCTGTACGTCAGGCGCCGCCGTACAACCAGAAACGATATTTTAAAATCGTCAGCCCTGCCACTATATTTCTATAAGGAAATAGACGAATAATATAAAAATAGATACATCAAGATTATTACTAGAAACACATACTAGTTTCGCTCTCATTTGAGATAATCAGCGTGTTTTACCAGCAATAATCAAAACATATCTAAATTAATTGGCTTAACGTAGCCAAAATCTGAACGAAACGTGAGATGTACAAGCTACTGTCAATTTTCGTGTAAAACATATGTACAGTTTTTTCATTAATAATTTTTTGTCGAATTATTGTGAAATGTTAGTGATTATCAAGTACTGTTTAATACATTATTATAAAAATAGGTGTTTGCAAATTCACATGGAAAATCTGTTTTCGAATTTTGTTTAAAAGTAATTTGTTTAGCAAATTGTGTAACATATTTTTGCCTAATGCTAATTTTTGTAAAAAGACTTTTATATAAATTTTGTGAACATTTTAGCCGATTTTCGTAAGAAAATGGTTAATTTTCGTGAAAGGGGTTGTTTGCAAATTTTTGTGAACATTTGTTAAAAAAATTTGGTCAAAAGGTTTTTGTCAATAATTATATCTTGGCTAGTGTGGCTTTTGTGTAAATCTGTACGCCAGCCCTATCGGACCAGTTTTTCTAAAAAAAAAATAATTAATTTTTCCGAAAAAAAAATTGTATAAAAAAATAACCAAGTTATTTTGATCAAATTTGGTTGGTATGTTGCCCTCGTAAATACATTTCTCCACGAAAACTCAACTTTCTAAGTTTATAGAAAATTGAGTTATACAAATTTGAAGCATTTAATGAAAATGCGCTACCATAACGCAATTTCTGCGTCCCGAAATTTCATCTTGTGACAAGCCGTCAAGGATTTGCTCTTCATTCTTCGGATTCCTTATTTTTGTTTTATTTTGACACTTCAAGAAACAATAGTGCACTGATTTCATACGTTTTGAACAGGATTTCATTTTTTTTTTAAACGCCTGAATGACTTTGTCACCTTTGAGTGTGAAATTATAATTTTCAGCAAACATTTTATTATTAATATTGAAAGAACCGGTTTGCTTAGGTTGATTAAAACGAAATCATTCAGGCAATTAATAAGGAAAAATAACTGCTACGTTTATAATTTGGCAGATATTTCACTTTTCTAAATATGAATTAAGTTTCCTTCTGGAAATATTTTCTATAACTTTAATGAAATTTGTAATACAAGTTTCTTTTAAAGAGACTTACACCATCTACAGATATAGCAAAATTTAATCGTTTAGCTTCATAGAAAATTGAGTTTTGAGCTTTTTTCTCAAAAGGAGTTAGAACACAAGATTTTTTTGATAATAGAGAGACCGATGGTGACATTTTTGAAAGCATTTTTCAAATGTGCTCGTACTAGGACCTCTAAAATCGATCTTCAAGGGCTGTATACGTTTAAAGTAGTAACTTTACTAATATTCTGTATAATAAGAGTGTACAATTCTTATGAAAATTCGCTACTATAATGCACTTGCTGTGCCCCGAAATTTTTTTCGAGGATGAACTATAAATGACAGATATAATAATAATAATAATAATAATAATAATAATAATAATAATAATAATAATAATAATAATAATAATAATAATAATAATAATAATAATAATAATAATAATAATAATAATAATAATAATAATAATAATAATAATAATAATAATAATAATAATAATAATAATAATAATAATAATAATAATAATAATAATAATAATAATAATAATAATAACATCACCACAGTAGACAAAATCCGCACCCAGAAGTCTTTGACTTGTGCGGGGGGAGCTTACATACACATATAGGCAAAGGACACCACCCATGACTCATTAGAAGCTGACCTTTCCACATTCGAGTGAAAAAGATCGACTGTCCGAATACGGGACTCGAACCCGCGACCTCCTAGTCCAATTCGAGAGGTTACTCACCTTGCGTACTGAGCTATTCAGCCTGTATATATTGAACAATGTAGAAATGTCTAGAACTACTTTATGGACAATATAAGTAGGCGAGCCGAAGATAGAGGGTGTCAGTAGTGAGTTAGTGGTGGTGTATAAGAAGGGATCTTAGAAGGCGTATAGTGAAATATAGTTCTATGGAGATTTAGTGATAGAGCAATACATTTTAGTTGATGGTGGTGTTTGGTTGTTGTTAATTAGTAGTTTGAAAGCTGTGTTTTGTTAGTCAACAAATCCAGAACCCCGAAGAACGTTACAATATGATTTTCGTAAAAGAGTGTAGAGCATTTCTATGAAAATTCGCTACCATTACGCACTTGCTGTAGCCAGACCTTTTGTTCTTGTTATCGGTTCAAATTGGAAAAGTGATAGAGTCTCTTTCGAAATTGCTAAAATTGATAACAATAAGTAGATAACACCCAATTTTACTTTTGAATAAGGTGTATTCATTTAAAACCTTTTATCCAGAAAATGTTCGCTCTACAAAGTTAATTTGTTTTTCTAATTTTCTTCGTTATTTTTAGTATGATATATCGAATTGTATTTCTAAATCAGTTACCTGCCAAATGACACCAAATTAAACCTAGGTTGCCATTAAACAAATTAAAAAAGCAGTGGCAGAAATCAAATGAAACTCGTATCAAAATATGGGTATTTATAATCTAACAACACCAAATGTCAGATGTGTCAAACAGTTTCTGCATAATCACATTTGGTGCAACTCTATTTAAGCACATGAAAAATGCGTTGGAAACCATTACATATTTCTCTTCCTATGAGGATTAAATGATCATATTTTTCAGTAAGATGATGCCTTTTCTCATGTAACATGTGTTACGCGAGAGCCCTATAAAGTAGTTACATTCGTTGCTTCCGTAACTACCAGACTTTTCATCATAAAAGTTCCATGTAATGCAACGATTACGTAATATATCGCAGATTATAAAATAGCTCGTCTTCCAATACAGACGAGGGTTGTAATAAATAATCCGGAGAAGACAATAAACTGACTTATTTTAAATAAAAAATAAAAAAGTTGCAGCCAGCCATTAGCGCAATTAAAAAAAATAATCAAAAGTCTGGACGCAGCAAGTGCGTTATGGTAGTGAATTTTCATTAAAATGTTTTTAATAGCAAATATGTGTGTGGGTGTTATTTTTTAAAGAAATCAGGCATAAAATTGGGTTATCAGTATAACCTATCTAGTAGAAACAATGTGCCATGTTTCATCGGAATAACTTTATTGTTTGAAAATGCACAAGAATTTCTGAAAGTAAACTTAAAGTGTTCCCGAAAAAACTGGTTTCTTGGTCAACCTTATAGGTTAATAGCAAATTGAGCTATTTAAATTTGAAGCATTTGATGAAAATTCACTACCATAACGCACTTGCTGCGTCCAGAATTTCATATCTTACAAACATGCATTATATTTCGATGAAAAATGCAAAAATGCAATAACATAAGGCGTGTCAGATTTAAAAAAAAAAAAAATTTGTATCACCAGCTTATGGCTTATGGCTTATGGGCCACCCTGTGCTTGCAGAAATAATTTTTTAATATGTAGCTCAAGACACTCTATAATTAATGCAAACAATTTTTTTTTCATATTATATGAATAATAACGAATATACGGAGGTTTATTGATTTTTGACGAAAATTCGACAAAAATTATATACCATTAAAAGATAAACTCTATAGCTAAGATTACCGACAAAGCATCAGAGAAAGGGTCTATTTGAAACGAATTTCCAGGAAATATTTTATTAAAATGAAGGACAATGACGGTTGAAGCTAAAACTTCAGGGTTTGCAAAACATTCTTCTTGAGACATTTTCTTTCCATAGCCCGTATTAGTTTCAGGTTCTTTGCCAAAATGTTGCCAATTTTGACGTCTTAAATCGCGACTTTGACGTGTTGAGGAAAACTCCAATTTATTTTTCTTGTGCCTATAACTTTTTTGTCTTTTAACTTACAAAGCTAAATTTTGTGATCTAATTTACCTATAATGATATACACCCGCGCACCAAATTTGGTTGCCCTTACTTTGTTACTTCCGGAGATATACATTTTTTTCGAAAGAAAACACAAATTTTTCCTGGAAAACCTGGGCCAATTTTCCTGACTAACGAACTTATCCAAGCCACTTGTAAAAGGAAGGCATTCCCCATATTTAATAAAAATCGGCCCATTATTTTTTAAGTTATCGGTGTGATACACGTACACACACACAAATATATATATATATATATATATATATATATATATATATATATATATATATATATATATATATATATATATATACAGGGTCATTGATGGTCGATGGTAGGTTAGAGGTTTATGGAAAACGGGACATAGGATTAATCTGAAAATTTGGATACTGCCATAAATAAGCACGACCTGTCTTTCTAAAATATTTTTATTTTGGCGGTGTTGCCGCTTCTACTCAAAAGTAGTAACAACTTTCTTATTTTTAATGAGACACCCTGTATATTTTTTTGTTTTTAGAATTGAAATTTCTTTATGATAATTTTTTATTAATAGTTTTCTATACCTATCTAGATCGGTTTTCGAGATAATACTTATTCAATTATTTTTTTCTCAGAAAAATGGTCCCACTAAAATTTTAATTTAGCTGCTATTTGAATCCATAGAAGGCTGAAATTTTGCCCACAGTTTGGAAAGTCTGGTATTTAATAGTTACCTGAATAAATTCATTTTATGTTATACAGGACGGTTTAAAATTGATGATTTTAACGTGACACACAAAAAAGGCCAAAACTTTATTTTTTCAAATAGGACATCCTGTATATTAGTTGATATTCTGAAAGGCAATTAAATTTCCTCCAAATTGATGTAGCATAGTGGTATACCTAGTTCGTCAAGTTTTGGAAATAATCGCAATAATTACTAAAAAAACACATGATCTTCACATAAGTTGAATTAGTTGGTCATGGAACGCCAGGTGATTTGACAATTGCTTAATTGTTTACTGTGTTTGACAGACGCCGAAGTTTTAAGATTCATTTGCTATTTTCCACTTAATATTTATTTGAAAACAAGTTAAGATGGAGCGAAATAGTTACTCAAATGAAGTTTTAATGACACTATTTATTCTTCATGGACAATGTGACAAAATTGTAGCAAGAACATGTAGAAAATTCAATGAAATGTATCCTGAATTGCAACCAATGAACGAAAGAAAGTTTATGCGAATACAAGATAATTTTATCAATTATGGTTCAAAACTGGGGGCAACTCGAAGTTTGCCAAGGCCTGTAACGTCGAATGAAGAAAATATAGTGAACGTTTTAGCCTATTTCCACGCATATCCACAAACTTCCATCCAAAGTGCAGCATATAATTTAGGCGTAACTTATTATGCGGTGCAAAAGATTCTGGCCAATCACAATATGCATCCTTTTAAATTTATAACACTTCAACACCTGAAACCAGATGATTAGCAACGTCGCACTCGACATTGTGAGACACTCCTAATACGCATTGAAGAGGATCCTAACTTTTTGAGAAAAATAATATGGACAGACGAAGCCAAGTTTTCGAGAGAAGGCATTATCAACAGAAAGATTCTACATTTTTGGGCCGATCAAAATCCACGCATGGTCAAGCAGAGGGGCTTTCAAGAAAAAAATATTTTTAATGTTTTTTGCCTTTTAAAAGACAACCAAATAATATTTTTCATTTACAATGAGCCATTAAATAGCAATCAATATCTTCACATTTTAAGGACAGTAGTATCAAATTTTTTGGAAAATTTATCATAGAAGATTTCGGTACTTCTTGGTTCCAGTTGGACGGAGCACTCGCACATTGCACGCACGAGGTAACACGTGAGCTGTTTCAGATATTTGATGACCACTGGTTTAGGCGTTTGGGCCCATGGGATTGGCCTGCAAGGTCCCCCGACCTTACACCCCTCGATTTCTACCTTTGGGGTACTTTAAAACAAAAGGTATACCAGACACTCGTGGACAGTAAAGAGGAGCTACGTCAACGTGTGATGAATTTCATCGACCAACTAGATGCTAATGAAATACATAAAGCGACAACTGATGGTGTACATCGCCGGATTTTGAAGTGCTTAGAAGTCAATGGGGGATATTTTGAGAATTTGTTGTAAAATGTTTAGAATCTAATAAATAATAATTGAAAAAAATATCTTGTATTCGCATAACCTATCTTTCGCTTATTGGTTGCAATTCATGATACATTTTATTGAATTTCTTACATGTTCTTGTAACAATTTTGTCACATTGTCCATGAAGAATAAATAGTGTCATCAAAACTTCATTTGAGTAATTATTTCGCTCCATCTTAACTTGTTTTCAAATAAATATTAAGTGGAAAATCGCAAGTGAATCCTAAAACTTCGGCGTCTGTCAAACACAGTAAACAATTAAGCAATTGCTAAATCAGATGCCGTTGCATGACCAACTAATGCAAATTATGTAAAGATCATGTGTTTTTCATTAATTATTGCGATTATTTCCAAAACTTGACGAGCTAGGTATACCACTATGATACATCAATTTGGAGGCAATTTAATTGCCTTTCAGAATTTTAAAGAATATATAGGGTGTCCTATTTGAAAAAATAAGGTTTCGGCCTTTTTTGTGTGTCACGTTAAAATAATCAATTTTAAACCGCCCTGTATAACATAAAATGAATTTATTCAGGTAACTATTAAATACCAGGCTTTCCAAACTGTGGGCGACATTTCAGCCTTCTATGGATTCAAATAGCAGCTAAATTAAAATTTTAGTGAGACCATTTTTCTGAGAAAAAAATAATTGAATAAGTATTATCTCGAAAACCGACCTAAATAGGCATAGAAAACTATTAATAAAAAATTATCTTAAAGAAATTTCAATTCTAAAAACAAAATAATATACAGGGTGTCTCATTAAAAATAAGAAAGTTGTTAGTACTTTTTAGTAGAAACGGCAACACCGCCAAAATAAAAATATTTTAGAAAGACAGGTCGTGCCTATTTATGGCAGTATCCAAATTTTCAGATTAATCCTATGTCCCGTTTTCCATAAACGTCTAACCTACCATCGACCATCAATGACCCTGTATATATATATATATATATATATATATAAATTGAAACTGACCCCGGATATCTGTTCTAGGGGGCCTAATTAGCGCACATTTAAAAAAAGGTTTCCAAATTCAATAGTCGGGATCTCCTCATTAGTGTTTTTTTTAAAGAAAATTCACTAAAAGGCTGGACGCAGCAAGTGCGTTATGGTAGTGAATTTTCATAGAAATAATCCGGCACCAAATATTTTTTTATAACTTTTTTTCATGTAACATAGAAATCTAGATTTTGGTATATAGTTTCATTTTAATATCATAAACCTACGTACCAAATTTTTATTTTTGGAGATACAATTTTTTTCCGAAAGAAGACCCAAAATTTTACAGGAAAACCTGGTTAGATTTTCCTGACTAACGAACTTATCCAAGCCACTTACAAAAGGAAGGTACATGCAAAACTTTATAAAAATCGGCCCAGTATTTGTGAGTTATCACATAAAATTGAAACTGACCCCGGATATGGGTTCTATGGGTCCTAGTTCGCGCTCATCTAAAAAATTTTTTTTGTTGGGCATGTTAAAGATCCTTACCCCCCTTACAGAAAGGCAGAGGCTCGGCAAAATTTCCAGGATAGTGAGGTGAAACTGCTCCATGGCGTCAGTGATTGGCCATAGTCGCGGAAATAGGCCGACGTTAAATTAAAAGAAAAAAACTAAGAAGAGAACAGTTAACTTTAAATTATGCCTCCAAACTCCTTAGTACACCAGAACATCCAAATCATGGTTGTTTTCGTCAAAGAGCTATGAGACCCCATTCAGAAGAAAGCCGTACCTTTCAGCTCACATAAACCATAGATGCCGCAGAATACTTGAAAGTGTTGAAGGGCTTTCAGTTTAGTAATTCCAGCTCATACAAAACATAGAGTTCTCCTTGGACACAACAACAAGCAGCTTTTGATTTAGGACTAGTACACACATGACAATCTCAGTGTCATAAGAAAGCAATTCATAAAAATCAAATCTGAGCATTAGAATCACAAATTCATCTGTACAGATGCCTACAAGAATCAAAACGGTACATGATCAGCTGTATACACAGGCAATACATCCCTGACGTACAAACTACCCAGATTAACATTTATATTTGCCATAAAAGAAGCACTTAGGCATATTATATTATCTGACATAAACCAGACTGCTGGCAGCCATATTGAATTTTTATAGGGTTGAATAGAATCGTCCTGGTTCATCATCAGCACGCTACTGAGTAGCGTGAGCACCCTACGGAGTAGCGTGCTGGTGATGAACCAGGATGGTTCGAAACTATAGTCCACGTAAACAAATAAAAAATAAAAAAAGTGCAGCAAACAAATAAAATGTATATTTAAAAGTGATTACAGTGTAGTGCAACATTCCAATATATATATATATATATATATATATATATATATATATATATATATATATATATATATATATATATATATATATATATATATAGTAGGGGTGAAATTTGCTTATATTTAGCATTCTTTGAATAGACCTTCTACTGATATTCAGTTGTCTGCACATGGCCCTAGCTTGTATTAGGATTTTCAGTTACACTCAGTGCAACGAAAAATTTGTTTTCTTCTTAACTATAGTTTTTCTTCTTTTTCTGTATTTAACAACATTACCGGTTTGATCAAAGCGCCACATAAATTCCTCAACGGTTCCTCTACTCGGTTGTCTTCTATTTGAAAATCTTTCGTGATAAAGACGAGTTGCAAGTAAACAATTTTTACCACTCGCACCCAACACATAAATCATATCGATAAATTCTTCTTTAGAAAAATTCATAACTTAAATCTCAGTTATTAAAACTATATCGTCTATAAACTGGAACAAAATACACCACTATTTGATCCACGTAATTATACAACACGATTATTTTTGACAGAACTATATAAATTAACTTTGTCAAAACTTCATAATTTCGTTCAAAGCCTCCTTATAAAGTTTTAAACAAGAATGTTGGTCCCTTTTTTAAAGAGGTTAAATTATTTTAGAAAATAAAAATCTTCGGCATATAGTTATTTAATGATGTTTATAGTAAGTCAATCGCTGCACCTATTTATCCAATAAAATTCAGGCTGTTGCATTTGAAAATTTGGAGAAAATCATGTTTGAAATTTTGCTACTTGGCTTCCCTATAGAAATCACCCTGTACAATAATTTTCGAACCAACTTAAATCAGAGGCTTGAGTTTTTTTTTTCAATCTGAGTATAAAATTTCTTTGAAATCAAAGAACCGCATGAGAAATTACAAGGTATTTTGTAATAGCTTCCAGACGTCAAAATTTTCAGTATTTATTGTATAACGTGACAACGCCGCTACCAAAACTAAAAAATTGCATACCGTTCTATAAACAAATTTATGCTACGTTTAAATATTAAATAATATACCTAGTGTTCCATTAAAAAAAAATTGGCATATGTCAGGCTTTTATGAATCACACTACAGCGGAAAGCAATTTTATAATAAGGACAGCTTAAAGTTATGTAACTTCGCCAAAAATTTTTTTCCTACTTTTCATAGGAAACAAGATATGGAACTTTGTTACATAAATGCGCCAGTCTATACAGGGTGCTTCACGGTGAGTGTCCTATTAGACGTTTCTGGAGAACTACATCTATTTAAATTCTGAAAATTGGTATCCGCACGTTTTTGATACTGATCTTTCTATCTAAAATATTTTCAATTAGCCTGCACTTTCGGTTATATCGGAAATTGACACAAACTTTGTTTTTTTAAATGGAATAGATACCCTATATATTATTAGCTTTTTGAATTACATGTTCAATTTAAGGGCCACTTTGATCACAACACATTCGGGCTAGTTTGTACCGTTTCGGATTTATTCGCAATTTTGTAGAAAAAATTACGATTGGAGCGCTTTAGAAAAATTCCGATATCTTTAAAGACATGCAAGATAAAAACATGCGGTTTACACTATCCCATAGAGCGTAAAAATTCCTACTTACTGTTATAAACACAATACGATTTTAAGATAACTGTTATTTATAACATACATTTGAATTTGAAAATTTTCAATCAGAGATAACTTGATTTTTTCAATGGAACGGTACCCATATTCTACAGCATCTGATTCAGCGTTAAATTCCCTATCTTTTAAGTATACATTACCCTATACCTATCCCATACAGTTTTCATTGAAAATTGATTTGAAAATATTAATGGTCAGCGGGGTGGCGCCAACCTTTGAAAGGGACACACAGTAACTTGCAGTTCCAACCGATTCCTTTTTTGATAACTTTTCGACCTATATTGGGTATTTTCTATAGCTAAAAAGGACAGTTTTTGAGGTATTTAGAGACATTCAAAAACATAACACAGCACAATTTTTCCTTATACTGTGGTTGAACGTCAAGCTTCAGGCAAGTGTGCCATGGTAAACAATTTATATTACATACTTGTCATTCTAAATTATTCGATAAATGTCAATATACTAATGTTCACAGTTAACACGGAAAATCATTATTCCAAGGCAGATTATTTAAATTTATTTTACATCTATGGAGAATGTAACCGAATTATTAGTAGAACATGTAGAAGGTTTAATGAGTTCAATTCTGATCTGCCACCCATGAGTGAAAAGAAGTTTAGAATGATTAAGTTAAATTTCCTAGAATTTGGTACTTTTAAAGCACCCAAAGTTAACCCCAGTCCAGTGACTAGAGATGAAGATAACGAAATAACTGTCCTGGCTTATTTCGAAACATATACACATGCCTCTATTTACACTGCAGTGAACGACATATGTATTCCTTACTCCTCTGTAGAAATAATCTTGTGGAAGCAAAAAATGCACAACTATAAGTTTACTTTAGTGCAAGCTCTGCATCCAGAAGATGATAGTAAAAGGGTCCAGTTTTGTGAAACGATGTTAATTCATATTCAAGGAGATGATGACTTATTAAAAAAATTATATGCGCTGACGGATCGAAATTTTTTCATAAAGGAGTTTTCAATAGACACAACAGTCATGTTTGGCCAAACCAAAACCCTCACGCTATTATGGAATGGGGATTTTAAGTAAAATTTAGTTTCAATGTGTTTTGTTTATCGAAAGGTAATAATTTTTATGATCATATTTATGATGGAACCTTAACTTCTAATCGTTACATGGAAATATTAAGAACAATAGTTACAGACTTTTAGACAATTTACCATTATCAGAATATAGAACTTGTTGGTATAAACATGACGGAGCTCCTGCTCACTCTACACGAGAAATATCTAACACACTCGACGATCTATTTGAAGATAGATGGATTGGAAAGTGCGGTCCCTGGATATGGCCCGCAAGAAGTCCAGATCTTACCCCGCTTGATTTCCATCTTTTGGGAAAGATAAAAACGAAAGTATATGAAACGCCCGTCAATTGAAGTGAAGAATTAGACATCAGAGTAAGAAGGGCGTTTGAAAAGTTAGGTAGGAATGAGATTCTGTCAGCAACCACTAGCGGTATTACGACACGAATATTAAAATGTTTGAGTGTTAGCGGACAACATTTTTAGCAGTTACTAGTTTATGAGGTGTGAGTTCTTTTGTTACTCGTGTTGTAATAATACGTCGAGGAATTATAAGATTGTGTAAGGTAATAATATCACTGTTGTTATCCTTAGAATTTTTTTTAAACATTTTAAATACATAATTTTCAAACACAGTAACAATATTTCTTTATTATAATTTTTAAGTTGAAGATAAAATATTTTTGTTTCTACTGTACGTACAAAAAAAAGACATGGCCCCGCTAATAATTACTATTTTCAAATCAATTTTCAAAGAAAACTGTATGAGATAGGTATAGGGTAATTTATACTTAAAAGATAGGGAATTTAACGCTGAATCAGATGCTGTGGACAGATGGGTACCGTTCCATTAAAAAAAATCAAGTTATCTCTGATTGAAAATTTTCAAATTCAAATGTACGTTATAAATAACAGTTATCTTAAAATCGTATTGTGTTTATAACAGTAAGTAGGAATTTTTACGCTCTATGGGATAGTGTAAACCGCATGTTTTTATCTTGCATGTCTTTAAAGATATCGGAATTTTTCTAAAGCGCTCCAATCGTAATTTTTTCTACAAAATGGCGAATATATCCGAAACGGTACAAACTAGCCCGACTATGTTGTGATCAAAGTGGCCCTTAAATTGAACGTGTAATTCAAAAAGCTAATAATATAGTGTTCCATAAAAAAAAAAGTTTGTGTCGACTTCCGGTATAACCAGAAGTGCAGGCTAATTGAAAATATTTTAGATAGAAAGATCAGGATCAAAAACGTGCGGATACCAATTTTCAGAATCTAAATAGATGTAGTTCTCCAGAAACGTCTAATAGGCCACTCACCGTGAAGCACCCTGTATATATGTGTGTGTGTGTGTGTACATATAAAAATAGGAGTTGACCCCGGATATGGGTTAAGGGGGCCTAGTTTATTTCAAATTTTTTTTCAAAATTAAAAAGTCGCGACCTCCCCAATAGTCAGTTTTTTTCTACGAAAATTCACTAAAACTCAATGGATTCATCGACTTTACCGACATCCTATGAATGTATGAAACCAACTTTTCTTGCTCTACACTTCACTCTATCTTAAACTCAAGTAATATTTTACTACCCATTCTTGAACGAATATAATGCGATATGCATCTGAGCATATGCGCTGTAGCGCCATCATATGAATGTATTATAGACGGAGATATCACATATATTGAGCCATAAAATACATGGTTTGATTTCAGCGAGTTGCTACACCAATTCTTCATTAACTCCAAATGAAACTGCTGCAGTAAAATTCTAAAATCGATCGTCCATGAATATGTCCAAACGATATGTATATTTAAAACCTTATTTGTAATTTATTGCATTCTTTAATAGTGTAAGGTAGATAAGGCATGTCTATAAGGTTTAACGCTGTTGACAAATATGGCAGAAAAGCTCTGTTTTAAATAAGTTTTCTGCAAATATTTTATACAAATCAAGAACAATAGCCCTTTAAACAGAAATACAAGACCTCGTTAAACACACTTTTTGCAATATATGTTGTTCAGAGCCAGCATTTGTTTCAGAATGGTTGTTTAAAAACCACAAATTTTGACGTTTCAAATTTTAGATTTATATACTGACTTTCCAAAAAACCCGAACACCCAGTAAGAGCCGACCAATTGCAATGGAATTTTCAATACTACTCGGTTTTGTCTCTGATAAGAAATCATAACTATATGGAATTAAAATGTTAACAGGTGTACACTTTGTAATTTTCTTTTTTCAAAAAATTGCTGTTTAAATTTGCGTTTCCTTCAGTTGGAAGCAATATTTCGTAGCGATCTGTGCTCAGTTTATTAAGTCATTAAGTCACTATGCCTAGGTGTCCCTTGCGCAGGGTACCCAGCAGAAATAAAAAATCAAATTCCCTGACATTTCCATATTCAGCAAGTGCATTTTCAGAATACTAAAAATAAAAGGCACAGATCTCTAAATACGTTTCTATTCATGAAATAAATAAAAATTCTGAACAAAAAACTTGTTTAATACACAAACATCATCAAAAACATTTTTTTAAATTAGAGTTTTGACTTTGAGAACTGGCTCATTCAGTCACTGTGATCTTTAAAATGAACAAGGATGCATCTGACTTTGCTTTTCACGATGGCAAAACCTGTCTTAAGAATGTTAATCGAACACGCTCTTTAACTTTTTTTTCTTTTATCTTCCAAAAACGTAAATATGATTATTCTTTTAAACTTCTCAAGAAAACTGATAACTTTCTACTTAAATGAATTAGTATTACACCTTTTTGCAGTAATTCAGCTTCATTCATTTTAGTCTTAATGAGATCAAACCACAAGAGCCATATTATAACAACTGTTCAAGTATTCAACTAAAAACATGCCTTGAATAAAAAAAAACTTCTTAACAATCAAAATAAATATCAAATGTTTACTATGAAAAAAGTCGAAATGAAATTACCACACCATGGAAATAAGATAGTATTCATACATATTTAATAAATGTGGTAATGTTAGATTTTAAAACACCAATCTCAAATTTTGCACTTTCTTCAGTGTGTTTTTTCGCGTTCCTAGTTGTGATATTTCTCTATGTGTTTTATGTATCATTTTTTTCTGCTTCGCTCATCCAAAGCGTTGTCTTCTGATTTTCACCAAGAGCCCTTTTATGTTCATGATTTTATGAATTCTATATACTACTTTAGATTGACTTCTCTATTTCCCACTCGTCCTAATTTCTTTCAACTATCATACACAATGCGTTGCGATATTAAGGTTTTCTCTTGTGGATTACAATACAAGTAACCATATACAAACACCCAATATTTTCACTCCAACTTTAACTCTATGTTATATGATCATAAAGCTTAAAATAGAATAAACACATACAGCGCAGCTCTACATCGCCAATAACTAAAATGCATTTTTAATTTTATGCATTCAATGAACAATATTTCAAGTGAGATAAACAAATGAAATGTATTTGAGATAGATGAAAAATAAGCTATATTTATTTTGGCACATGATGTGACATTCGCTGCGTTTTTTGGCGGCTAAAATTAATATACCAAATGGCAGCCGCAATGTTGTCAGATAAATTCTCCTAGAAGACAAATATTTAGGTGAAAGATATTCGTATAATATACTTATATAATTTAAAACCAAAATAGTTTGCTTGTGACGGAATTTACAAATATATAATTTCCAGGTCTGCTGAACGATTTCCATGACATTTGAGTAAAATCACAAATTTCCCTGACACTTTAGGGGATATTTCAAATTCCCTGATTTTTCGCGGTTATCCCGGTTTTCCAGGTCGCTGGGTACCCTGCTTGCGGAGCAATTACAATAATTTAAGTTAATTCAAAAGGATCTGTTGGTATGCGGGAAGCCGGTTTTTCAATCAGACAAATTTCCCACCGCATAGGACGCAGTGTGTTGACAGTGTTGTTCCAGGCGGTCTAAAGAAGGAATCTATAACCATCGTCATGGATCCAGACGATTTCAAGCAACTTCAACACGGGAAGAGCATCAATTGAGGACTGCGACTTTACAGGACAGAGTTTACATAACACGGTCGATTGGAAATGCTTGGGAGTTTTACAACAAAGAGTCTCTATGCGGCATCGACATACCGCTGGATACTCGCTTTTGGGTTTCGCTCGTATGGACCATTTTTATGTCCCACTAACACCTCGACATCGTGCTGCTCGGTTTAAGTGGTGTAACGGCAGATCAAATTGGGATGGTTAATGCAATCGTGTTGTGTTCTCTGACGAGTCCTGATTCTGTCTTTGAGTCCACGATGGTCGCAGGAGAGTAAGACGATTACGTGGAGAAAGCAGAAATTTAGAATTTGCCGTGGAACGGCATATGACCCATACACGGGGGTGATGGTATGAGGTGCGATAACATACGACAGCACTCACCTCTAGTTTTTACTTACTGAAATTTGAATGCAAGTGATTACATGCGAAACGTACTGCAGTCTGTTACACTGCCATACCTACGAGAGTTAATTCAACCCATTTTCCATCAAGACAAAGCACGTCCTCATACAGCAAGGGTTACTACAATGTTCTTATAAGAACACAACGTGACCCTGCTTCCAAATCCTTCTCGCACCCTAGACTTGTCACCAATCAAACATGTCTGGGATATGATTGGCAATCGACTGGGTAATTTACCCCAACCACCATATAACCTAGTTGACCTTAGTCACTGAATGCAAGAAGTCTGCGATGTCATTCCTCAGGATACCATAAATCATTTAATTTCAAGCATGCCTGTGTGTGTTTTTGTTTGTTTGAGTCTGTCTATTTCCGCGACTATGACCAATCACCGACGCCAGGGGGCAGTTTCACCTCACTATTCTGAAAATTTTGCGGAACGCCTGCCTTTCTGTAAGGAGGGTAGGGATCTTTAACGTGCTGAACATAGTATTGACACGGGACCGACGGCCACAGCCCCCTCTGAATAAATCTATACATGAGCTTGTATAAATTACGCAATTTAAATCAGTTAAAGCCCAGTAAAAATTAGGAAACGTTTTCGTAAAATACTTTATTTATATACTTTATTGAACCATGTCCACCAATGCTTTTGCACTTGAAAAATACTAAATAATTATTATTTTTAGAAGTAAAATGTTCTAAAATCAAGATATGGATTTGAACATCTTTAATGCCATGTATTCTTTGTGAAAAAACCTACCATACATGACTCAAGAGACGTGGGTTAGGTCAGGTAATTTCGCTATTAATGGAGATAGAGCGTTGCCAAAGAGGAAAGTAGTGTAGATTTTGCTGTGCAGCAACCAGATTTGAAAGGAAGCAATGAATCCTCATTGGATAAAATTAAATTCTCAAAAAACCTTAAGTCGTCAATTGCTAAAATAATAGATTTTGGAGCTGTAGTTACCATAAAAAAATCTTAAGCATCATCCATTTGAACACTAACTTGTATGTGATCGTTTGGATGGGGCTCCCAATACATAGGTTTAATAGAGCCTAGTCCGTTTCGGTTGAGGTTGGTCTTATAACACAAAACTCCATTTCATTTGAGCAAACGTGAGTGGAAAATTTGTGTATCCGTGGTGGGAACTAGGTGACTGCATATACCAAATTATATCACAAAGTATCTCAAGTGCCTATCTCGGTCGTAAGATACGGTTAGGTAAGTACAACCCGGTTTGTTAAGGTTTTCAGAAAAAACAGTTTGTCTCAAATAGAGGTGAGGCTTAAGAGGATATTGAAGTCGAAGATCTAGTTTGTCTTAAACGAAAAACGACTCGCCAACACGTCGTTTCTTTTGGCTAGAACTTTGACTCTAATGGTAATTGATCAGGGAGTGCTAAAATCGCTCTATTGGCCAAAATTTCAAATACGAAAATAGGACGACGAATGGGTGTGGTAGAAGTGATAAAGGGGCGCAACTTTTTCAATTGGAGAGGATACGTTCTGCAGACAACCGATGAATATACAAGTCATAATAAAGTGACATAAGAAAACTTATTTAAGTCATACATCTTTGTGAAAATATTCCAACAAACTCTGTTGTGTTATGTTAGGAGTAAGACGGTTGATAGTCCATACCCCACTATCAACTTAAAGGCATACTCACATCTGTTATTATCTTTTGTCCAATAGGGTACCTTTTTTAAGAAGACTGATAATTGTTGTGTACGATAGTACGTCGAGGTTTACAGGGTCCAGTCGTGGTTTGCAAAAAGTGGATACCTAGTTATTTCCACGGCAAGCTAATGGCATTGAACATGTTCTACTGTATCGTTCTTGTTATTCTCTAGCCACAAGTTGCAGACGGAGTCTGGCCATAAACAGAATTTTTGCAGGCCACGACCTAGCTGGAAATGTACCATACAACAGCGAATAAGACTGCGTAGTCAAACCTATACAGGGTGTCCAGCCGGGAACTTACACCATACATATTTCAGGAATCACTCAACGGTTTTTTCTGAAGCTTTACACATATAACAAACATAATGCGGTCTATTTAAGCAACATATTTTGACAGTTCTGCCGCTTCTGGTTAAACCGGAAGTTGACACAATCTTCGTTATGTTAAATGAAATACCCACTTTTTTATCAATGCAATCGATAGCCTATGAAATTTGCATGTGACTTTATGCAACATATCATCTGCCTAAATATTATGGTTTTCTAGATATTCAACATTTTATGGAAAAAATGACAGTTGCAAACCCCTAAAACGATTAGAACGCTCCACCCCCCCCCCCCCAAACTTTAAAAAATGCATTCTATTATGTTCTGCCGCTCATAAGCAAAGACACCGGTATTCAGTAAAAAATCAGAAAATCTTCAAAATTGTTCAGGTGACTACAAAAATCGTCAAAAGTTTGAATCCAAAAATATGGAATATCTTCATTTTTAAATAGAAACCGCCATTTTTTTTATTACGTTAGACTGTCCGACTAAAAAGAAGGCAAGTTTGTGTTTACATCTCTATACCTAAATGTAACAGTTTTTATGTTATTGACGATTTTTTGGAAAATCGCTGTTTAATGAGATGTGTGCGATTAATATGTTGGCCATGAAAATAAATGTCTCAACAAAATTGTCACAGAGTTGTCAAAGTAACTAAGTAGTTTAGCCTGAAACACAATCTGCAATTGTTAAATTATATTAATTGAATATTTTTCTGAATTCATATGCCTATAAACGATAAAACGAACAAAATACTTACAATGGGAAAAAAACTATAGCAAGTGTTCGAATCTAGCACCATTAACAGCCACACACTTAACACATATGTGAAGCACTGCCTCTGTTATTGCTCTTTGGATACTACTCGGTGGCTCGGTGGTAAGGACTGAAAAGCACCACGAACTCTTTCTTGGCAATCCTCTTTTATCGTCGGAAGTGTGAAATATACTTAATTTTTTATGTAACCCCATATGTAAAAATCGACTGGTGTCAAATCTGGAGATCTCGGTGACCAAATGAATTGACCTTTGTGGGCCATCCACTGGTCCTCAAATTGCTCTTCCAACAAATTATTTACAGAATCGCTTCCAATGGGTGGTGCTCCATCATGTTAGTACCAAAGTTGGCGTCTGTCTTGATTTGGCAAAATGTCAAGATATATACTTGTAAACTCATTAAATATTTGAAAATAAGTTACACCTAGAAAAAATTTTATGTGTAATTATAAATAGTCGGTGGAGTAAAGTTAGATGAATGTAACAGCCAAATTGTTATCATAAATTTTTAACATCACTGTAGAATTGTTCCGAATTGCACAGAAAACATTAAATTGCCATCTTGTTTGGAAGGATTCCTCTCTGACACTACGGGGATTCGTATCTGACCAATAATTTGAGTTATGCCGGTTAAATAATCAATTTTTCGGTAACTTAGATTCGTCTGTCAAAATTACATTATTGACAATTTTTTCGTTCTCTTGGTTCTTAATTAACATAAACTCACAGTACCGTATCCTTTTTTCTGTGCCAGTCTGTTCTAAATGTTGAATCAAATGTATGGCATACTGTTTGTAATTATGTTTTTTCAAGACTGTGTGTATTGAAGATTTCGGAAAACCAGTTTCTATTTCGGCGTCTCTTAACGATGCTTGTGGATTGGCTCTGAAAAAAGCTAATATGGTTATTTCATTTTCTTCGTTATTTACAAACGGCTTGTTTCTTACTGATTTCGATTTAAAAGATCCGAAGCTCTTGCAATTCTAGATTAACCTATTCAAGATATATCTGGTTGGCTTGCGTTTATCAGGATATCTTGACTCAAAAGTATCACACGTTCTCGTTGCAACTTTATTGCATTCGCCATAAATAATGAATGAATTTAAGTAGTCTTCATTAGTATAACCCAAACGTGACATAGTAAATTGAAAATACACAAATATACACAGAAAACTCTCAGTACTATACTGCTTGGCTAGTTTGACAACTTTGTGACAATTTTGTTCTGACATTTATGCATGGTCAACATATTAATTGTATAAATCTCAGAAAACAGGGATTTTCAAAAAAAATCGTCAATAACATAAAAACTGTCCATTTACATATAGGGATGTAAACACAAACTTGCCCTCTTCTTAGTCGCACAGTCTAACGAATTAAAAAAATTACTGTTTCTATTTAAAAAAAGAAGATATTCCATATTTTTAGATTAAAAGTTTTGACGATTTTTGTAGTCACCCTGTATAATTTTGAAGATTTTCTGATTATCTACTGAATACCGGTGTCTTTGCTTATGAACGACAGAACATAAAATAATGCATTTTTTTAAGGTTTTTTTGAGCGGCTAATCGTTTTAGGGGTTTACAAATGTCATTTTTTCCATAAAATTTTAAATATCTAGAAAACCTTAACATTTAGACATATGGTATCTTGCATAAAGTCACATTCAAATTTCATAGGCTATCGATTGCAATGATAAAAAAAGTAGGCATTCCATTTAAAACAACGAAGATTATGTCAACTTTCCGTCTAGCCGAAAGTGACAGAACTGTCAAAATATTTTGCTTACATAGATTGAATTGTTTGTTATATGCGCAGTTTCAGAAAAAAAAAATGTTGAGTGGTTACTGAAAGATGTACGGTGGACATCCTGTATTAAGTATTAGCAACTTTTTTTTTGACAAGACAGTATGAATACCTACGAACGGGAGAATTTTGGGAATTATTAGATATATTGAAATATTTGCTACCTTCATGCACGTTTTAATATATTAGATAGCCTATCCTTGAAGAAATGTTGATCAACATTGTCTTTAACAAACAAATCAACAATTTCGTGGATTCAATGTCTGAGTGGCTCGATTTTCAGACAAAGTCATTTTAGTTGACATAATGTTTTTAAGTTGCAGAAGTAGAATCCAGGAGTTTTGAGATCAGAGTGTCTGTTAAATAATATTTTAATTATCTTTAGAATGGTGTGCATTTGCTTCAGCTCTTGGGCACATATTTCAGTATATTCTCAAGCCTTGTGGATAGTCTAACTTGATAATCACGAAGGTATGCTTCAGTTTCAGCCCCCGAAGAGGTTTTGGAGGTGTCTGTGTACCAACACTAATTTGCCACCAATTAAACACTTTGTTAATCTGTACAGGGCGGTTAAAGTTTTTTTAACAAGGTGCCATCACAAGCATCTCATCTTTATAAAATCTGATCGACATTACATTTAGCAACTCAGGAATTATTAGGATTTATTTTGGATACGCCCAAGACACACAGCTGAAATATATTTCTTATGTGCAATTGTGAGTGCAATCTTGTAGGTTGTTTGTAGATTTAAAAAACCTGAAACAATCCGTAAATTTTTAGGAAACCTTGGTTCTCTGTAATGCACTTTATGCAATATTACAGTAAAGGTAGAAAGTATAACTCAATAATAGGTATAATTAAAACAAACCCACAGAAAATTCTAAATTATAAAACTGTGAAAACGTTAATCAAATGAGCTGCCTTGAAATTTAATTTAAACAAGTAAACGTACACCGATATAAGCTAATCTAATCTAGTTTTAATTTTCCATAAACATTTCCATTAGTTTCAGAACGTTGAGGAGCAAATACATGTTGTTCTCCATTATTTCCGTTCCCACAAATCTCTTCAATTACCACAGGCAATTTGTTATGTGAAAATGCCGCTAGACCCCTATTTAATTTCCAGATGCAGTGAATTCTTGATACAATGAATACTTAAATGTTACAATCACCGTTTCTATTAAGAAGTTTATGGTGACAAAAAAACTTACACTCATAGATGAATTAGAGCTGCAAAAATTTTCTTATCAACGGACAAAAGAAGTATTTGTCGGAAAAAGACAAATCGTTGAAAAGCTAAAATCAAATCATTTTTATCAGTGAAAAAAGCCAGTACGTCTGTAATAAAATAAAAAAAAAACATGGTGACAAAAAAAAAATGGAGACGCTGAAACTAAAACCAATATTTTTGTGTCGTTAATTAAAAAATTATAACAATTAATTCGAATTGCTTGTTTTAAAAGATATACTGACGATCTGTTTATCATGTCTGAATAACAAAAGAGGCAATTTTCCTTTTCACAAAAATATTTTGTTCTATCTTGATTTAAAACAAAAATATGTATATTAAGCTGTTAACTTTGTTATTTTTGTAGCTAAGAAGTCGATAAAATTAGAAAAGTTGTGTTTTTTCCTGCTGGTTACAAGGGTGAAAACTGGAAAATAATTAAACTCTGCATTCTCTCTCTATATTAACTAGTACTTTTTTAATGGAACACTCAGTATATTGTCGTCCCAGAATGTAATCCATTTTCACCATTATAATCAGCGGTAAAAAACACACTTTCTCGATTTGATCACCTTTGTAACTACAAAAATAACAAAGCTGGTGGTGACTGAACATTAAACACGCTGTATATACCATACAGGTTGTTAAAGTGAAACTACAGATTCTATAGATAATTATATAGCGATTTAACTTAAATTGCTTTAACCTAAAAGGGTCAAACATCGTACCCATTTTTTTAAAAGTAAACTTTACTTAAATAAGTTGTTCAGAATTTGGATTACAGGCTTAAATCACGAGTTTTGTTAAAACTAACAAACATTTTGTCAATGATAAAAAAAATTCACCACCTGCTCCTTTCCTCCCCTGGCTGCAAATGGTGGAGTATTCGCCTTATAGTCAAAAGAAAAGGCCGATCTATTCGCCCGTGTATTTTCTTCCAGTTACACGCTTGACGCACTGGTAAAGAGTACACCAACTATTTCAAGTGTAATGTCAAAAAAGCCTGGACGCAGCAAGTGGGTTATGGTAGTGAATTTTCATAGAAATTATCTGGCACAAAATATTTTATTATAACTTTTTTTTCTTGTAACATAGAAATCTAATTTTGGCGTATAGTTTACTTTTTATATCGTAAACCTACCTACCAAATTTCGTTATCATAGCTTTTTTATTTTTTGGGATACATTTTTTTTAATAATTAAAACTCAAACTTTTCCCGGAAAGCCTCGTCCGATTTTTCTGAATAACGAACTTATTCAAGCCCTTTACAAAAGGAAGGTACATGCAACATTTTGTTAAAATCGGCCCATTATTTTTTGAGATAACAATTTTTTTCTAATGAAAACTCAAAATTTTCCCGGAAAACGCAGTTCGATTTTTCTGATTAACGAACTTATTCAAGCGACTTACAAAAGGAAGACACGTGCCAAATTTTATCAAAATCGGCCCATTATCTTTTGAGATAAAAATTATTTTCGAATGAAAACTCCAAATTTTTCCGGAAAACCTCATCCGAATTTCCTGACTAACAAACCTATCGAAGCCATTTACAAAAGGAAGGTACAGGCGAAATTGTATCAAAATCGGCCCATTATTTTTTGAGTTATCGGTGTGATATATATATATATATATATATATATATATATATATATATATATATATATATATATATATATATATATATATATATATATATATATATATATATATATATATATATATATATATATATAGGAGAAGGGTTAAGGGGAAATCCGCAAGGAGACAACCGCATAAACGTGTTTTAAGCTTATTAGCCATCATCAGTACGGTATAGCCAGGTCAAGATGGGAACACTCTGGATGAAGATGCAAAAATACACGGAGCCACAACAGGCAACCAGTGCAGATTTGCAGCAACATTTGGAAGACCCTCAATCCGAGGGAAACAACCAAAAAAGCCACGGATATATATATATATATATATATATATATATATATATATATATATATATATATATACATAAACATATAAAAATTGAAACTAATTCCGGATATGGGTTCTAGGGGTCCTAGTTAGCGCTCATTTGCAAAAATTTTTTCAAAATTCAAAAGTCGAGATCTCCCGATAGTGAATTTTTTCTACGAAAATTCACTAAAATATCGCATCGTACTCCTAAGCACATATTGGAAAATTCAGACATTAAAAAGCCGTTAGGACCTGACGGAATCTCGGCAATAGTTCCTGAAATGTGTGCCTCTGAACTGACTCCAATTTCATGTCGCCTCTTGTCGATGTCCTATAAGATGGAATTATTTAAATTTTCTTGGAAACAAGCTCGACTTCAGGTTGTTTCTAAAAAGGGAGCAAATCCGATGTGGGCAACTTTCGTGCAATTTGCAATCTATGAGTTTTGTCTCAAGTTATGAAAAAAAGCCTTTAATACAGAGCTTATAAAATACCTCCAAAAATCAAACATTCTAAGTGATCGCCAATACGGCTTTCGTCAAAACCGATACTGGCGCTATTCTGACATACGTCACCCATCTTTGGGGTTCTGCTCTCGAAAAATTTGTAGAAGGCCAAGAAATTCAATTGGATATTTCTAAAGCATTCGATAGGGTTTGGCATTCGGCACTCCTCAATAAACTTCCATCAGACCGATTGCCTTATGAAACTATGCGTATGGATATGTAGTTTTCTGAACGAGCACTCCTTGCATGTTGTTGTCGATCGTGTTTCACTAGATAAATTGAAAATTAATGCGGATGTTCCCTTTTGGCTTTCTTTTGCATATATACGACCTTTTGTAGAGATCTACTACTCTTCACAGTACTACTACTCTTCACAGTATGTTCTCATCAATTAGTCCAATATCTGCTTCTAGCTTCTTGTCAGAGTCAAAGTAATCAACTCTCTAAATGATGACCTGTCGCAGATTCTCAGCTAGGGCTCTGAAAATCTGGTTATGTTTAATGCTTCAAAGGCACAGATCTGCCTATTTTGAAGGAGTGGCCTGCAGAACCCAGACGTTCAGATGGTTGGCTCAATACTACCCAAAAATACACAATCTCTATATTGGGTATAACTGTTGCAAAGGATCTTGCCTTGTGTCCAATATTGCTAAAGCAGTAGCAAAAAAGCCTAGGTTTCTGTTTCGGGAAAACACGACCACATTTGAAATGTTGTCCTCATGTTTGGGGTGCTGCCCTAAAGACACCTCTCCTAAATTTTATTAAAAAACGAGTGGTTCGCCTTTTAGGAGGTTCATTTAGCACACCCAATCTCACATCTCCCGATCACAGGAGAAAAGTTCGAGATCACCGCATCTTCTATCGATATTACTATCAACATTGCTCCTTAGAAATTGCTTCGTTAGTACCTCTGTTCGCGACCTTTAATCGGCAAACCCGTTTAAGTCGAAAATCACACGCTCTTAGTGCCAAATTATCTACTTGTCAAACAGCTTGTTAGGAATATTCGTTTTTTCCTAGAGCATCTAAGCTTTGGGATGCCTTCCTGTCAGACATATTTCCAACTATTCAAGAAGCTAGTAAACACCCATCTTGTGTCACAACAACCCAGTTCATGATGTTTTAGAGACACATAGGCTTTACCTTTAATGAACTATTTAAAAAAAATCCGTTGCTTTTTCTGTTTATTTTGGGTGAATTAGTGGGCGATAATGTCAGATCAGCAAGGATAGTTGCTAGAGAATTTAATAACCGGCATCCAGCAATATATTATGTAAAAGTTTGGCGAATTAATATTTGATTCAATAGAGAGTAGCAGGATCCAGCGAAAATGAAATTCGTGTGAAAGTTCACGTAGGTGAAGCTAAAATATTCCAGTTTGTGATAGAAAACCCAAAGTTTAACTTAATGATAATGTCTGTAATTATAAATGTACCCAAAAATAAAGTTTATGCACACATTAGAAGATGACGAAGAAAAGCGGCTGGACTATTACTTTTGGTTCCACGGAAAGTTTCTTAATAACGAGTTATTTCTTTAAAACATTTTACTTTATGTTATACTAGCTGACCCCAGAGACGTTCTGTCCAAATTTCAATATGCCAAATAACATTTGCCCACGTAGCGACATAAATCGGGAGAAAAAAGCCCTTTCAGATTTTCCAGAATTTTCCAATTTTTCTTTCCCTAAAAACGAATATTCTGACTATTACGAACATTTTTAAAATAAAATTATCCAAATCGGTCCAGCCGTTCTTAAGTGATACGATTACCAACCAACAGCATTTAATTTTTATTTATATAGGTTTTAAATTGTATCTTATACAAGCACGAGCTTAGGTTTATCTGTGAAGTACCCTGTGTAATTGATGCTAATAAACTATTATTATTCTCAGATCATGTCACGTTTACTTCTCAAAGTACTCGACATTGGTATGCTGTAAACCCATTTATTGGCTGGGTTATTAACTGTCGACGCCAATATTCGCAGAAGAATGGTGGGTATTTAGAATAAGAGAATGGACGATATTTTTTTAAGAATATTTGATCCGGAGAATTTTCTCCTATTATGACAAAATGAATTTTCGAACGAAATTGAAAACTTACCCTAATTGCGCATAATATTATATATTTTTTTCCATTCGGATGATGCCCGAATTCACAATGCAATGAGTGTGCGGAACTGGCAAAACAACAAATTTACCCAGAGGTGGATTGGAAGAAGTAGCCTTTTACTTCATTGGCCACCGACGTCACCTGATCTCACATTATTGAAGGGTTTTTCTGAAAATAAGGTTGACAAAACAGAGTTTCAAAATATACTAGATATAGGGAACCGGGTATGGCAACATGAAATTCAATTTTTAACTCGGCGGAAGGTTATGAAGAACAGAAAAAAATAGACATACATAAGAGCTAATGATGGAGGATTGATACAACAGTGTATTTAAAATTCAATAGTTGTTAATTTTAAGGACACTTTGGATTTAAACTTTTAGGGCAATTCTTATTTCAGGACAATTTTCTTATATTTATATTGGAGTCACAGGTGACTTTGCGTTTGGAGTGGACGTTCGGCCATAAATAGACCATATCGTATCCTACAATTTAAGATCATCTTGGTTAAAATCGGAAAAAAAAACCCAAAGAAATTAATAATGTTACACTCTTATGGATACGTTGTATAGGGTCATTTAATGACGAGTGTAGAAATAAGAAAAAGTTCGGGACGCAGCAAGTGCGTTATGGTAGTGAATTTTTATTAAATGCTTCAAACTTGAATAACTCAATTTTCTATAAACTTAGAAAGTTTAATTTCGGTATGTAGTAAGGCCTTTCCTAATGCAAGATATCCACCAAATTTCATTACAATAACTGCAATATTCGGAGAAAAAAAATTGTTTCGAAAGAAAATTCAAAATTTTAATAACTCAATTTTCTAAAAACCTAGAAAGTTGGATTTTGGTACGTAGTAAGGTCTCTCCCAAGGCAATATATCTAGTAAATTTGATTGAAACAGCTTTGTAATTTTCGGGGAAAAATTTTTTTTCCTAAAGAAAACTCAACATTTTCCAGGAAAACCGTGTCCTATTTTCCTGCCTAACGAACTCATCCAAGCCGTTGATGAAAGAGAGGCAATCGCCGAGTATGTATATATAGATATATATATATATATATATATATATATATATATATATATATATATAAATTGAAACTGACCCCGGATATGGGTTCTAGTGGTCCTAGATTGCGCTTATTTGAGAATAATTTTGCAAAGTCTCACCATCGATACCTCTCTAGTGAATTTTTTAAAATAAAAATTCATTAATAAGTTATAAAACATGTCGACCCTGCTTAGTTAGTTAACAAGTGTGATAAATATGTTAAAAAACAAATAAACGCCATTTTTAGGCAAACAACTTATTTTTCCAATTTCTTAGCAATGCTTCTAGATTTAATCCGTGCATGTAGAATTATGTCCTTAATTTTTCTTTAATTATGTTTCAAAGCTTTGAACATAACTATTTAACATTTATTCATAAATTAGGAATAACGAATAATCTAATTATGTTACTTAAATCTTCTTAAAAACGTTTATAACATTTAATCATTCCTTGTGGTTAACAAACTTATTTTTTTCCTTTGAATTTGCATTCCTACATTATTAACAACGTGGTGATTACCATTCGCCCTGGTTTAAGTGTAAAGCAGTCATTACAATGAAACTTGGAAGTCGTGAGGAAGAGAAAAGTACGGCAATTCAGAGCAGGCGGTGTAGCTCTCTATAAAAAAGTTCTGTTTAATATTTAAGATAGTCGACCTGTGCGTAACGATAAAACCGGGAATTCACGGGAATAGTGACGACGGAAGTTCAGCTGCGTACACAGACACTCCAGAGTCGTAAATAGAGGGGTGGATGTGTTGAGGGTTAATCATTTTGCAATACTAACATATTTGTAATATTTTATTGCTTTGTTAATTTATTTTGGTATAAGTGTCATTTGCAAAACCTACATACTTGAAATTTCCATTCTTTCAGATTTTGACGCTTATTACTTTGCTGCGTGAACAACCTTTGACATATGAAGTTTCATTAAAAAAACGCAAGTCAATTATGCGATGTTATTTTGTTTTTCGATCACAAACTTGGAATGTGGGGATATAAATAGGTAAGTATGCCAAAAATAATTTTCGGAACCAAAAATAAGTAAGATAGAGGGAGTGGGCAACATAACTGATATAGCTTGTATGAGAAAAAAGTCAAGAAAACGATCCAAACGTGTTTTTCTATTGCAAGACATAGTTCTTGAACACAAATCACATGAATACAACAGCCATTGAAACTATTGGTGATTTAAGAGTCAAAATATTTAAATAGCCCCCGATTTACCCGATCTGACCACGTTCGGTATTATCTCTTCCAATGTCCAAAACAAGTTTAAAAGCTATTACATTTTTTTCTAACGAAAATTCGATAGCAGCTGTGGAGGCCTGTTTTTTTGGAGTAAGATGAGTTATTTTAATGAAAAGTCTAGAGGTGTATTGCAGCTTTTTTGTAATAAATATTTTCGCGTCAAATTTTTTTGCTTGTATGGTAGGTTGAGAACTTTTGAATACGTCCTCGTACAATAACCCTTCTGATATGGAAAAAGATTGTTTATTTGACTCATTTATTGTTGTTGCCTTCACTTGATGAAACCGTTCCATACTACATACAGATATAGAGACTTATTCTCTGGCTTCACCAATTCTTGTTGTCTTATCTCAAGCCAATTTTGTTTCAGACAGGATAACATTTTTCTGTTAGACTGTTTTTACAGTGTGGAACAGCCAAATGGAATCAATTCAGTATCTTAATTATTGTGAATATTTATTTAAAAAAATCACGAAACACGTTAATTTTAGATTGTGTGTGTGTGTGTTTTGTTTCTTTAACGTCGGCCTATTGCCGCGACTATGGCCAATCACTGACGCCAGGGAGCAGTTTCTCACTATCCTGGAAATTTTGCCGAACGCCTGCCTTTCTGTAAGGAGGGTAGGGATCTTTAACGTGCCCAACATCGCGTGGACACGGTACCGACGGCTTTACGCCCCTTTGAAGGGCGGAACGTGCAGACATTCAACTAGCTCAAATACAATGCTAGAACCTCGGTTGATGTTAATGTTACAGTTTGTACTGAAAAAGTGAAAGGAGTACCCTGGGATCGAACCCAGTACCCTTCAGTTCAGAGGCACACGTTCTTACCCCTGAACCACCGAGGCTATAATTTTAGATTAAAAAATGACATCCTGCAACGTGAAAACTTCACCTCTACATTTAACAGTCTTCGAACGACGGTTAGTTCTTAAATAGGTATGGGACTTGTGATACCTCATTTAAAAGATCTCTTTATTCTCTCTTTAAAAATGCAATGGTTTTTAAAATTATTGCAAAACAGTACAAATAAATTCCTCTGACTGACGAACTTCGCTACAACAGACTAAAAAATATAAAGCTAATAAGAGTTTCTTTCTTGATCATGAGAAACCAAGGAAAAACAATTTCAGGGTCCTTTTTGGACGATATCAGTTAAAAAGACGACATAAACAGTTATCAACATTCTACATAGTTGGCAATGTTAGTTTTATTTAAAACACCTTAGCAATTTTCTGCGTGATTATAACCGCATGACATTAGTTGCCACTTGTTTACTGAAATTCAGAAACATGGTTTATTTAACAGATATGCATAAAATAATAATTCTACAGATGATTGGTTACGGAGATAAAACACGATCACAGATGAAAGTTGCTCGCCTATTTCAAGTAAAATTTGCCGAAGGGTCAATTAGTAAAATTGAAAAGCAATTTCGCGTGCTTGGACATGTAAGGCAGATACAAAAAAAACATCTAATGCACCGAGCAATGATATAAAATTCGATTTAATGCTTAAGTGTGAGCAAGACCAACATACTTCGAGTAGATAAGCAGCCACAACATGAAATGTTAGATTTTAATTTTTTTAATTTCAACAACACACCACGAGGGCTTACAGCCTAAATACTATCGTACCGTGGGTGTCGACAAGGAGGAAAGAGGCAACTTGTTAATTCTGGAGTTGAAGGTTTGGAGGTTCGGAGGAAAAGGAAAAACATGCGCCGGCAAGGAATTCCACAACTTAGGAGTCCTTGGGACAAAACAGCGGGCATAACAAGATGTTCTATGTCTGGTTACCTGGACAGTAAAAGGGTGCCTTCGCTCTGTCTCCCTGGTAGATCTGTTGGGGGCAGCAGGTGCAGGAACCATGAAAGAAAGCTCCTCAGAGCACTGCCCCTGCAGATATCTATAAAAGAGAGAGAGAGAGAGAGAGAGAGAGAGAGCGCACCAACGGCACGTCGGTGGGCAAGGGATGGCAGCCTTTGGGTGAGGGTTGAGTCACCAATGAGACGCAGCAGCACCCCAGATGTGGGAGCAGTATTCGAGGTTTGGCCTTATTTCTGAAGTATATAAGGTATAGAGATTAGCTGGTGAAAAGTATTTGCGAGCCCGGAAGAGGAAACCTAATTTCTTAGCAGCCGCTTCTGCAATTGATGTGACATGTTGGTGCCAATTGAGATTTCGATCCACAGAAATACCAACAACTGTAAAGGACTCATTACTTTGAATAACTTGGTTTATCATTGTGATGGTTCTAGGGCTGCTGTATCTTCTATGAGAAAGAAAGCAAGACTGAGATTTGGTGGGGTTGAATTGTGCTTCCCCAGTCTAATATTTTTGGAGATTCACGGAGACAGAACCCTCCATTAGTCTGCGATCCTTATCTAATTGGGCTAAAGAGACAGGCTTAGAATATTGTATATTTGAGTGGAGGGTGCTGTCGTCCGCGTAACTTTGAACTGGGTTAGATGTGCTAGAGAGGAGGTCATTGATGTGGAGAAGAAACAAAGTAGGGGCTAAAGCTGAACCTTGAGGAACTCCTGCATTAACTGGATATAGTTTCGAGGAATGGCCATCCACGACAACAGAAATGCTCCGGTTGGAGAGGAAGTTTGCTGTTCAGGTACAGAGTTTTGGTGGTAGGCCATAGGCTGGAAGTTTATTAAGCAGCGCTGCGTGCCAGACCTGGTCGAATGCTTTGAATATGTCTAGAGCGACAATCTAGGATTCACCGTGTAGTTCCATAGACTTGTTCCCAGAATGTGTGACAAAGGAAAGGAGGTCGCCAGTTGATCTGCGCTGACGGAATCCATACTGCCTGTCGTGGATTAGACTGTGTTTTTCAAGAAATTTTAGTAATTCGGTGTTTATATACTTTTCCATCATTTTAGAGATGACTGAAAGGAGAGAAATAGGGCACTAGTTGCTAGGAAGCGTTTTGGATCCTTTCTTGGGGATGGGTTGTACTCGAGCAGTTTTCCAGTTACTAGGGAATATGCCTCTATTGTAAGATGTCTGAAGTAGACGAGTCAGGACAGGAGCAAGTTCTGAGCGCATTTTTTGAGAACAATTTCTGGGATCTCGTCAAGGCCAGAGGCTTTCCTGGTATTAAGAGAAGAGAGCGTCTTTCGCACCTTTTTAGTTTTGAAAATGATATCCGTCATTTTATGCGCGAATTTGGGGACTGTTGGTGGTGGGTTGAGAGTAGAATTGCCGGCGAACAACGTGGCAAAAAGTTCAGCCTTGCCCAGGGCGGTAGAAAAAATTTCATCCCCTGAGACAAGAGGTGGGAAAGTTCCCTTGCAGAAATTATTCCCAATAGATTTAGCAAGAGTTCAGAAGGGTTTGCTGCCCTTGGAGTTTAAGAGGACTTTGTTTTTGATGTAGTTATTAAACTAGGTTTTTGCCTCAGAAAGAATGCGGACATAGCGGTTTCTTGCGTCGTTAAATGCTTGACGGTTTTCTTGACTGGGATTGTGTGTGTAGAAGCGTTTTGTGAGCTTTGACCTTTTCAGGTCTGGCCTTGT
The DNA here is from genome assembly GCA_964006375.1 of Tillus elongatus. Classification (NCBI taxonomy): domain Eukaryota; kingdom Metazoa; phylum Arthropoda; class Insecta; order Coleoptera; family Cleridae; genus Tillus; species Tillus elongatus. Next base: position 162,237,591 of record OZ023263.1, read on the forward strand.
CACAAGATTTAAAGAACCAGGGCTTTGGAGTGGCTGCAGAGGTTTTCTGTGTACGTGGAATAAATAATTACATATCAGCTTGGATAATTTCGGTGACGTTTTGTGAGATATCAGAGGGGTCAGGATGAGAGAAGCAGACAGACGCCCATGGAAATAAGGAAAAGTAATCTCGCATTTCGTTCCAGTTCGCGGAGTTGTAGTGCCAAACGATACGTGGGTGTGACGACTGTGTGATCTCGAGTTGCATTGTGCAGGAAGCGGTGACCAGGCCATGGTCTGAGCGACCAGGGGGGGCGGTGACTGATATCTTATAGCAGTCAGGATTTGTAGTAAGAAGAAGATCCAAGGGATTTAAGCTGTGTGTTGGGATGCGAGGAAAGTAGGTAGGTTGCTGAACCATATTGGCTAAAGAGTTGCTGACTGCAAATGCCTCCGCTGCTCTCCCTTGTGGATCGGTTTTTGAAGATCTTAGCCATTTCTTATTATGGACATTGAAGTCATCAAGAATAGTGACCTCGGAGGAAGGATATTCAGAAATCAGATGTCGTTTTTTTCAGAAAGGTAGTCAAAGAGCTGGACAAAGTTGTTGTCTGAAGGTGACCTGTAAATGCAACAGATGAATTTAGTTGCAGCCCTGAGAGAGAGTTTTATCCATAGTATGTCTTTTCTTCCAGCTTGGGGAGTCTGGTGCAGGGTAGATTGCTACGAACGTATGCGCATACTCCTCTATGCAATCTAAAGGAAGTAAGGAGCTCATACCCCGGGAAATTAAGGTGATTGGTGGCTGTTTTGGCACTGAGTTGGGTTTCGGTGAGGAAGAGAAGTTGGGGCCTATTAGCCTGGAGGAAATGGTAGACGGAGCGCAGGTTAGAATTTAAGCCACATATATTCGAGAAGGATATGTTAAATCTTGATGCTGGCGCCCCCTGTACACCCCTCTCCCGGAGATCCGAATGGAGGGGTATTTTACATCCGGAATGTTTTGTACAAGGAGGAGCCATCATCATTTTTTGCTTTTAATGGAAACAGACTCATACACAAGAACCGGAAACGTCCGTTGGGACTTCACCAGTCCCTTGATGCATGGGGTGGTACCTCCTTTACTATCACGCAAAGGAAAATTCCACTACCACCTGCGAAGAGAGGGGGCGAGACTTTAGTACACCATCAGCCCTGGGCGTTATCTTCATTGCCGACAGTCACGCCAGGGGTGGCACGTGTAGGTCCAGTAGCTAAGGCACGCGTCGATCAATCAAGAGAACGACCAGGTTAAGGGACCATACCCCCAGTTTAAGGATGGTACAGTTATTACATTACAATAGAGAAATCTATCCGACATTATACAGGGTGCTTCAAAAGCACCACCCTCTCTGCTACATATAAAAATAACAAGAAAGCTGTTTCTTCAAATGGAATTCCCTCTATATTACCTTATAAATGAAAAGGCGACTTAACATCCTTTCAAATGATATAGCATTTTTCTATACCTAAATCTACAGGATTGCCGAGGAAAACGCATTTTACTGAAAAAAAAAATATTTCAACTCCCAGATTCATCGATTATTTGAATAATAAAAGAAAATAAAGTGCATGCCTATAAATTGATACAAACTCAGGAACATGGAAGACGATTTTGATAGATGAACGTATTTTTGTCAACAAATGATGGAAATATCAATATCAGTACCCCGACTTAATATTAAACTCAAATCAGTGGATAGGGAGGCTAGGATCGTTAGAAGGGCCAGCACGATCACCCGATCTTACGCTAAAAGTATGGTATACAAAACTAAACCACGCGATTTAACTGACTTAAGAAGAATAACTATTGTGATTAGGTCGGTCACGCCGCAGGTGTTAATTAACGTCAGAAGACATTTGTTCAGACATAAACAATAATTCATTAATATATTATTTATTTCTTAATCGCGGTTGGCGATCGAATATCTATTATTTGTTTCAAAATGCAAAGAATTTCCTGACTACAGCTGTTGTATGTGACATACTCAAACACCTGTAGGTATGAAGTGCAATACCATGAAGTTTTTGCTTTAAAAGTCTCAATTTGCAACCGCCCTTTAAATCAAGTAAACATAGAAATCCCTATGTCAGCATATTGCTCCAGTGTCTTTTCCAACGTCAATCTGCGAACGCCGTAAATCGGCGAATATAGAACTGTTGCGTCATAAATTAAATAAAGAAACATACATGTAAATGTACTAATTGTTTTAGAACTAAGTATTTACGATTTTTAACATAACTTCTATACATATTTCATTATATTTTTAATAAAATCAACTTTTGTTTAGAAATCACTTAGTAGTGTTATTCTTGCAACTGGTCATTTATTCAAAGTCTCTAGATAACCAAGTTTTCAATTACCTTATAACACTTAATCCCTGTATTGTCCATTGGTCCTTCAAATATTTGAACTAGTGCCTTACGGTACTATCCTTATCCGACCAGAAACAAGCCATACAATTTCGGTGTGTGAGGCTGCGCATCGCTGGTCATTACCCATAAAATCCTCATAATCCAAGCAAAAAATCCAATCAGGAAGCTGTATTTTTTAAAATCAACGAAATTAAATCAGGGGAGAAATTAAAAAAAGCTTGGAAACAGTCAAAGAGCTGCATTTAAAAGAAGGATAAAAAATAAATACTCTGGCTAAGCTCAGAAACAGCTAGTCCACGAAATGAGCCAAAACATGAATAAAGACTTAAAACATTTCAGAAGGTAAAAATACATTCTTTCTTCTTCCCCTGTCGTCACATGACACAGAAGAAGGACAGAAACAAAAATTAGGGGGATAAAGTACCGATGTAGAATATTTATTTAATCAACATGGCAGAGGTTAAAATACAACAAACAACCTCAGTATGCATATGCTACTTATACTCGACAGAAATAATAAAACAATGGGAGACAATAAACAAAGAAAATGAGAACATCAAAAACAGAGAAAAATGGTGGAAAAAATTCTGCGACATTATCGAACAATTAAATTTAAAATTATGAATGAAAATACGTCAGAAAGAAGCGGTATCCAAGATCCAACTGCCACCGTTAGATGTTCTCTTCTTGACTGATAGCATATAAAAAGTATATCTTTAAATTAATTTTTTTACGGTATTTTTAAATATGGAAAAAAATTGTAGAAATTCAAAGATGCATGGTGGTGCTTTCGAGCAGAAACAATTTGTAAATTTTTAGAGAAGCCGCACCTGGATTTTCTTTATTGTTAATACTTCAATCGATTTGACAGGTTAGGGTGAGTATGTGTACCAAATTTGAAAAAAATATACAGGATGGTTGAAAGCTAAAAGGAGAAGGAAAATTAATCCTGCCATATATCAAGGTTATGCGAGCATAATTAACTTTTCCTTTCCCTTTTAACTTCTTTTAGCTTTTGATTAGGCAAACTGATGTCAGGGCAGGTCAGGAGGGTCAGTTGGGAGGATTGTGTGTACACAACACAGTCAGGGAGGTCTTTTATTTCGTTAAAACGACAAAAAACTCATCAACGTTTTTACTGTCGCGAGACGCTCGTCTAATTAGAAGAAAGCAATGTTTAATCTATTAATCACATATTATACATACATTTTATCTTTCTGCTCTTCTTTTTATATATACTCTTTAACTATGCCAAATATCACACTGATTCGTGTGCGCAATGTGCTTAACAAAGGGTAGGTACAAAGTTTTTCTTCATGTATTATAACCCTATAGTTGAAACCACAGCTAAGGCATCAGAAAAAGGGTATATTTGAAATTCATTTTCTGCAAATATTTAAGTAAAATGAAGGATAACGGTGGCTGAAGCTGAAACTTAAGGCTTTATAGAACACACTTCTTACAAAATTTCTTCTACATCGCCCGTAGTGTTAGTTTCAAGTTCTTTATTTAGAACATGCCAATCTTGACGTTTTGAATTGCGACTCAAATATTGACAGGACAAAGATACCTTGCAATGTTGCAAAATGAAGTAGTACCAGAAATTATAGAAGTTCTCCCAGATAATGACTTCCGTAATCTATGGTTTCAACATGACGGCTACCCCGCCCATAATTCCAGGGAAGTACATTTTTTTTAATCTGAGACATTTGGTGAAATAATAATATCTAACAGTGGCCCGGTGCGGTGGCCAACGAGGTCTCCCGACCTCACTCCATTAGACTTTTATTTGTGGGGACATGTTAAAAACAAAATCTACGAGTTTGATCCCTCAGAAAGCAGAGATGTCCTCGAACAGCGAACGCGGGATGTTCTGTCCAATGTTAACCGTAACACAATTCATCATGTTACCAAATCGGTTTCTTTTTTGTGTTAAAAATTCAAAAAGGTAATTTCTATGTTTTAAAAAGATTTTAACATAGGAGAAACAATTACCTATGACTATATGTTGTTATTAATTGTAGTTAAGAGAATAAATGCAGTAGAACCTTAAGTGTGTGTTTCTTCGTGCCACGTCGCCAAATTCGTAACAAAATCATATTTTTTGTTTCTCAACCCATAACCTAACATTTTTCACTAAGTGTGATACATATTTGTAAAAGCAAAAACAGGGGCTTTTCAAAACCGTGAAAATCCAATATGGCGCCCGTATGAAAAATAATGTTGATGATGGTTCCAAACTATCGAAACGTTGCAAATAAAATCTGACGTTTCCTACGTAAAAAGTTGCGATGAGAAAGTTTTTACATATTTCAAAAATTTTTATAAATAAAGAAAATACGGGGTATTTTCGAAAATGCGTCACTTTAGTTTTTTCAAATATCGTAAAAACCAAAAGAGATGAAATCGTAAACTAAACAGCATTCAATTACAAACATAATTGTCTAAAACTTTCCCCATTTAACCGCTTTCATATCTCTAACAGTTTCGGAGATCGCAAAACATGCATCACCAATTTGGTCCTAGGTGGCAGTAAATAAAAGAAGCCGTGCCTTCTAGAGCTGAATAATTCAGGACAGATGATCTTACTGTGTAATAAATTAAATGGAAATGAGAGAGCAGAATAAATTCAGTAAGTTCAATCAGTGCAGATATTCCAAGGAGAATCTCGACACTAAGCTGGCCTGTGATGGGAACACCATTCGGCTTTGTGTGCGACGAACCTGACAAATCTTCGCCGGACACTTTAGTGCACTTTGATGGACGTCGTACAGAGGAGACCACACCATACAAGCATATTCCAAATGCGATCGTACATAGGCACCGAATAACAGCTTCAGTGTCCGTCTGGTGGAAAGAACTGGAGTTGCGTATATGGAAAAACGAGTGTCTTGGAGGCCCTAGAAATAGCACACTCATAGGTTTCTACGAACGAATGTTTTGAGACGAAAACCACATCCAAATCTTTGACGATTGCACGTCTTTGAAGTGATTGTCCATCTACGCAGTATGAGAAATGGATGACACGACGGTTAGCGTATAAGGCATCACCACACTTTTGTTGGCATTCAGCGAGAGGTTGTTAAGTGATGACCAGTGTTGAATCCTACGCAAGTTGACGTCTAGTTTTAAACAGTCGCTAATTATATATATATATATATATATATATATATATATATATATATATATATATATATATATATATATATATATATAATGTTGTTTTAAAAATATTCCAATGTAGGCTAATTACTTTTCAGTATCCTCTCGTAATTAACAAGGCAAATTAGCTGTAATTTTCTAAATACAATGTTGAGAAACTTTTGAAATGCGTTTTTCGGATCAAAATTTGTAACATACCAATATGCTTTTTTTTGACTCGCTAATTGTTTTCCAGAAGGGTAATTTCTACATCGTAAATAACGTATATACATCTCACAGTTTGAATCGGTAAGTTACGACTTGTAATTGAAGTGTTTATCCTGGCCCTGCAAAATATGAGAACCCTACGTCACTGCTGTACTTTTAAGTTTGCCCATCTCTCCTTTCGACTGGCTGCAAAACTCCTCGACAAAGACTTTAAATATTTAAAAGTCATGCATAGCAAAAACTTATCGTCGCTTGGTTGATGTTGTCAAGAATGCGGCAAGTCGTTGTGTATATTGTGAAATTGATTACAACAAACTAAAAAGTTGGCAGCTGGCGGTTTTATCTGAAGACCGAGCAGGAAGCCGATAACTTTTGTCGCAAACTCATGTTGTAAAGCCATTGTACAAAAGTTTGTTTACTGGATAAAATACGTCTTTAACAACAAAATGATTTGTTACTGCACTGTCTTCAAACTATTTTTGTGATCTAGATAAATAAGTCGAAAACAATTAACTAGTGGCGAACGACCTAATTATTATTGCCAATCATGCGTAGAAGTTATGAAGTTCTACACTTTCAAAGATTATCAAATCCGTTTAACGATACTAGAAATTCAATCGTTCATAGTAGTTGCTTGAGCTTCGTGAAACCGTTCAATACTAAATGAGATTGTGAAGCAGAGAAGAAGCCTATACGAACATTGTGAGATGTACGACAGGCTCGCCATCTTGGTGCGGAACCAGGTAGTATGTTTTCAAGGCAGCTCTAATTAAAACAAAATGTTATAGAGACTGTGTTTAACCAACTAACAATTTTGCAAATTTTCAGCCCTGGTCCTTTCTACCCTAATGTAGGGAAAATGTATGTAAGGCTACATAGCATTCTCATGCTATACTAATTACAGCGAGAATACACCTAAAGTAATTCGGCGAAAGCAGCCAGCCTCCAAGAACATTGTGAGATGTACGACAGGCTCGCCATCTCGGTGCGGAATCAGGTAGTATGTTGTCATGTTATACTAATAGATGGCGACCTTGCCGTACAGCTCATAATGTTCTACGAGGCTGGCTACCTTAGCCGAATTACTTTAGGTGTATTCTTGCTGTAATTAATATGGCGCACTGACAACCTCTAATGAGATGAAAACCGGTATGCGTTTCTGTGTGTGTGTTTTGTTTCTTTAACGTCGGCCGATTTCCGCGACTATGGCCAATCACCAACACCAGGGAGCAGTTTCACCTCAATATCCTGGAAATTTTGCCGAACCCCTGCCTTTCTGTAAGGAGGGAAGGGATCTTTAACGTGCCCAACATCGCACAGACACGGGACCGACGGCTTTACGCCCCCTCCGAAGGGCGGAACACGCAGAAATTCAACTTGCTCAAATACAATGCCAGAACCTCGGTTGATGTTAATGTTACAGTTTGCACTGAAAAAGTGAAAGGAGTACCCTGGGATCGAACCCAGTATCCTTCGGTTCAGAGGCACACGTTCTTACCCCTGAACCACCGAGGTTCTATACGCGTTTCTAATTATGGTGAGAATGCATTTAGCTTTACATTTACGCCTGTATTTTAATATAAATATCATTTTTATTATCTTTACGATACTGAAATGTGCTGTCAATTGTCAGATATTCATGCTCATTTTTTTTAATATGAAAATTTTATATATCATTTTTAATTAGCGTATTTTCGTAGAAACAAAATTCTTACGACGAGTCCACGACTTTTGAAACTTTCGAAGTCCCAAATAACCGTGAATCAGGACAGCTATATATATATATATATATATATATATATATATATATATATATATATATATATATATATATATATATATATATATATATATATATATAATGGGGAACAGAGTTAGATTAGTAGAGTAGCGCATTGGTTTGAACAAACAAATGCCGACAACGCCGCAATGTTGTATCCATTTTTCTGTGTATACAAATGTAGGCTTACGTGCTTTGGAGTCACTTTCGCTAAATAAACAGTTAAAATGCCTAGATTTTTTGGTAACAATAAATATACACTACTAGATGAACCACTGCCTGTTTGTGAAGATAGTTTTAGTGTTGAATTAACAAATACAAGTATTTCCATATTAAACTTGAGTTAACAGCAATCACATTATATTACTTCAGTATTATATAAAATAAAAAAATTCAAAACTTGTGATACCTACTTGTTATGCTCAGACTGTAACTATTGTAATAATGAGTCTTATTCTCTTCAGAAAGACATACTCATGGAATGAATTTAGGGCCCATGATTTGACCACAAAGAAAATATTTGTATTTCTGTACCCATAAACTTTTGAAACGTTATGTTACTCGAGTTTTATTTAAAAAATGTCAATTTTCACCAATTCACCCCTTATTTATGCCCCACCCCCTGAAGAAATCTTACCCAAAAACAATTCGAAGCGTTCCTTTGTTGGCCCTTTGTCAACCCCTAATTTAATTTCAGCACAGAATACCAGATGTTTGATGAAATTAAAAGTGTTCCAATAAATAAATCCTAAAACATTATGTTACTCGAGTTTTAACGAAAAAATGTCAATTTTCACCAGATCACCCCACATTCATCCCCTACCCCCTAAAGCGATTTTATCCAAAAACAATCCGAACCGTTCGTTTGTCGAGTGCTAACTATATACCAAACTTGAAGACGATATCTCAATTCCTTTTAAGGTGATCGTGGCTACAAAGAGACAGATATACAGACCGACAGACAAAAAAATTTCGTTCCGAAATCATGTTTTATATATGTTTTGATCCTTTTTATGTTTTGGCGAAAAAAATGTTGAAATTTTTTCGCCGATGAGATACTTCCATACGTTGTGACGATGTGGAAATAATAACGAATTCTAATTGTTTACAGAGTTCTTTCTGGCAAAAATTCATAACCGTAGGTAAATATTCAATATGATATTTTGTGATTTTATTATAATACTAGTCAATTGTGATTTCCTTCAAGTTTCAGACTGCAAACCACTCAAGAAACAAGTAGGTATAAAGTTCACCTTCAGAGGTAATGGTTTTCCAGCTTAATTAATTTCACTTTCTATAATTTTAAGTGCGATAACAATTATGTGTTAAAGATTTATTTCAACGAACTTGAACCTAGTACATCAAGTTAGTCTACCATATTGTAAATGTATTCTTCATGGTAATTGTGTTTTAAGAACAGATTTCTATTTGCTTGTAGCAGGTCAGTTAGACTAACTGAAAAGGCGAATCACATTAAAATGTACCGTTGCTCTAACTTATTAGATATATTTCTATTGTACTCTCTTCTCTAAAAGTCTAGCCTGATAATTAGGAGTGCAAAAAATCTGGGACACAAGAAAGCGCCATATGGATCTTACCACGCATTAGGAGCATAACAGACATTTTCTAATATTAGCGAACATAATAGGTAATGACATATATTAACTAATTAAGATTCATTTAAAATCAGAAAATGATAATAACAATGTTCGAAACCAAATTTAAAATATAGTATACAAACCGCATCACAAGCGGCTTCTTTTTGCAAATGATACTTTTGTATTATTGTCTTTCGCGAATTTTCCGGGAAAAAATTGGTAATTGAAGAGGCTGCGACTTGGAACATTTCTAAAAAGTAATTAGCTCGATATGGGGCCACTAGAACATATATCCAAGGTTTGCTCCTATATGCAGGTGTCCAGAAAGTAAACCGACAACCGAAAACAGCAGATTCCACAGATAATTTGATGTGGATTTGACGTAAATCTTCTCATTTAAAAACGTTGAAGAGACCGCGACTTGGAACATTTCTAAAAACTATCTTTTAATTAGCGGGAAATGGGGCCCCTAGAACTTATATCCAAGGTTGGCTCCTATATACAGGTGTCCAGAAAGTAACCCGACTACCCAAAACAGCAGATTCCAGAGATAATTTGATGACGATTTGACGTAAATCTTCTTATTTAAAAACGCTTTCTAACGGAGATAGGGCTCTTGTAAGATGGCGCTTAACATCAAGTTTTTTAAAATATCTTTAGAATGCGTTCACCTAATAAGATGAAACTTGACATGCAAAATTATCTCAATATACAGGGCAGGCCAAACTCGATGGCGTATCAGAAGTACCTATATAGTGAACCGAAATAGATAGAAATCTGACATTTGGGTTATGTTCATAAGTGGTTACGATCTTCATTTTCAATATATTTTTGACACTGCGACGTTCCCAGATCCATCCTTACCAGCTACCAACGTTGTTAAATGAAACAGCCTGTGTATTGTGATACTTTCTGATTCCTCAACACGTCTAATATATATATATATATATATATATATATATATATATATATATATATATATATATATATATATATATATATATATATATATATATATATATATGATGGATATTTCACCTATCTCAGGCCATTAAGGAGATCAAAATTATTACTTAGGAAATTTGGCAACCTGCAGCCATTGATGAAAAAAATATTATTTCCTCAACCAGCTTAATGAAAAAAAATTTTTTTCCTCAATCAGCTTAATGAAAACAAAAATATCTTTCCTTAACCAGCATAGACGAAGGTCTGAATTTTTGGCTGTTCTTTGTCAATAGGTTGTTATATCACGATACGTTATGCAAATAGAATTGTTGTATACAGAGTGTCTACAAAAAATAGGACTGTGGTAGAACATAGAAGGGCGAGTATTGCGAGATTTTCAAACGGAACACCTGTATTTCATAATGAAGATCAATTGATTTTATATCCAAAAGTACCAAATGATGTTATACCTATTCTCAGTGTTTTTTTATATATGAGCAAAAAACCAAAATAGTGCAAGTAAAATTTTTAAACTCCGCAGAAAATAGCCATTTTTAATTTCATGACAACCTTTCATTTGATCAAATAATGCTGAAAACAATCTGGCCTATAATAGTACTCAAAAATTACACAATTAACGGTGATACTGCATATTACGGGCCAACTAGTTTTAGATAAAGCGACTGCTCATAGATTTACTACTTACATGCACATTGATATTATTTTTATGTTGTGGAAATTCGTTTTACATTGTGTGAATTTGTTGTTGCCAAGTTATTGACATTATTAGTTTGTTGCTGGTCACATACGGTAAGTTTAAAATTGTTATTTTTTTTTAAATACATGTTTTTGTGCTGTCTTCAGTTGTCTCAAACGTTTTCTGCTCAGGTCATGTCAGGCCGAGTTAGACCAAGTCCGGTCAGGTTAGATCAGGTCAAGGCATATATGCCTGCTTGGTAGAGTGTTTTGTACATAAAGCGCAAGAAAAATGTGGTCCCTTTTACTGAATTATTTAAAAGTTATTTAAAGATACACTAAAGTAGATAAGCGCAATAAAAACAACCCTAAATTTGAAGGTAAAACGGCCTAATGTTTCAGGCAGATCGTCCTGATCCAAACACAAGGACAATAAATAACATTAGGCAAGATCAGTAACAACCCTGGTCTGTTAACACTCAACATTGGCAACATGCAAAATCCATTGACAAGTGCACCATCATCCGAGTTATTCCCACTACTAAATGGTTATCATTCAATAATAAAATAATCCAAAGATCTTCATAACGCCATTCAAAATACATTCTAACTTTTATTACGAGATAAGCAGCTACTAAAATATCCTTGCCCATCAAGTCGTAGAAACAGAAAAAATATTTAACCAGATTATACCCCATAATAATCATCGTGAGAAGCGAGGACTTATTAATTCTGTAGACACAGGTATAAAAACTCTAACAGGCAATTCGGAGACGCTGATAATGCAGAACGTTATGACACGGCAATTTCTCAATTAACATCAAGTCAAGACAAAATTAAAACAATAATTGACAATCAGATCATGTTGACAGAGCAAGCTATAGAACAGTTTATAAAACCACATCTTCAGTAGTGTTAAAATAAAATTCAGGAACGTTTGCAATTGATCACTTTAGGTCTCGGAAAAGAAAAGATCAGTAACGAGCACATCATGTATTTGCAGATGGTGTATATACAATTGATTACATAAACTACTAATATTAAAAGTATTTAGGTAAGTTAGTTAGTGCGATAACTTTTGCCCGCTTAGAAACCATGCATCCATCCAGATTAGAATCTGATGACTTACTAGTAGAACTTAAAAGACTTGGAAGTTTTTTAGTTAGTCTCCCTTATAAACTTGATGCAAGTAATGTAGGAACGAGGAAGTATCCATAATAAAAGGTTATTATAACAATTATACATTAGTATTTACCATTGAAATTCCATTAGTCGAATCTAACCTTACCAATTATTATCACCTTTTTGCATTTCCTGTAAAACAAGACTTTAGTCAAACTTATTCTGTTATTTTCCCCCAATCTAAATACGTAGCCCTTAACGATGAAAGCAACAACTTACAAAACACCCTATGCCAAGAATTTCTTCCTGGAGACTACCTCTGTAGAGGCAAAACGATTAATCAAATCAGCACTAGCAGCCCCTGTGAAGTTCAGTTGGTCAAGTTTACATCAAAATATGAAGTTTGTGAACACCACCCTATCAGCATTAAACATATGAAGAGCCAGAAGATAAGTCCAAATAAATGGATAATGGTAATTCATAATGAAACTACAGCACACCACCGATGCGGTAGCCAAACACCTTAGAAGGAAGTTATTTAATTCAAATACCCAAAGGATGTCAGATGTAAACAAATAAACAAATATTCGCCCCATCACACAATGAAATAATATCCACATACCACATTTAGTTGCACAGGTTAAAAGTAACCAGCCTCCAGTTAAAAGAAGTTATAAACACAGTTCCAATTAAATTATAATCTATAGATCTGGATGATTTACAAACAACAAAGCATCAGCTATAACACCAAAGATTATTACTGAAAGAAGTTCAGCGTCCCAGTGTAAGCATGTCTACTAGCATCTGGACAATCCTATTGTATATAATTGTTGTCCTGGTAACATCTGCATTATGGACACTACGAAAATAAACGAAGCTCAAAAATTCAGCAGCATTAAAGAACAAGGAAGAAATCACACTAGAAGAAATCCCGATGTAGAATATCACCTCAAAAATTTAGATTTCCCTAATTATTCTATCTGGCCCCGGAGGAGTTATGGTTGCACCACCCGGTATACCACTTAAGCCAAGGCACCCACCGGCAATTGTGCGTATCTTGCATTTATGCGAGCATTTCCTGTACACTCAGCGTCTGGGACATTTTCTTTCAAATCAAAGACTTTATTAATTAATACATCAGCATAGTTAGTTATATATATATATATATATATATATATATATATATATATATATATATATATATATATATATATATATATATAATTCATCTTTGAGTTAGTTAGTCTTTCTTATATTAAGAACTGTACAATTGCAGCTTAAGTTAAATAAATTTAAGTTTATAAAGTTGCTCTGACGTACAACTCAAAGTCGCGTTCAAGCATTTCGGAATCAATTTTGCCGAAAGCTTTCTCATTCCTAACTCCTGACGAAACACACACGTCATGTGAAACACACGTTCATAGTAAATGTCCAATGTTTCTGCTATACATTTCAGCCCAATTTGTTGATCTACTGAAATCAATTCGGGGACAGGATCAACGTTTTTCAGTGGTCACAGAAAGTGATCTTCCAGAGCGGTGCTCATATTCGATATTTGACAGCTATCTTTTGAATTCTGCAGTCGCGTTTTTAACAAGAGCATATGAAGGGTATTGATCACCTAAGGTTTTTTCCATATCAGCCAAAAATTCCTTGCCCGGTAGCCCTTGTAAATACAAATATTTAATAACTAACCAAAATTCTTGTTTATCAAAATCCAGTTCTTCTCAGACATGCCTTTTTTTTAATTCTGGGGTTTGTCACTATTCAACTTTTGGATGTCAAGCTTCCCCGGATCATTTTATAAAACGTCATAGTTGTTACCAAAGCAACTAAATTAAATTTTGCTTACTGGAAACTTACTAACTAGATTAACCAAATATATACTCTATAATATAACATATGTTCAAATCTAGTACCAAACGTGGCATTAAATTGTTGTAGTAGACAATCTCACATCATAAATTGAAATTTGTTTCAGTTTTCTTTCTATTGCAGTATATTTCTTATCAACTCGTTTTGTATACACCCACTTGATCTGGCGAGTTGATTAAAGATATCGTTGTGAACGAATTATTAAACTATTCACTGAACTGCAGTGGATCTAAATGAGTGAAACCGTTCTATATTCAATTTTTTTTTAACCCTAACAGAACTTTGTAGCATTTAAACCCCTTAATTTGAACAGGGAAGGTAGATCGAGTGAGACCTTTTTGGAAAGCTCTTTTGGTTATCTATCCAAAGCTGCAATTTTAAATTTTACCCATGAGGTTTAGATTTACTTTCAAAACTTAAGGCGCAATTTTACAATCTACTGAATAGTTTCAATATATAACAAATTTTGTATAAAAAGATGATTGAAACAATCCACATTGGAATTTAAAATAAAAGAAAACATGACAAAAAAAATTCAAAAACTTACCTATCATCATTTTAGTGAATTTTTACTTACTACTTTCTACCAGCTCGCCCACTTTATCAACAAAAACACAAGACTAAAGAAAATGTTTTCCAATATCCAGTGGCCACCAAATATTTTATGATTTTTCAAAAACTATTCGATCGCCTAAACACGAAATGAATACTACCATTTTAGATTTTTTTATTTTGAAAGCAAATATCTAAAAAAAATAATCGGTAGATTTTAAAATTACAGCTTTGAATTGAGAATCAAAAGAGCATTAAAAAGTGCCACTCGACCTACCTTCCCTATTTAAATTAAGGAGGTGTAAGTCTCCTCCACTAGGGGTTGAATGATGATGATGATGGCTCCTCCTTGTATGAAAGATTCCAGAAGTAAAATACCCGTCCATTCGGATCTCCGGGAGAGGGTTGTACAGGGGGCGCCAACATCAAGATTTAACATATCCTTTTCAAATATATGTGGCCTAAATTCTAACCTGAACTACGTCCACCATTTTCTCCAGGCTAACAGGCCCAACTCCTCTTCCTCACCGAAACCCAATTTAGTGCCAAAACAGCCACTAATCACCTTAATTTCCCGGGGTATGAGCTCCTTACTTCCTTTAGATTGCATGGAGGCGTGTGCGCACACGTCCGTAGCAATCTACCCTGCACCAGACTCCCCAATTTAGAAGCTGGAAGAAAAGACATACTATGGATCAAACTCACTCTCAGGGCTGCAACTAAATTCATCTGTTGCATTTACCGGTCACCTTCTGACAACAACTTTGTCCAGCTCTTTGACTACCTTTCTGAAAAAACCGACTATCTGATTTCTGAATATCCTTCCTCCGAGGTCACTATTCTTGGTGACTTCAATGTCCATAATAGAGAATGGCTAGGATCTTCAAAAACCGATCCACAAGGGAGAGCAGCGGAGGCCTTTGCAGTCAGCAATTCTTTAGCCAATATGGTTCAGCAACCTACTTACTTTCCTCGTATCCAAACACACAGCTCAAATCCCTTGGATCTCCTTCTTACTACAAAACCTGAATGCTATAAGATATCAGTCACCGCCCCCTTGGCCGCTCAGACCACGGCATGGTCACTGCTTCCTGCAGAATGCAACCCGAGGTCACACAGTCATCACACCCACGTATCGTTTGGCACTACAACTCCGCAAACTGGGACGAAATGCGGGATTACTTTTCCTCATTTCCATGGGCGTCTGTCTGCTTCTCTCATCCTGACCCCTCTGATATCTCACAAAACGTCACCGAAATTATCCAATCTGGCATGGAGTTATTTATTCCACGTACACAGAAAACCTCTTCAGCCACTCAAAAGCCCTGGTTCTCTAAATCCTGTGACAAGGCCAGACTTGAAAAGATCAAAGCTCACAAAACGCTTCTACACAATCACAGTCAAGAAAACCGTCAAGCATTTAACGACGCAAGAAACCGCTATGTCCGCGTTCTTTCTGAGGCAAAAAACTCGGTTAATAACCACATCAAAAACAAAGTCCTCTTAAGCTCCAACGGCGGCAAACCCTTCTGGACTCTTGCTAAATCTATTGGGAATAATTTCTGCAAAAGCACGTTCCCACCTCTAGTCTCAGGGGATGAAATTGTTTCTACCGCCCTGGGCAAGGCGGAACTTTTTGCTTCGTTGTTCGCCAGCAATTCTACTCTCAAACCACCTACAAATGTTCAACCACCAACAGTCCCCAATGTCACGCATGAAATGACGGATATCATTTTCAAAACTAAAAAGGTACGAAACATGCCCTCTTCTCTTAATACCAGGAAAGCCTCTGGCCTTGACGAGATCCCAGCAATTGCTCTCAAAAAATGCGCACCAGAACTTGCTCCTGTCCTGACTCGTCTATTTAAGATATCTTACAATAAAGGCATATTCCCTAGTAACTGGAAAACTGCTCGAGTACAACCCATCCCCAAGAAAGGATCCAAAGCGCTTCCTAGCAACTACAGGCCTATTTCTCTCCTTTCAGTCGTCTGCAAAGTGATGGAAAAGTATATAAACACCGAATTACCAAAAGTTCTTGAAAAACACAGTCTTATCCACGACAGGCAGTATGGATTCCGTCAGCGTAGATCGACTGCTGACCTCCTTTCTTTTGTCACCCATTCTTGGAACCAGTCTATGGAACTACACGGCGAATCCCAGATTGTCGCTCAAGACATATCCAAAGCATTCGACCAGGTCTGGCACGCAGCGCTGCTTAATAAACTTCCGGCCTATGGCCTACCACCAAAAATTTGTACCTAGACAGCAAATTTCCTCTCCAACAGGAGCATTTCTGTTGTTGTGGATGGCCGTTCCTCTAAACTGTATCCAATTAATGCAGGAGTTCCTCAAGGTTCAGCTTCAGCCCCTACTTTGTTTCTTCTCCACATCAATGACCTCCTCTCTAGCACATCCAACCCAGTTCACAGTTACGTGGACGACAGCACCCTCCACTCAAATTTACAATATTCTAAGCCTGTCTCTTTAGCCCAATTAGATGAGGATCGCAGACTCATGGACGATTCTGTCTCCGTGGATCTCCAAAAAATATTAGACTGGGGAAGTAGAAATCTTGTACAATTCAACCCCACCAAATCTCAGTCTTGCTTTCTTTCTCATAAGAGATACACCAGCCCTAGACCCATCACAATGAACAACCAAGTTATTCAAAGTAATGAGTCCTTCATTTGTGTCGATCGAAATCTTAATTGGCACCAACATGTCACATCAATTGCAGAAGCGGCTGCTAAGAAATTAGGTTTCCTCTTCCGGGCTCGCAAATACTTTTCATCAGCTAATCTCTATACCTTATATACTTCACAAATAAGGCCAAACCTCGAATACTGCTCCCACATCTGGGGTGCAGCTGCCGCTTCTACACTCGCTATCCTGGATTCCATTCAAAAGAGAGCTATTCGTCTCATCGGTGACCCTACCCTCACCCAAAGGCTGCCATCCCTTGCCCACCGACGTGCCGTTTGTGACCTTTCTCTATTTTATAGATATCTGCACGGGCACTGCTCAGAGGAGCTTTCCTCCATAGTTCCCCCACCTGCTGCCCCCAACAGATATACCAGGGGAATAGAGCGAATGCACCCTTTTACTGTCCAGGTCACCAGACATAGAACATCTTATTATGCCCGCTCTTTTGTCCCGAGGACTTCCACGTTGTGGAATTCCTTGCCGGCACATGTTTTTCCTTCTCCTCCGAACCTCCAAACCTTCAAGTCCAGAATTAACAAGTTGCCTCTCTCATCCTTGTCAACACCCACGGTACGATAGTATTTACGCTGTAAGCCCTCGTGGTGTGTTGTTGAACTTAAACAAAAATAGAATGCTAAAAATTCTATTAATGCTCAATATCGACGTGGTTTAGGGTTTTTCGAATCTCTCGGCAGTTCTCGGGAAAACCCTGGGTTAACCTTTAATAGCAGACACACGCGCACCCCCTCCCACCCCCAAACACACACACACACAAATATATATATATATATATATATATATATATATATATATATATATATATATATATATATATATATATATATATATATATATATATATATATTTATATATTTATTCTTATCGAATTATTCATTAAAAAACGCACATTCAACATTGCATAATTTAAACTTTATATTACAAACGAATGGATACTTAAACAGAACAATGTCCTGTTGTTACAACATATGTTCAAATAAATTGCCTTCTACTTCAAGGCAGACACTCGCGCGATTTATCATGGAAGCACGAACACTTTGCATTTGGATCATGTTTTCATCAACGAATGTCATAGCAGCATGAATAAGCGCTACTACCTCTTCTATAATATGGACAGGTTCGTTACAAACTTTTTATTACAAAAAGCCCCAGAAAAAATCCAATGGATTAAGATCGGGAAATCTAGGTGGCCGTGCTATGGTTCCACCTAGTTTAATCCACGGCTCAGGGAAATTGTGATTCAGGAAATTCCTGAATTGTATTTCATACCATCATGTTGGAACCAATATTTTAAACTATGGGATAGAAGAACTTAACTAAATAATGGTAGAAGTAAATTCTCATTTAAAAATTGAAGGTACATAGTTGAATTAAGTCGACAAGGTAGAATGCGTGGACCAAGTAGATTGT